>OX030951.1:137479378-137784378 GCA_943735915.1 Pherbina coryleti
TAGCAAATCCAGTGGGTTCTTTTTTTGCGATTTTTTTTTTTTTTTGCATCTGCATGAATAGATTATTTGCAGCTTCAATTTCCTGTAATTTTTTAACTCCCTGCAAGTTTGTGCGAATCATAGGCAGCAGAAATCAAGTCGCCAAATAGAGAACTTGAAATGTAGAAACTTGAAATGTAAGAAAAAAGCAATTATTTTGCCTACAAATCTTTTATTTTCAAGTCTGTTTACGAAGTTCATGGAATTAACATTTTTCCCTTCGGAATTTATCCTCTCCGACCACTTCTCAGGGGGGCTCCCATACAAAAACGTAATAGAGGTATATTAATTTTGTCACTTTGTATATAAAAGCATAAGTAGACGCTCGTCAGTGGCTTTCTACGGCAGCGCAATAGCATAGACTTGAAAATAGACTTAAAATGTAGAAAGCTTGATTTTTCTACTAACATATCAAGTTTCTAAAAGCCAAGTCAAAACTTAATTTTCAATTGACTTTTTGCAGATCTCTGGTAGGCAAGTCAGGCAGAAGTCTTAAAAAAACTTTCTTTTTAAAGTTTTGAAATTTGAATGTTACAGTTCCGTTATTTTATGAACGACAGTCTTAATTCTAGTATCGACAATAGTTCTTAACATATTTCCGTTTTGATTTTTGTTTTCTGATGATGCACAAACATTTTTTTAACCACAAGCGGCATAACTTTTTTTCTTGGTCTACTCTGACATGACATACAAACACAAGAACAAAGAAAACAAAAAATTTTTAATAATATTTTATCTATTCAATAAAAAAAAAAACATTTGTTTGTATCTTTAATAGTTTTGTGCATTTTAAGTTTTAGCGAGTCAATAACTTTTAGGTCGCCAAGGTAAAGGATGCCCTTAAGGTGGTTCCCATTCGTATGAAAAAAAAAAATATAAGCTGGTATTCGAGAAGTATTATCTGCAAGCCAGAAACAAGCACTTTGACGATTTTTAAAAAAAAATCAGGTTTCAAAAGCTATACCTTTTTTTATCCGAATTTTGGTTTTTATAATTTTTTGCATAAAATAGCTTAATACTATATCATAACCACCCGTGGTGTCAATTTTTTGTTTTGAAGCATAAATTTTTGGAGATTTTTTTTGTATTTGTATAAGGTGATGTTTCAGAAAATACTTCAATAAAATTTCATTGCAATTTTTTCAAATTTGGATTTTTACGATGTTTTTTTTTTATTACAACAAGAAAGACAATGGAATTTTTTTCCGATTCCCAAATTTGATAGCTCATTTTAAATAAAAATTACATACAAAACGAAGTGTATAATAGGTTTTCTAATGTGTTGTATATACTTTTTCCGAGAAAGCTATTCCGAGCTAACTTCCGAGAAAATATACTAAATGTGTTGTTTTTATTATTTTTTTTTTTTTTATTAAATACTAAGAACAACTCGCTTTTTAAATTGGTTAAACGCTACAGCATCTTACATTATCCAACTATCGAGCTCTTAAGCGAGTTCTAATAGTTCATCAATCGGCTCTTTACTAATTTTAGTTTTATATCAAATCGAATATTTTTAGCCTATGCCGTCAACTTAAATAAGACCTTCATTTATTTTGGCCACCTTAATATGCATAGATGGCTTTAATGGACGCAGTTATGCGAAAATTTATTTGATCCTAAAACAGAAGAAAAACAACGTAAATTAAATTAACTTCAATGTTTATTATTTAAAAAACTTGATATTCTGCTTCGAAGCATTTTTGTTTTTTTGTTTTTTTTTTCTTGTTTCCCCTTCAACGACTTCAATTGATGAACATTTCTCTTCAACAACTTCTGATTATTTGTTTTTTAAAGAGCAGCCCAAAAGTATGCAATTGGTTTTTGATTTTTATGGCTTGCTTAGTTTATGAATGAAAACTTTTTTAAAGCTCTGCTGTGTACTTCGTTGAATTGTTGCTCATATTTTATTTTTTTTTATTTGAG
The DNA here is from genome assembly GCA_943735915.1 of Pherbina coryleti. Classification (NCBI taxonomy): domain Eukaryota; kingdom Metazoa; phylum Arthropoda; class Insecta; order Diptera; family Sciomyzidae; genus Pherbina; species Pherbina coryleti. The sequence continues at coordinate 137,481,344 of OX030951.1, forward strand.
GCTTGGCTTTAAGTTTACCGCTGATGGCTGTTAAAAGCTGCATGATGCTCATATGCTGCATGAGTGCCATTCAAAATCAAGTTCAATGCTAATTATGAATAAATTAAAACAAACTGCACTTGCATTAATTAAAGCTGAAAAGCAAACTTAATATGCATTTTAGTATTCATTAATTTGTAAATATTAACAAGGAAAAATAACAAAAGACTTAGGACACGAACTTGAATTATTGTTTTAATACGCTGAACAATATTTATTTTATCAGCTGACGATAAAGCTTAAACTATTAAAATTAATTCAATGCTTTTGAAACTAATCTAACAATTAGTACATTTTCAATAATATATTAGGAAAATTTTGGATTTACATATAAATTTCAATTAATCCTATGACATTAAAAGAAGTTAAAGTAGAAAATTTTAATAAAAATTAAAATTTAAATTGAAAATAATGAAGTTGCCTACATATCTACACAACCGGAGATAATGATGACAAAATCGTGACGTATTGAAGAGAGTGAGAATATAAAAATGTCGAAAAATAGAAATTTATTATATGGGTCAATTGCAAGCAAAACGTACACAAAGAGGTTTTCATGTTTTGTTTTTAAAGTTTTTTAAATTTTTCCGTTACAGTAGTCAAATTAAGTGAAAATAAATGTAGAATTCGAAGTTATTTTTAGGCCCTGCAAAAAATCATTTTTTCTATGGTTTTTATACGATTTTTGTATTGAACGTCACACAGCAGATATACGGGAAAAATCACTCAAAATTTAAAAAATGTTGGAAATGAAAACTTACTGTGATGTTTGTTAAGTTATTTAATCAGTTAAATCAGCTTTTGCAGAAATCGCCATATCAGTCACAGAAATAATAATTTTTTAAAAAAAGTACCTACATATTTTACAATTTTAACGTGAAAAAATCAAAATTTTTCTCCAAAAACACATCAACATAGAGGTTATTTTCAAAGTAGTAGACTTGCAGCAATAAATAATAAAAAAAAACTGTTAAATAATAAGCAATTTAAAAAAAAAACAAGAGAGTGACGTTCAATACATTTTGAGACGCTCAATACATTTTGTTGCGCTTAACCAAATAATTTAAATCAAATTGGGGGTTCAAAAAAAAACAGGTTTATTCTTTTACAAAAAAAAAGTAAATATAAAGTATATAATTCAGCTAAACATAAAATTTTCATCTAATTTTTTTTTTGTATTTTTTACAAAAAATTAAAAAAGTCAATATTTAGTTGAATTTTTATTGAAAATTTATTAAGATTTCACGTTTTACAATATAACTTCTGAACTCTTTAAAACCACATCTTCATTTTATTTCGTTGGAAATATATAACCTAACGTAAAAACGTAAAAAAAATAAAAATTATAAAAAATAAAAGAATTATAGCACGTGTTGCTGGCATGGTATTGAACTTAAACAAATTTAGAATGAGTCAACTTATTGTAATATTCTCAAAAATTTTGTACTTTTCCTCAAAATATTTGAAATAACTTTTCCAATGATACTATATTACCGGTAATCGGTCTTAAGTTGATTGAGCTACGTTGTCTCCAAATAGACCCTATTTTGGCCGCGAACAATTATTCTAAAAATTTATAACGTCGAATTTGGTTTTCAAATCAATAAACCAATGCAAGAAAAATATTTGAGGGAAATCAGAGATGGTCAGTGCAATTGATCACTTCAATGTGAAATTAGCGATATCAGTTAGTAAAAACAAAAAGCAAAAAATCAGATCAAAGTCATACATAGGTATCATTCTTTTTGCTTTCGTTTATATTCTTAATTTCGTTCCTTATTTAGCTTTATTTTTTCCCGATATCTTCGTGCTCTTTCAGCAGGCGTTAACTTTGCTATTTTACTCTTAAATATACAAAAACGAAATACAAAATTATACTTCAGCCGGTGGTGTGACATATCTTAAAAGTGACGTTCAATACATTTGCCACTTATTAGTTTTTTTTTCTTATGAATTTTATTTTGCAAATAAACGAAAACAAAGAAATTAATCAAAACCTATGAAACAATGATTTTAAATTTGAATTTTTTTGATTTACTATTTTTGCTTTAATAAAACTCCGCGTGACGTCCAATGCATTTTTACACGGACTTATCATGATGAACTGAGAAAACACAAAAAAATTTACTTTAATATTATTTAATCGTCTTAATTTTCTAAATATAACTTTCTTGTCACCTATACCACACCTAAATTAAAACTAACGAAGCGTAAAAAAAAGTGACGTTCAATGCAATGTGCGGCGACTAAATGTAAATCGAAAGCCAAATTCGTGATGACAATATTTTGAGAATAACAATAAAACATAAGAAATAAATGCTATCATTACAAAACAGAATGGAACTTTATAGTTCTAATGTGTATAATACTTTATTTAAAACTGAACGATAACACATAAAGCAGAAGATGTCTCTTTGTGTCTCAACCGAGACCTACGTTTTGAATGTTGGATCCAAACATATTCCTTGTCTTAATTTTAGTCCCAGACTTTGTCCTTAAGTTTGTGCAATTTGTGGCCTTATCCTTATTCTAAACTTTGTCTTAATCCTTTATCCGAAACCTATCTAAATCCTAGCCAAAATCCTTGACTGAATCTTTGTCCAAATTTCGGTTTTAATCTTTTCTTCTTATACTTGTCCCAATCCTGTCTATTTATACGTAATTATTCTTCAATCTTTTTATAATCATTTACCTTACGCTGGTAAAATCTTGTTTCTAATCCTTATCTTAATCCTTATCCAAGCTTTTGAACCAATCTTTTACATAATTCTTGTCCGAATTTATATCGTCAGTACAAAGCCTTGTCCAAGTCTTTATCCTTATCCAAGTCCTAATTCATTCTTTTCCTATTGCTTTTGTTTTTGCTTTTACTTTTGCTCTTGTGTGGTACATTTACATTAGCGCCATAAAATACATGTAACCATAGCCTATTTATATTAAATTCAGAGATTTCCATTAATTTTTTATCTTTATCGAGTGGTGAAAACATCACCTTTATTGTCATTCCATAAAATTAACCGTAGCGCAAATAATAACGGTGCTATAATTGCATGCAACGTTTTTTTATTGTTGTTGCGTTTTCACTGCATTAAGTGGTTACATCGTGGTGTCATGGCGCTAAAATGGGTTCAAAGAATCAATTTTTGTTATAAAAAAAAATAATTTTACAGTAGCACTTCTGCTCAGTTAGTAATAATTCCGTGCAACAATATTGCATTTTTGTTGTTTAAGCTGCTAACAGCTAAGCTGTTGTTAAGCTAATTAACAGCTGCTGTGAGCTGTTTAAGCTAATTTATGTCATGCTACCGAGGTGGCAATTTTTTTTTCAATTTTTCATTTTTGTTGCAAGACTAAGTTTATATCCTTAAAATCTATTTTATAACATACTAGCCTTTTCCCGGCGCGCGTTGCTGTACCCTGCAACTATATGGGAACATAATAGGTGTATTCAAAACTTTTTTTAGACTCATAGTTTGACACCACTGTTATTTTCTACTGCCCGTTACAGTTTCCCAGTAGCAGGAGATCACCAAATAGTAACTCCATTTTGAGTTTGTATGTAAGTATTGCTACTTTTACTTTCAAAGCTATTCGATAATACAAATTTTAACTGTATGGGCGGAGCCACACCCTCTTATATAATGCTCATCCCAGTTTTCTAGTAGATGCACATTACCCTGTTTTAGTACAGTTGCCGACAGTAAGCATACAGACTAAATTATCAAAATGTAGTCAATCGACGAAAACCGTAGGAAATATAGCATTTTTATTGATTTGTGGGCGGTCAAAGGGGGTGTGACAGAAATTTAAACAATCTCGTACTTCAAAAAAATGTACTGCCAAAATTTCGGCTCTATCGGCTAAGTAATTTTGAAGTTTCCAGCCATCACACAGACAGCGTTTGGCTTTTTGTATATATATTTTGGATAAACATTATTAGCTATAACTTTCGATTGGCAAGAGATACTTAGATAATTTTTTCTAATAAATTAATTTTTTAGCTTGTATATTTTTTCAAAATTATAAAAACACAATATTGGAAAAAAAAAACTTATGTTCGAAAAAATCAAGGGGTAGGGGCCTAGAATTTTTAAGCTCAAAAATGGTTTTTAATTTTTGCGTAAAATTGAAATAACTTTTGCTTGTAAATGTTATAATGTTCAAATAGAGTTGAAAATTTGCGAATTTGAATTTAAATTGTTTTTACAACAAAAACAAATTTTGAGCCTTTTTTTGAGGAAAACTCCAAAATTTCAGACATTTTTTAAAAAAACATATTTAAAATATATATACTCAACTAACGGTATTTTTGCAATAAGGTTTTTATAGTACTTTGATGAAGCTTTAAGACAAAAAAAAAATTTAACGAAGTGTATAAAAAATCAAAGGAGATATTTGAATCGAAAGTCACAAAATAAAATTTCTGATTGTTTTTTTTCTCATTTTTGAGCAACGATGTTGCATTAAATATATCGTTGTAGCAAAATTTTTCATAGTTTTCAAGATATTTTCATGTTTTTGATGTCAAAATAAATTTGATGAGAAACAACAATGGCGGATTATACATTTCCTATTCTTGCACCGTGCAACGGCATATCCTAGGCATAGAGAATACCCCTATTGAGTTATAAGTCAATGCAACATCATCGATGCATTTATATGTTTGATTGTATGATTGGTGCATTTTCGATTTTGTAGCCACTCTCTCCGCGGCCTCATGACGTCATGAATTTTTGTCTATTTTTGTCTTTTTTTGTCATAAGGGTTAAATGTTTAAAAACCAGCTTTTTCTGTCGTATAACAGTTTTTAACGGTATCGCTTTTACATAGCGCGTTATAGTTCTATTTATAACAATTTTGGGGTGTTTTTGCTTAAGCTATTCCCTCCGTGTCCGTCATCGGGACATTAATTTTTCTATATTTCTGTCATAAGATCAAAGACTCAAACCTATACTGTCCAAGGGTGTCCACAGGTGCGAAAAGGAGGGCACCTTCCCCCCCTGGACTGGAAAAATTTTATATATTTTTATTTCCTGTGTGTATATGTTACATTTTCATATCATTATTTTCATATAAGTGCTCAGCAATGCATACCTTTGCCCTCACCTCCCTCGAAAAATTCCTGCAGACGCCTATGATACTGTCGTCTCATCCCTTTTCTCTTAGTAACTTTACTTAACGAGTAACAATTTCATGATGCGTTTTGAAAAAAAATTCCTTTTTCAACTTTTAAAGTTGTTTTATATGCAACGTTAAAAAAATAACTCCCTCCTTAAGTCCTAAAAAGTTCATTATAGATTGTTTTTTTTTAAGGATATAACACATTTGTTTATGTCAACATATGCGAAGTTACTGCTGTTATTTGCCAATAATAACAACACTAAATCGAATATCGAAAGATTAAGACAACGAACTTGAATGCATTTAAAAAGGCGGTACTTCCTAGTGTTAATCAGCTCAGCAGGAGGTCGCTTCAGAGCTGAGAAAATATAATGAACTAGAAGTGTATTTAATGCCTTAGCATAAATCAAAGCCTTAGCATAAGAGAGTTAAGCTGAAAAGCTTCATGCATGTATCGGTGCATTTTAATGTATTTTTTTAAAGGCATTTATTTTTGCTTTATTTATTTCTTGCAATTTTGACAACAAGATCCTGTTTTAAAATAAACTGGCTTATTTTTGGCAAATGTAGGCATTTCCTGTGTTATTTTTTTTTTTTTTTTTTGTTTTTTGGCACACAAAACTACAGAGACACTTCAACTGCATGCAAAAGTAGCAACAAACTCTTCAAAACATATGAAACTCACATTTCACTTTCGTTTTAATACATTATTTGACAGCGGTGAAAAAGAAATATAGCGCAAGTTTAACCAAGTTACTCGTAATGTGTGTAAATTTGACAAATAAGCTCATAGAGGAAAAAGACATTTTTTTACATGTATTTTAATATTAGAAAAGTACTGGCTTAAGGGGTTGTTTAGGTTGTTTTATTTTTTTTTTTTAACTTCTCATGAGCACGTCGTAATAATGGGTTTTTTGACATGGCATCCTTTTGTCTGTGCATCTGTGCAGTGACCCAGTTCAATGTTGTGTGAGCAACAATGAAAGTGAAAGGACTTTCATGTTTGTTGTTAGCAGGGAGTGTGCAGCTGCTGGCAGCCAATCATTTTATGCAACAAGTTCATTTAAAAAAAAAAAATAAAAAAAACAGTTTAAAATAATTTGAGCTTATTTTTTGTTAGACGAAGCAAGTTTGTTGCTTCAATCTTTTATTTAATGAGCTCAAATTATATTGCAGCAGTTAAAGAAGAGTTTGTTTCAGTTGTGCTGTTTTTTAAATTGATTTTTTAAAGCAACTATATTTAAGTTCATTGTAAGAAAATTCAAACAAAATTTTAGCAGCCGTATTCAGAAAAATATTTTAAAATAACTTTTTAAAACGTTCAATAGTTAAAACCCTGTTTAATGCTAAAAAGTCTTTCAAAATTTTGTTATTCATCAACATGTTGTAACTTCTTTGTAGTTAAAAATAGGAACACTTTCGATTTGAAGTGGGAAAAGTGTCAGTAATGGTTTGTGTATCAGATAAATTCAATGACTTTTTATTTATTTGTCACAATATCATCAACATTTTGATATTTAAACATCAAAGGTTTTTTGAAGCTACCCTCTACACTGAAGAAACTATCATTTTATTATCTTTTCTTGTTAATATTTTTAAATGTTTTGACAGTTTATCTGCATTTTATTTCTTTTTGGGAAATTTTATATATTTTAAATCTTCTTGACATAGTTTGAATAATTTTTCACAATATTTGTGCTCAAATGAGAGCAAATAATTTAAAAATGCTTTATGATATGTTTAGAGCACGTTTCAACCATTTTGAAAAAATCCTCTCATATAAAGCCTGTAAAAGAGATTTTTTTTTTTATCATTATGAATAATATTTTTTAATTTTTTTTTTTTTTTTTAATTTTGACGTAGAATACGTCATTCTCGGAGATAAGTAGGGTGGTTGATAGTGATCAGGTGTCGGTATTTATATAACTTTTTGAGCCTTTCGTGGGCCTAAAGTACTGATCGTACAATGTTGATGTTAGCACTTGTTGGTCTGCTTGATCCCCACTTGAAGAAAAATTCATGTTTAAACTCTCTAGCTTATATAAATTTTACACAATTACATGAAATATAAAGCCAACATTTGATGTTTTTGTTTGCTTAAACTTGCTACCTATTTATCGACAGTTTCCGGTTTTATCGACAAAACCATAAAATTTGTATCGGAGCCCCCCTAAGGAGTGGTCGGAGGGAATTAGTGTCAAAGACAAAAATATTCCTTTTGCAAAAGTAATGGGGGTCGGTCATACATATTAACCCTCTCCGGCACTCTTTTAAAGGTCATATGCTCAGGTGTATGGAATAAATATTTTGCTAAATAGTTTTTAAAAAAGATGTCATCAAAAGCGAATTGACTAATTCTATGTCTTGTGTTACGACATAGTCGAAACTACTGTATCTTTTTTCTTACGAAGGCTGTATAAGAGGTTCATAGCTTTTTATGCATACAGTTTTAAATATTTGAAATTAATTAGTTTTGATTTTTTTTGTTTTGGTTATTCTCTATGGTTTAACAGTTGAGAATGTCAAACTGTGTTGACATTTCTGTTCAGTAAGGTTAGGCAATTCATAATGAATCGTTTGACGTCAAAACAACGCTTCCAAATTGTGGAAATTTACTTTGAAAATAATAAATCTGTTCACGAAGTTCATAGAGCACATCGTCAGTTTTACGGTCAACATAATGGCTTCGTCAATAAGCAAAATTGCCGTATATGGGTCGAAGACAATCCTCAAACCATTAACGAAGCACCATTACATCCATTAAAATTGACTGTTTGGTGCAGTTTACACGCTGGCGGCATCATCGGTTCTTATTTTCTTCGAAATGAGGAAGGAACTGCCGTTACGGTGTATGGCGAGCGCTATCGAGCCATGCTGACTGATTTTTTGTTCCAAAAAATTATGCTGAAATCGCAATACTGCGTTAGGTCGGTCGTGCGTTGACAGCTCGAGTAGAAACTCACGTGTTCTTATGCAGCAATTCGCAATTCGACATCAAACTTTGATCGTACTTTGATCGTAAATATCATACGAAGGTGTAAAGTACGATCAAAGTACGATCTAACGAGATGAGTAGAGAAAATTTCTACTAGGTCGTGCGTTTGACATTTCTTGCTTTAGCAGAGTTGCATTTTCGTTGAAAGAGCCTAGTATGTGGGTGTTTTATAGTTTTACTGGCAAAGATAGATTTTCATGGGATTTCGTTTATCATCGTTGGAATTTATGGTTTATATAATGTTTTTTTGGCGTCCGTGGCGTAGTTGGTTACAGTGCGTGGCCGCTTTGTCAACGAACTTTGGAGACCCAGGTTCGAACCCCACCAGCGACAGAAAATTATTTTAATTAAAATAATTTTCCTGTACGGCCGCCACCTCTCTGCAGACAATGGCAAACCTCAGAGAGTAATAAAAATGCCATGTAAAGCTTCTTGAGAATAAGAACATTCCGTTCATCGCCGTTTGGAGTCGGCGTTAAGCCTGTAGGTCAGGGCTGGGCATTCTAACACAGTCACATTTTATTGTGTCTTGTTAGTGTTGGTGCTCTCTCGAATTGAGCACACTGAGCGAAATAGTTGTCCTAATTATCTAGATTAGTAAGTTTTTCTTTTTTATTTTATGTTTTTATTTTAGTCATCGTATTGTTCATTATTTCTTCTATGAAATTAATTAATACAAGTAATATGAATGAATAATGTAAAGAATCTTAAAAGATAACATAAATGAATTATATGAAACCTTAATATATACGAATAATTATTTTAATATTATAAAATCTTAATACATATGAAAAATTAAAAGAAATAACAAAAAAATGTAAGTAAATAATAAGAAATTAAATAAAATAAATAAGCAAGTAATCAAAAAATTAAGTATTAAAAAATTAATAAGGAATGCGAATGAACAATACAAAAAGTCTTAATAGCCAATATGTATTCATTATATGAAACCTTTATGTATACGAATATAAAACTCTACAAACTAAAAAAATATGTGCATAGGTATAATGAATCTACAATAAGTTGATTTTTCACGAGTGTACATATAATTTGCAGCGCAAAACGACCTAGGTCTTTACAGCAACACCGTCAGCGAACGACTGAATTATATTCTCTTCTGTTGTGAGCTTTATGTACATGTGAAAAGTTACGCTCACAGAGAGCTCAGTGAGCTATGGAGCGCCCTGCGCTGCTGTAGGTCCATTTCTCGGTCAATTGTGTACAAACTTAATAACACGCACAACACAATTGATCATAAGAAGCTAAGCCAAAGTCCTGTCAAGGGCTGAAATGGCCAGTTATTTATTTATTTTTTTTTTATTATAATGTTTTTTTATAACTCATGCTGTTAAAGCAATACTTATTGCCATACTTTTCACGAACCGCTTTAAGCGCGATATGTGGGGAAAACAACTTTTGTGGGATTTCTTGCATGGCTGGTTTAATTGGCAACATTTAAGAGGTAGACGCACGACCTACTAACGCAGTATTGTGATTTAGAAATTAGAAGGTCGTGCGTTCTAAGAGCTCATATCGTAAAGTTTTTACAACGTCAATATTAAGTACGATCAAAGGCCGACCGACCTAACGCAGTATTGCGAGTTCAGCATAATGCTAAACATCGACAACATTTCGTTTTAACAAGACGGCGCAACTTGCCATACAACACGCTTACTTACTTGCTTAGTTTTAAAATTCAATCTGTTGTGACTATGGAAATATTTCGTTTAAATACTAAATTTGGTTTGATTTTAGTTGACATCTGTAATTTATTTTTATGTTTTCTTCGTACCCAAGGACTTTCAAAACATCAAAAGTACTAAATTTTATTCGTTCGTAAAATTTTTTGAAAATACAGTTTATTTTTATTAAAAATGTTTAGATAATATTTGTAAAGGGTAATTTTTTTAAGATCTTTCGGATTTGATTTAAAAAAAAAACACAGAGAAATATATGAAATCTTTATTTCAGTGGATAGAACGATCTATATTATGCAAAGTTTAAAGATGATTTCATGTAAATGTTGACCGCGGCTACGCCTCAAATGGTTCATTACGCTGGGTCCAATTTTGGCACACTCTCTCTCTTCAACATATTGGCCGGTATCTCACGAATAAATCCTTCTATATTGGCTTCAGTGCGCCAACCGTTGCGAGTTTGTCCCTATAGACATGAGCCTTAACATGGCCCCACAAAATAAGTCTAAAGGCGTTAAATCGCACGATCTAGACGGGCAATTGACCGGTCCCGAACGTGAAATAAACCGTTACCCGAACTCGCCTCTCAATTTGGCCATTGTTTCGCGTGCTGTGTAGCATATGGCACCGTCTTGTTGAAACCACATGTCAGGCAAGTCCAGCTCTTCCATTTTGGGTAAAAAAAAAAAATCTGTAACCATCGCACGGTAGCGCTCACAGTAACGTTCCTGCCTTCTCCTTCTTTGAAAAAGTGCGGTCCAATGATGCCACCGTCCCATAATCCACACCAATCAGTGCATTTTTCAGGATGCATTGGCAGTTCTTGCAATGCTTCTGGCTGTTCATACCAAATATAGCAATTTTTCTTGTTCACGTATGTATTTAGTTAGAACCAGGAGCTTCGTCCGTGAACACAATTTTCCAAAAAAAAAAGTGAATCTTTGCCAGCGCCCATTTACCAAAAAATGCCCGTTGTGGTAGGTCGTGTGGCTTCAATTCTTTCACTAATTGTATTTTAAAAGGTTTTACACAAAAATCCTTCCGCAAACTTTTCCAGGTAGTGGAGTCGATAATTCATGGTCAGCAATAACACTGGCGGATACAGCTACGATATTTTTCTCTGTCCGCACTCTACGTATATGGGTTAGTGGTTTAATGTCCAGTAATGGAAATTTGGTGCGAAATTTAGTCACAAGATTCCGAATAGCCGCCTCAGAAGGTCACCCAAACTGACCATAAAATGGAAGAAGTACACGATGCACTTTCTTAATCGTGCGAGTTCTCATTTCATTTCTTAATGAATTTTGCGAGTAAGGCTGTGAAATGCTTTATTTTGTTCGAGCATCATATATCGATGTAATATTTATTTCTTTATCCACCCTAAACACTTATTTTTCTACTTTTTATTGCTTCTGGAGACTAAAAAAATTTAATGTCAACTAAGATGGCAGCATGTGTGCTTGTTAGATTATTTGTTTAAAAAAGTTTTGTGTATGTATTCGTGTTTTTATATCTACTAAAACTTAATAGTTGGAGTCTATGTTTTTTTTTGTAGTGTTTTACTCCAATTTGATTGCCATCAAGATTCCTCGAATTATTATGCTTTCTCTCTATTTTATTGCCGGCTTTCCTAAACTTTTTATTTCAATCAGTTTTAATAAAAAAATCAGGTTTTGATATGTTTTGCTTACTCACCAAAACAAAAAGTTGCCTGATATAAAAGACAAAGTTTGCTGCTTAAGTCTTTTGTTTAGTCAGTAGCTGAGTAATTTTTGCAGTATCATTACAGCATGAAGGCATTATTTGGCATTAATGAATGATTTTTATAAATAATAAAAAAAGATAAATCAACAAAAAAAAAAAAAAAAAAAAAATAAATAAATAAATAAATATGCGCAAATTATGGCAACTGTTTTATAGGTTAGGAGAAATTAAAAAAAAAATTATATAAAGCAAAATTTTAAATTTGCAAAAAAAACCAACTTAATTAACTGTTAAATTACCAAGCTACTCAAAAAAAACATTAATAAAATAATAACTAAAACATTAATTAAAATAATTAAAAGCAGTTAGTAATGTTATTTTTGTTTTGCTCTTGTTGTTGATTATGTAAAATGAACTTTGTTTAAGGTATGAATGTTAACAGTAATAATAATACACCAAAACAAGACAAACAAAAAAAAATAAAACCCCATAACAAGAGCGCGTAGGTACATTACGTAGATAGCTCTTACTTTGCTGAGAAGCTTGGCTTAAAAAGCGGCTACCCGCAGCTAGCTGAGTCATTGAAAACGTCACAGTTTTTCACTTTTTATCAAGTGTGCGGAAAAAAAGCACAAAATTAAAAAAACGCTAAAAGTAACACAACAAAAAAGTGAATGGCCGGCATAACGAGAGCGAGAGTCTTTAAACGGTTAACTCAAGCATGCTACTAGTTGTTGTTGGTGGTGGTGGTGGCGGGCAATGTTGTTGCACTCGAAAAGTTAACGAAGTACAGCAAAATATTACTTAACACATTTACTGTTTACTTTTGGTTACAGCTTTAAATTTCAAGCAAATACACACCCTTCTTCATAATTTCTTTCATTGAATTTCTTGCTTGCTTTTAATTAATCTTAAAAAAAAACAGCATAAAAATGACAACCAAATATCGGGAAATCTTAACAGTGAAGATTTATTTCTAGTCTAAGTTTTTTTTTTTTTTTTGGTCTTAAGAAGCGCAAAAAAATTAACATTAAAAAGGCATTATTAGCGACCTTTGCAAGGCTACATTCCTAGCTTAAGACAGCTTGTAGTTAATCGTAATTATTTAACAATTTAACAATGGTGTCAGTCGTGTGGCTGCTTCTGAAAAGTGTGTCTACACCAGCAACAAGCTTTAATAAATTGTCAAATTAACAAATTACATTATTTCGCATAAGCAACATGACAACGCCAGAGTTGTTACACTTCAACAATTTCTGAAACTTTAAATGTTTACTTCAACAATAACTTAAAATGTTTTTCCATTTTTCTTTTTTCACGGCTAATAGCGGCGGGTAGTTCTTGGAATTACTTGTTATGGTCTGCTGCATGGGTGTTACTTGGTTTTGGAGGACTTTGGTTTTTGTTTGCTTGCCAAAAATATGTAGCAGCGCACATTTAAATTGGCTGTGGTAAGAAAATTTATTTATTTTTTCTTTTTTTTTTTAAAAGTATCTAGTTTAAGGTAAATTTTTTTCAAATACGCAATAAATAGTAGGCTTGAAGGTTCTTCTTTATATTCATGATAAGCTTGAATCAAAATTAGATGAACTTCTTTTCGCAGTTGTATATCATAAACAATTTGAATTGTTGCACTTCCCTATGAAATAAATTCTAAACAAAAGACTTAAGACACGAACTTAAGCGCTGCTTAAGAAATTGCTGCTAAGCTCGTATACGAGGGCTGTCCTGTTAAGTCTTGCTCCTCGGCAACACTTAGCATTGTCTGATGAATTTTAACAGTTACATTCGAAAATTTGACATATTTTAGCATAAACATACTCACAACGTTTTGGTGCATGTGTGCTTATTGTGTTGTTTACAGTGGTTTGAAATTTGTATTTCAGCAAAAAATTAAAATTTTCGGGTGATGATTTTTACGATTTTCAACATGGATTGATAAGAAAAGAATGCATAGAACAACTAAGTTTGACTCTTGGTGATGAAACACCACATTCAGCGACTATAAAATACTGGTTCTATGATTTCGATCGTGATCGTCGTTGTCTTCAAGCCGAATTTCGTGAAGATCGTCCAAGAATGGCTGTTGTGGCATACACATTGGAAGCAGAATGGCATGTGACATATTATGATATGAAGTCATCCTTGGGCATTAGTGGAACTTCCATACATTCGATTTTACATGAGCATTTAGGCGTTGGTTCCCGGTGGATACCTCATAATTTGACGGTTGCTCGAACAAAAGGCTCGTGTCGATTGGTGCAAGGAAATCCTTAAAAAAATGCAGCGGACGTGGTTCGAAATACATCGATGACATCACCTCGAAATACGTCTACGACATTACCTCTGATGAAGAATCATAGATATATGCTTATGAGCCTGAAACAAAGCAGCAATCTACTGTTTGCATCTTTTAAGGTGAGCAAAATCCGATAAAAGTTATGCACGGACGGAGCATATCCAAGCAAATGGTTGTCAGTTTTTGCCAAAATAACCGATCATGTTATAACTGTACCATTTGAGTAACGGAGAACTATTGATGCTGAATGGTATGTAACTCGAAGCAAAAATGCAAATAGTAAGAGTAAATACAGAGCGAATAATAATGTGAAGTAATTGAAGACGTAAGCTTGATGTATTAACTGAAGCATTAAGGGCATGAAGAGACTCACTATAGTCTCCTATCCTAAGGTGGTCTCAGATTGTTCAGGTGGATTATAGGCGTGATGACTTCCACTTTAGCCTAAAGTGGTCTCGGAGCATTCAGGGTCAATTTTGGCAAGAAGAGAATTCTTGATTCAATTTAAGAGTTTTTCGGGATGTTCAAGGAGGCGTTACTGTTGTTGCCACTACAGTAGTGCGAAATTGGTGATGCTGGACAGGCTGTTGGACGTCATTTGGCTCAACTTTGATCTTGGTGTAGTAAGTGTTCAATTATATTCCTCACAGTGATGCGTGATACGCTATATGTCAATGTGTGTGAGTGCTATGTCGGTCAGCTTTAAAACCTTTAGCCATGGAGGCTATCACAGGGTTGGCCCTTCGAGAAGTTTCATGCTGGCTGTGGTAGCACAATGTCGCATGCAGATCTGTGGTGATCAGCGTGGGGTTGCGCCTGTATACAACCGGGTGACAATGCCCCATATTGTAAGAGATTTTAGATCGGTTTCGATTTCTACCAATAAATGTGGATGGTGATAACACTAGCCTTCCAATATCGGTATGCAATCCATACAGGATATTTATTAAATTAAATATGCTTAGTGGTGGTGAAAGTTTGGTGGTGGAAGCGTTATTGACACTATAAAAATAGGGCGTTGGTCGCATCCGGGATCAAGGAAGTGGGATGCAGGGGATTGTCGGAAGGTCGCTGGTAAATGAAACATAGCTGGTGTTAACGTCCAGAAGATCATCTGTATTGGATGGGCGTTAATTACCGTACGTTGCTAAATTAGCGTTCCTGAAGATTGACGTCATTTCCTTGAACCCCTAGACTCCTTATGCCAAGGGGCATCGTAGAATATAGCCGTCAAGGCAGGTTAAACACTAGGCGGAACTACGTTAAACACTAGGCGCAACTTATCCTTCTATATGCCTCTAATTTAAATTCAGTGTAATAAGTTTCTTCAGTAATTTTCTCAAAGAAACTTTTTCTATGTTGCAAATCGTTTTAACAGGGTAAATGTTTCCTTTATGTTGACCTGAGACTATATTTTTTTTCTTACATGTAGGTTCATCTACTTCATTTCCTATACAATTGTATTAAAGTTTATTCAACAAAATTGTAGTAAATGTAGTAGTACAAACTTACATGTTTTTGAGTAGAATTGCATATGAATATGAATGTAAATAAATTTGTTTTTATTGAAATCTGAAGATTGTCTTTGAATTAATTGAAATTGGATTTAAGGGGGATTATATATCCAGAGGCCGAAAAAAAGGTCAGGTTTGTGAGTTTTTTAAGGAAACCTAAGGGATATTTTTAAATGAGGGTTTTTATGCCTAAAAAAACTTAATATTAAGATAGATACAGCATTTTTTATAGAGCGCTGTGAGGAAAAGGTGAAAAGCGATGACCAAGGTTGCTCCTCCTTAATTCATCTGAAACAAAAAAAAAAAAAAAAAGACGAAAAAGATTATTTAACTAGATACTTAATAATCTTAAACTAGATACTTGTCATAGCTGATTTTAAAAATATTGATTTTTGACAAAATGGCGAAATTCCGAACGTAAAGTAACGATTTTAGACCAAAAATTCGTAATTATTTTGCCTGAACTAATGAACGAAGCTACGAAAAAAAATCCTATGACAAGTACGAGAGTATTATGCATAAAATAAGCCTGCAAAAAAAAAACAAAATCAAAATTATCTGTTCACTCAGTTTCGAGAAATGTTGGTCACCGAAGAAAAACGCGTTTGAAAATTAGGGCTGGCACGGCGAGCTCTATAAGGCGGTTCACTCACTAGGCTATAACTTTGTCATTTTTGGATATATCGACTTGAAATTTTTAACCATTTTAACCACATATTTTTGAGACTTGAAGCTTAAAGAAAAAGCAAAAATAATTGGGAAAAAAGTTCTGGGTATACACTCCACCTTAATTTACTTCATCGCTTCCTTATTTCTAGAAACGAATAGTTTTCTTGTGTGTAAATTTTACACACTTTTTCAAGATCCATATTTTTTAATGAATGAATGAAATGAATGCGATCTAGTCGTTTAAGATTATTTTCTAATCATTATTTATTCATTTAAAAAAAAAAAGAATACTATTTTTGAAACGATACAAAACCAAACAATTAAAAATAAAAATGCAAAATGGCGAAAATATCAAAACAAAAAAAAAAATAAAAATTCAATTCAAATTAATTCAAGCTACTACATTGATGTGCACATTTTTTGATAGCTTAAATAAGTGTGACGGACAAATATATTTCGTATACATATCACACCGTGTGGCGTGATTATTTGAGTTAGGGAGTGGAGGACACATATGACAACGAGCTCTCTTATTGGTTGATGAGTCAACGGCAATGATTCGACTTGTGGTGGGATGGTGACACTTGATGTTGATGGCAAATCTGGAATGGGGATGCTGTTTACGACAGCAAGTCCATTCGAATTTCGTGGCAATCTTGATTGCACATAGATTGACCAAGTTCGACCAAAAATAATCGTTTTATATTTTTTTTTATGAATATTCCATCCGGGATTAATTTTTGTGTATATAATGAATGCATTGCAGCCAATATATCGAGGATATTGTAAAGAGGGCCATTGGAGATCGGTTCACCTTTCTTTTGCATCGGTATGTCGCAATGAACTTATCAAAAGACATCGACTCCACCTTTAGTTCGATTACAAAATTTCAAATCAATTTCGAAAAATTTTTAAATTTCAAATTTCGGAAAATTGGGCTGTCTAGCTTATCGTTCCATAATTTTGTATAGCATTCTCCGTTTGAAAGGTAAACTCCAGTCAGTTAAAGTATACAATTCAACCATATCAATGGAAAACCAGTCATCCTTGTACCGACGAAGGCACCGACTATAGATAGGTCATTTCGATAACTTGGTTGAATGAATAATAAAAATGTCGGTAGAAAACTTGTACACTGAGTATTATTTTTGGATTGGTTTCAGTCTTAGTTACCTTAAGAATAGAGTGTCTTTTGTGGAGATAGAGGGAGTTAAATCCTATAAATTTATAGCTTCTTCTGGAGTGCCTCAAGGAAGTATTCTTGGACCCTTGCTCTTTTCATTGTTTATTAATGATGTTAGTAAATGTTTTCAATCGGTAAAATTTCTACTATATGCTGATGACTTAAAGCTATTCAATCATATTTCTGATTTAAATGATGCTGCTCTGTTACAGAGTGATCTCAGTAATCTACTATCTTGGAGCTTATTAAATTGCTTACCATTAAATTCTGATAAGTGTTTTTCTATGACGTACTCTAAGTGCAATAATTTTTTTAAATTTTCGTACTCCATCCATGGTACTCCTCTAGAGAGAGTCATTACCACTGAGGAATTAGCAATAATTTTTGACACTAAGTTTACTTTTGTTAATCACATTAATTATATTGTTCCAAAATCATATTCTTTACTTGCTTTTGTGCGTAGAAATTGCTCAGAATTTTCTGACCCTCATACCCTAATTAGTCTCTATAACTCTTTCGTAAGATCAAGGCTAGAGTATGCTTCCTTCATATGGAGTCCCTTCTACATTATTCATTGTGCTCGCCTAGAGAAAATCCAGAAATCATTCACTATATTTGCGCTTCGTTCCATAAATTTTGCAGAACCTTTGCCATCACATGATGGTCGTAATTTGCTTTTGGGATTAAAAACACTGGAAACTAGAAGAAAAATTCAGTCATTGACATTTATTCACGATCTTTTCTCGGGGCATATTGACTGTGAACAGCTATTGCAATTTTTAAATTTTAATATCCCGGCTAGAACATTACGTAATTATTCGCTATTTCACTCCGAAATTCATAGAGCTCTTTATGCTCTTAATGAGCCTATTATTCGTGCCTTATCTTTGTATATAAGTCAATTTTTTATATTTTTATTGACATTCTTAATTAAATTATTGTATGTAATGTTTTCTTGTCAATTTCTTTTCTTTGTTTTCTTACTTTCTTCTTTGCATCCTCTTGCTTACTTTCATGCTTACATTTGTGTTACTATTGTTATAAAGTATGGTGTCAAATCTATCGCACAATAGCGACATCCATAAGAGTCTGATAAGCGTTCTATGTAAACAGCAATCAGGCTTGAGAGTGGTTCACTTTAACGCTAGAAGTCTGAATGACACAAAACTTGATTGTGTACGGCACTGCTTTGAAAATTCTGCTGTTGATGTCATTTGTGTTTCTGAAACCTGGTTTCACTCTGATATATATGACTCTTGTTTGAATATAAAAAATTATAAAATGTTCAGAAATGATAGAATTAATAAAAAAGGAGGGGGCGTGGCAATATATTGTAGAAATAATCTGAATGTTAAATTGTTAGGTGTGTCCAGTGGTTATGAGGTGGAGTTTTTAAGTGTTGAAATATATGATAATTCTACTAAAGTGTTCTTGTCCTGTGTATATAATCCGTATCGTCATTGTAGTTTGGACCGATTGTTTTCCACGTTGTCTGATTGTGCAATAGAGTACGATCATTTCATTCTGTGTGGAGATTTTAATATAAACATTTTAGCACAAGATAATCTAGTTAATCAGTTTTACGATTGTCTTTCCGAGATTGGTCTCCAATTAGTTAACACTAGTCTACCCACTCGCTATGCGAATAATGCTTCTCCCAGTTTATTGGATATTTTTCTTGTCTCTGATCTTTCCACGGTTTTATTTTTTGATCAATTATCGTTTGTATCCGATCATGATCTTTTGTTTTGTACTTTTAATATCAATCTGTCACCTAATGTTATTGAGAATTCTTTCACTTACAGGGATTACAAAAGTATAAATTATGATGCCTTGTGCAATGACCTTTCAAATATAAATTGGTCGGAGAGTTGGTTTTTTAGCTCAGCTAATGAAAAGTGAGTTTTTTTAATAATTTAATAAGGGCGTTGTATGACTTGCATGTACCATTAATTACTCGCCGTGTCTCCAACATAAGCTGTCCTTGGTTTACTTGTGTTGTTAAATTGGCTCTAAGAAACCGGAATAAATGTTATAATCGCTGGAAAAGAAACCCATCAACTTCCAACTGGGAACAGTACAAAAGGGCTAGAAATAAAGCCAATTCTGCTGTTAAGTCTTCGAAACGTGTTTTCTTTATGTCCAAACTAAACTTATCACAACCTATGAAAAAGCTCTGGAGTAATTTAAGACAAGCAAGAGTTAGTAAAGTCACGTCTAATGAATGTTGTATAGATGCTGATAGTCTAAATGAATATTTTACTGCAAGCTCAGTTAATTTTGTTAATTCGGCTGCTTGTGATATGT
The DNA here is from genome assembly GCA_943735915.1 of Pherbina coryleti. Taxonomy (NCBI): domain Eukaryota; kingdom Metazoa; phylum Arthropoda; class Insecta; order Diptera; family Sciomyzidae; genus Pherbina; species Pherbina coryleti. Next base: position 137,500,872 of record OX030951.1, read on the forward strand.
ATCTTCGTACTTTTGAATGTCCATTTAACTTTAATTTTGCGGCTGTTGGTGAGTGTGATGTTGCTCGTTGTGTAAATAAGATTAAGTCGAATACAGTGGGTGAGGATGGAGTATCTATCAAATTTATTAAAATTATCTTACCGTATATTCTAAGTCCTTTGACACATATATTCAATTATTGTTTCACAAGTTCCAGCTTCCCCGATGCTTGGAAAGCAGCAACAATTATCCCCATAGCTAAAAAGGCCAATGCTCGTGAAATGTCTGATTTTCGTCCTGTTAGTCTGTTATCATGTTTGTCAAAAGTATTTGAGTCGCTCATGGCTGCGCAAGTCTCTGGTCATATCAGAGATCATGGTCTTATATCCTCTTTTCAGTCTGGCTTTAGACCTGGACACAGCTGCTCGACAGCCATAGTAAAGATTTTAGACGACATTAGAATATCATATGATCTAGGCCATTTAAGCTTGCTCTGTCTGCTAGATTTTTCTAAAGCTTTTGACTCTGATGATCATTCAATACTTTGTCATAAGCTTGTGAACAGATTTGGATTTTCTAGTTCAGCTGTCCGTCTGATATATAATTACTTAACTGGGAGGTCTCAAAGAGTAAGGGTGGGAAATAGTCTGTCCGCTTTCAGTAATTTAACCTGTGGGGTGCCACAAGGCTCTGTTCTTGGCCCCCTCTTATTTGCAATCTTTCTAAATGACATTTTCACTAAATGTCGTCATGTCACCATGCATGCATATGCTGATGACCTTCAACTTTACCTTGCAAAACCTATTAGTCTCGTTAGTGACTTATGTATAATGTTAAATGAAGATTTGAGCAATATTTCAGATTGGGCTAAGGCTAATAAGCTTGAACTTAATCCTCTCAAGTCATATGTCTTTCCGATTAAGAAACAATGCTACCTCCTTCATAATATACCGACAATTATTCTTAATGGTTTTGGGTTAAATTTTGTCACGAAGGTTAAAAATCTCGGATTCTACATAAACACTTCTCTCTCTTGTGACGATCATATAAATTCCGTAGTTTGCAAGGTTTATTACATCCTTAGAAACTTGAGACGAACTGCATCTTTTGTACCTGGTGATACCAGAAAAAAGTTAGCTATCCAGCTCATAATGCCAATAATTTCCTACTCCGAGGTGGTATACTGTAAGCCTGATTCCAGGTCAAGTCATAAGCTACAACTTGCATTTAATAATGTAATAAGATAAGTCACTTGAGCAATCAAATACTTGGATGCAATATTTTAAGTTACTTGAATGCCAGAAATTGTATTTTCTTACATAATTTGATTAATACACAAGCTCCAGAATACATATTCAACAAACTTCAGTTCTGTAGATCAGCAAGAAACATGAACCTCATTATCCCTAGCTATAACTATTTAAATTCCAGCAGATTATTTTTTGTGAACGCGATCAGATTATGGAATCCGCTGCCTTTAGCTGTTAAAAGTATAACGAATAAACGTGAATTTAAGCAAGAAATCTTCAAAATTTTCTCATAATTCTATCTCTTTTCTTTTTCAATCTTCTGATTATTTTTTCATACATTTGATAAAAACTCTTTGGATATTAATTTAATTTTTAATTTACTTTTTCCTTAAAAGTTACTTTTTAATTTAAATTATTGGTTAAGCCCTAAGTTTCATTTATTATATTTTGTTGTATGTTGTATATAACTTGTTGTTATTAAATTTGTTAATCTTACTGCATTCAAAAGACTATAAGTCTTAAATGTGAACATTGCCTTTAAATAAATAAATAAATAAAAAAATAAAATAAATAAATAATGAATTGTCTGTTGAAAATAATTTAGATCTCTCTGTCTCGAAATTATCTTTGAAGAATAAACTTAAAACTATTTTTCGGATCTAATATTTATTCTCTTTATGTTTATCTTTATTTCTTAGTCTTCATTTATGAGTGAATACTGTTATTTTTTTTTTCTAATTTCTTCCTTGTAAAGTTATGATTATATTAGTATGTAAGTTAATTTAATTTTAAGTAGTCTGTTAAGGATGTGTAATCCAAAGACTTTAACAAATAAATAAATAAATAAGTAGGTCCTAACAAATAAAATAGTTATAATAATTATAGAGAATAATAATAAAAAAATTAATAATAATAATAATAACTAGAATCACCTTTGGTCGAGATTCGACCATTTAAATTTTGATTTTTTTTTTTTTGTATTTTTATTGAAAAAATTTTTTTTCTTTCTTGCAAACGTAACCGAACTCTTACAGTACCAAACGCACCACCAGCAGGAAATCACAAAACAGTAACTCAATTCTGATTTTCCATGTTCTGTGATTTTTACTTTTAAAGCTATTCAATATCAAAAATGTGGCTTATATATGCGGAGCCACACCCCTTTGTCCAATGCCCGTCCCAGTTCCCTACTTCCCTTATTCTACTTTCTAGTAGAAATGCTTCCAAATCTTTTTGATATAACCACTTTGAGTTTTATGAGTGCTTCCACCCCCCTTTGCCAAGGAAGGAAGTTCTTACCAAGTTTCATTGATTTGTGACTTATAGTTCAAAAGTTATACCGAAAATTTGGGCTGATGAAAAGTGCCTCGCCTCTATTTCAACGCCCATCAAATGTAACCAGTGAAATGGAACGTCTGATTTGAGAAATATTCGGTGCACTCCTTTTCCCTACTCTTATTGATTTAAAAAAATTATCAAAATTGGTTGAGAAACACGGGAGAAAATGTTTCTTAACTGTTCTGCGTACACCTATTTATATATAGATATATAATAATAATATGTATAATATATAAAGTAGATAAGGAAATGGCTTAAAACATAGATTTGTGTATATAACTTTGGAGTGGTTTGAAATATTTGAAAATTTTTTCACAGAAATAATTTTTTAAGCCGTACGTACAACTTTGTAAAAAATACAAAAACAACATTTTGAAAAATGTAATTTTAATCAAAAATATTATAGGGGGTAGCTCATGATTTTCGATGAAAGTAACACTTAATTAAATTATGTGTCAAAACGAAACAATTTGTGCAAATAAATGATATGGTATATGAAAGAGTGTGAGAGAAGAAAATAGAAAAACAAATATAAAATTACAAAAAAATAATGTCTGGTCTAATTTTTAAGCAAAAATTGAATATTTTAGAGTTTTTTTGAAAACAACATAAGAAATTGAATTAGTGCGATAACGGTAAATCTTTTCTTATTTCTCAAAAGTTATTTAATTAAACTTTCAGACAAAGAAAATTTAGGGAAAATCGATTGAAAAATGACTGAGATATTTGCATGCAAAATCAAAATTTGAAATATCAATTGTTTTTTTCTCATTCTGATGCAATGACATTGCTTTAAGAAATGCATTGCATGGAAAAAATCTACAGGTTTTGAAATATCGCAATACTTTTGATGTCATAATAACGGGAAATTTTTTTAACATACTATTCTTGGAAAATATTAGCAAAAAAGTTTTCGTATACTGTAGTTTTTCGTATACCAACGAATTTTCATACAAAAAACGTTGTACTGAAAACATCTATAGTTTTCGAGATATCACAATAATTTTGATGTCAAAATAATGGAACTTTTTCAAAATTTACTATTTGTAAACAATTTTACCATCACAATATATATTGACACTTGTTACATGAAAAAGTGCTTATTGTAGGGTAACCGTAAACGAGGGTGAATGTCTAAATTTCTCTCTTATATCATGTTTTTCCATCTCTTATAGTTTAGCTTTTATTTAATAAATGCTCTTTTTCCGCTCATATTTGAGGTCAAAGGTCACCAATCTTATATTCAATCATATTGTGCAGCCAGACCTTTCATTTGATACCACATTCTTCATTCTACCTCTTCCCAGTTCTGAGATCCCTAACTAAAATTAATATAAACTTTCAACGTTAACATTTCGCGTCAAAGGTCATCAATTTAAAATCTAACATTATTCGGCACATCTATGGTGCAGTACCTTGTAAATGATGTACGTTTCATTCTCCTTATTCTAAAATAAATATTGAAAAAGTGTACGACAACATTCGATGTTTGCGTATTAATATATAAGATAATAATATTAATAATAATAATAAAAATAATAATAATAATAATATTTATAATAATAACTTATCATTTTTACTGCCCTTTGGTACAATGCCATCATCACTATCTGAATCATAATCACTACTCACATCACTTCCATACTTGTCAATATAGGAAAAATATATTGTTTTTATTTCAATTTTCAAATATAATACCAAACAAAAAAATAACACGTCTGCTTAGAACATATATTGAATTTACTGTTATAAAAAAGAATAACAAAAAAGCAGAAGAACAGTGACATATGCGCGCCAAGATTATGTTGTGTATATATTACACACAAGAACCTATTAGGGTAATTTTGTCTGTAGGGTAGCAGCGACATCTAGCGTGAAAAAAAATGTTGAAAACATAAATTATGCATATTTTCACCTTTGAATCATATGTGAATCATAATGTTTTCATTTTAAAACTAAACTATATAATTTTTCATTTGAAAATTTGTCGAAACCCTGAAAACAATGCAAAAATGTTACCAACTAGTTACCACTCCATTACCACTAGTTAATGGATAGCCACAAATTTCTGTGCTTAAATTTAATAATGCACATTTATCTAGTTAATTTAACTTAGTCATGTTTTACAAACCTTGCAAAAATAATGCCTCGCTCCGTTGTCGCAGAAAATTTTCAATTCTCCAACGAAGTTTGTTGCTTAAGTCTTTTGTTTATCTTGACATTGTAGTGACTTCATAAATTTCTGGTATTTCCGAAAATTCATTCAAAATCAGCAGCACACTTCACAGAAAATGTTGCAATTTAATGACAGTCTGTAAATCTTGTCACTCTAAAATTAACCGTTAACAGCTGCTATTGATGTGTCGTACATTTGTGAGCAGTTACATAATTGTTGAAGAGTGTGGGCATATTTGTTTTTTTTTTTACATTGTCTGCATGCAAATTCTCACGATTGAATTTATTGGCTACGCCACAAATTTTTTTTTTTATTTTTTATTAATTTTTTTTTTTTTTTGTCTTGTTTGTTGACAAGTTTATGTGACTATTTTTAATAGACTTTAAATTGGCGTAATAATGGGTGGATATAAACATCAACATATATTTAAAATGGTTATAAAAAAACGCCATAATTAGCTATTTAGACAAACGTAAACAAAAGCAGGCGTAACATTTGTATTTGTTGCAAAGCATGCGTGCACCAAGTTTGTGCTGAGCTAAAGACTGCAATTGTAGGGCAGCAGAATTCAAAATTATTGTTCGTGTAGCTCTAATTGTGCAGTTCCTCCCCCCTCTCCTCTTTGTTAGCGTTAGAAATAGTTCCCAAGCATAATATTTGCTATTTTTTATAGACTTCATGCTGTTGTAGAAAGTAGTGCAAAGCAGTGAAAATATGTCATCGTTGCTGTGCTGTAGCATTTCAAATTCAATGCACGCCTGCGCAAAAAGAGACAATTTTGCGTAATTTTCATCTGTTGTTGCTGCGTCTGTGGCATACAAATGAAGCGACAATTGACAACAATTAAAAAACTTTCGATTTTTATTTTTTTTTTTTTTTTTTTTTTTCAACCATTTTGAGTTAGCCATAAATTTAACCGTAATAAGACGAAAAACGTCAAAAAACTTTATATGTCAAAAATGTTGCCTATTCTTGGCAGTCAAACTTCTTGGCAGCTATTTGATAAAAAATAAATTTTGTAGCTGCTCAAATGATTGGCCACAAGCACATTTAATTTGTGCCTGGCATACATAATGAGCTTTTTTTCTGATTTTTTTTTTCAAACAAAATATTTCTTCATTTTTATAAATCATATAATTTTATTTCAGTTTTTTTTTTTATAAAAAAGTATGAAGGCAATAAATTAAATTGTCGCAACGTAACAGATGAAAATAACTAAAAAATATTGAATGGAGCGTCTAGTGATGGGGTGCTCCATATGAGCTGCTGGGTGGCAGATAGGAGCTGCCAGGTGTAGCTGGTGGGCCGTAGCTAGATTGTGGTGTCTCTTCAATGGATGCGGAGCCATCATGTGCCGGTGCTCCATATAGAGCCGAAGGTTGTTGCTGCTGCTGCTGTTGCTGTTGCTGTTGCTGCTGATAGTCCAAGCCAGGCGCCCCATATTCCCCACTTTGTAGCGAGCTATACGAGGAGGCATCTGAGCTTGAGCCCAAAAATGTTGAGGGCTTGAACGGCGCCTGAGTGTGACTGTGCTTGCTCGAGTCTATGATGTTAGTGTGGAGAGCATAAGGCTTGCTGGCTGTGTAGCCAAAGTGACCCAAGCCTTTGTGGCCTAAAGCATAGATTGGGGCATTGGCTCCGGATGAGTGCGATGAGCTGTAGCCGGGTGCGCCATAGCTTTGCGATGGCGTGCTTTGCACAGAAGGTGCTTGGTAGGCATACCCCGAAGGTGCATAAGATGAGCCAAAAGACCCAGAGTTGGCGCCGGCTAAGTGACCGCCGGATGAGTAACCGCCAGCAGACTGACCACCTGAAGAATAACCGCCAGCTAAGTGACCACCGGAGGAGTAGCCAGAGTTTCCACCGGAGGAGTAACCACCGCCGCCAGAGTGTCCACCAGAGGAGTAACCACCATTACCAGAGTGTCCACCGGAAGAGTAACCACCGCTACCAGAGTGTCCACCGGAGGAGTAACCACCACCTGAGTAACCGCCAGCTGAGTGACCACCGGATGCATAGCCACCTGCCGCATGACCGCCGCTTGAGTGTCCCGAGTAACCACCTGCTCCACCACCAAAGCCTCCTAAACCTCCAAAGCCAGCAGATGACACGGGCTCATATTGATAGCCCGACTGACCAGAGTGCGAGGAAGCAACACCACCAAAGCTCCCACCGCCAAATGAATGTGACGAATGCCCACCAAATCCAAGACCAGCTCCACCACTTAAACCACCATGATTGCCAGCATAGCTATAACCACCACCAGCACCGCCTGAGCCAGAGTGACCAGACGTCAAGCTGTGTGCGGGAATAACAATAGTTTGAACCTTGTGACTTCCATGACCTCCTGAGGATGCGCCACCATGATGACCAGCGAAACTAGCGCCACCAAAAGCAGCACCTCCACTAGAGTGACCAGAGTAGCTAGATGAAGGACCTGAGTATTTGTAGCCACCCCCGCCACCACTACCACCTCCTAGACCATGATGATGATCTTGTGATGTTTGCACTACATAAGTTTCCACTTTGGGTGCTGGAGCGTAGCCGCCGCCAGAGTGACCTCCACCGCCACCACCACCGCCCCCGCCTCCCAAGCTGAAGTAGCCGGAACCAAAGGAACCACCGCCGCCGCCACCACCACCGCTGTTGCCGCCATGATATGAGCCTGCACCGGAAGAGCCAGCATAGTCGTATCCTGAGTGGCCGCCTAAACCACCTAAACCACCTAAACCGCCGATACCGCTGCTGAAACTGGCAGCGCCACCGCCTGTAGAAGGTGGCAGATATTTGTATGAAGGTCCATGATAGCTGCTACTGCCCGAATGTAACGGCGCTTCACGCTTTGTTTTGAGCTCGGTTTGCTGTGCAATGGCTGACTGCTTTTTTTCGGCTAAAGTTGTAGCAACGCAGAGCGTCAGACAGCAGAGAAGCTGCAAAATATTAAAGAAGATGGTGTTTAATAAAATAATTTTTTTTTAGTTTTCAACTTATAAGAGAATTATTGCATGATTTTTTTAAAAATTACTTTTAGATACAAAAAAAAAAATATTTATAAAGTAGCTTTATTTTTATAAATAAACAATATTACTTAAATAAATACTTTTTTAATTCCTTTATTTAGTTTTTGGCAGGAAATTTTTGAATATTTTTAATTTCTGTACTAATCAAAATTTAACTTTTTTTAAAAAAAACTAATAAAGCTTGAATTAAATTTAAATATTTAATTTCTTAATAAACTTATATTTTTTTTTTGATATATTTGTTTTTTATACCTGAATTAAAAATATATATACTTTTTATACCTGAATTAAAAACAAATATTTTTTTAAAAAAGTATTTATTTATTAAAAAATTTAAAATTTAAATTTAATCCAAACTTTACTAAATTTTTTTAAAAAAAAAATTTTGTACATTTTTTTGAGTATAAATAATTAAAATTTTGTTTTGTTAATATTATTTTTTTTTATTCTTGTTGCGTAAAAGTTTTTAAAATATCTTAATTCTAACTGTTTCGACTTTTCGAAATTTATAAATTTTGCATTTAAATTTAAATTTAAAATAAAAAATTAATTTTTGGTTTATAAAATTGTTGCATGATAAAAAATCAAAATTATTTTGTTTTAATTTTTACAACATATTACAAAGCTCTTTCCCAATGCAACAATTTTTTATTCTTTTTAATGAATTTATTAAAAAATAAATAAGTTTTTAATGTTAAATATATTTCATTAAAAAAGAAATTCCAAACATTTGTTTATACCCTGGCATGACTTCATCGGATGTAATTTTTAAGTATAAATAATTAAAATTTTATTTTTTTTAATTTTAATTTTTTTTATTCTTGTTGCGTAAAAGTTTTTAAAATATTTTAATTTTAACTGTTCTTATTTATCTTCAATTAACAACAATTAATAACTTTCGATTTTTCGAAATTTATAAAGTTTGCATGAATTTAAATTTTTAATATTAAATTTATTTTTGGTTAAAAAATGAAATATTTATAAAATTTGTTGCATGCTAAAAAATTAAAATTATTTTGTTTTAATTTTTACAACATTACAAAGATCTTTTCCAATTCAAAAATTTTTTATTCTTTTTGAATGAATTTATTAAAAAATAAATACATTTTTAAAAATAAATAAATTTTATTAATAAAAATCTTTTTAATGAATTTGTTAAAAAATAAATACATTTTTAAACATAAATAAATTTTATTAAAAAAAATCTAAACATTTGTTTATACCCTGGGATGACTTCATCGGAAAAAGCTCAAATGGAATTTCAACATTAACCTACTTCTGTCTAATGGGTACTTAAATACCCAAGATAGTGTTGACATGTAAAAATTCTAGCGTGGGCTAGATGAGAGATATAGCTGTGATTTTTGTGTACACTTAAGAGCAAGGATGGGTTTAAGCAAATTCAGGACAGTTTTTTATAAATTCCATCGTCTTAATAAATTTTCTTTTTATTCCTTGTTTTTTTAATATATCTTTAAGATAAGAAAAAAAATTTTTTATTTTTATAATTTGAAGTTCAAATTTTTATAGACATGAAAAATTTTTTAAGACCTAAACAATTTTTAGCTTGCATAAAAATATTTCTGAAATAAATTTATTTTTTTTTTCAATTTTTAAAGAATGCTTAAAAATTCAATTTTAAATTTAGAAAAAAATAAATTAATATTAAATATTTGATCAAATTTTGTTTGTCTAAATTTAAAAAACAGATAATATTTTTGTTCGAAAACAAAATGGTTTATTTTAATATATTGCAAAGTAAATTAAATTTTTTATTCTTAAATAACTTGTTTGTTTTAAAAAATATATATTAATGTAAGACTTTTTTTTAATTTTTATAATTTGGAGTTCAAATTTTTATAGACACGAAAAATTTTTTAAGACCTAAAAATTTTTTTAATTGCATTGGCTTGCATTTCAAAATATTTCTGAAAAAAATTTAATTTTTTTTTTAATTTTTAAAGAATGTTTCAAAATTTTAAATTTTAAAGTAAGAAAAAATAAATTAAAATTAAATGTATGATCGAATTTAATTTGTATTAATTAAAAACAAAATTAAAAGTTTTGTTCGAAAACAAAATGTTTTCTTAGTATTTTATGAAGTTAATTAAATTTTTTATTCTTAAATTACTTGTTGGTTTTAAAAATATATTTTTAAGTTGAATATATTTTTATTTTTTTATAATTTGAATTTCAAATTTTTATAGACATGAAAAAATTTTTAAATACAAAACAATTTTAAGTTGTCATTGGTTTGTATTTAAAAATATTTCTGAAATATATACTTTATTTATTATTTTTAAAAAATGTTCAAAAATTTAATTTTATATTAAAAAAATATATTCAAATTAAATGTTTGATCAAATTTAATTTGTCTTAATTAAAAAAAATATAATATTTTTGTTCGAAAACAAAATGTTTTTTAGTATTTTATCAAGTTAATTAAACTTTTTATTTTTAAATTCCTTGTTGTTTTTAAAAATATACATATATTGTTTTTTATTTTTATAATTTGAAGTTCAAATTTTCATAGTTGGCATTGGCTTGTATATTAAAATATTACTGAAATAAATTTATTTTTTTATTTTTAATAAATATTTAAAAATTTATTTTTGAATTAAAAAAATAAATTAAATATTTGATCAAATTTAATTCGACTTAATTTAAAAAAAAATATAATATTTTTTTTTCTTAAGCTTCTGGTTGATTTTAAAAATATATTTTTAAATTGAAAATATTTATTTTTATTTTTATACTGTAAAGTTCAAATTTTTATAAACATGAACAATTTTTTAAAACCTAAATAATTTTTTGTTATCATATGGCTTGTATTTCAAAATATTTCTGAAATTTAATTTTTCTTTTAATTTTTAGAGAATGTTTAAAAATGTAATTTTAATTTGAAAAAATAAATAAATTTAAATTAAATGGTTGATAAAATTTAATTTGTATTAATTAAAACAATTATATAATATTTTTGTTCAAAATAAAATATTTTTTAATACTTTATTAGTATTATTAATAAAAATTTTTATACTTAAATTACTTGTTTGTTTTAAAAATGTATTATTAAGGCAAAAATATAAATAAAATAAAATAATTTTCAAGGTAAAAATATATTTTTATATAACATATAAAATATATTATTAAGGTTAAAATATTTATTTTTATTTTTGTAATGTAAAGTTCAAATTTTTATGAGGGAAATTAATTAAAAAAAAATACAAAAAATGTAAGTCAATAGATACTAAATAATTGAGAGCAAAATAAAATTAGACCAAAAATTGTATAAAAAAAAAAATAAAAACAAATTTAATAATTTAAAAACTAATTTACTTTGATTCTTATTTTGTAATATGTAAAATGTTTTTTATATATCTTTTAAGTTTTTTATTTTCCTGTATTCAAAATATTTCTAAAATGAATTTAAAGTTTTTGAATTTTGAAAATATGTTAAAGAATTTAATTTTAAATTTAAAACTTAACAATAAAATAAGCTTTTTAATTTTTATGTATTTTAATTTTGTTATTTTCCTGTATTTTAAAATATTTCTAAAATGAATTTAAAGTTTTTTAATTTTTAAAATATGTAAAAGAATTTAATTTTAAATTTAGAGAGCTAAGATTATTTATTTATTTTAATTTGTTTTAATTTAACATTAAAAAATTTTAGTAATATAATTAATTTTTTAACTATTTGCATATTTGAAAAATATACTTTTGAGTTTAGACAATTTTTTTATTTTTATAATTTAAATTTTAATTTTTTTCATAGATAAAAATTGAATTTCTTAGAGTTTTATATTTATAAAAATAAATATTTTTTTATTTTTTTTTAAATTTTTTATATATTTTTTAAGTTTGTTATTTTTCTGCATTTACAAATATTTCTAAAATTTACTTTTAGTTTGTTTACTTTTTAAAATATATTAAAGAATTTAATCTTAAATTTAAAAAACTTAAACATCTTTGATTTATTTCAATTTGTTTTAATTTTAAATAAGAAAAAATTATCTAAAAATTTTATCAAACTAATTAATTTTTTAAACTTTTTGCATATTTGAAAAATATATTTTTGAGTTTAAGCAATTTTTTTATTTTTATAATTTAAAATTTAATTTTTTTATAGTTTAAAATTAAATTTTTTAGAGTAATATTATTAATAAAAAAATTAAAACTATCCGAGGGTAAAATTTTTTAAAAAAAGACCACAAACAATTACATATTTAAGAAAAATTTACAAGGAAAAAATATATCATAAAGGAAATAGATAATAAAACAAAATTTTTAATTAAAAAATAAAAGAAAATGTTTCAAAGAAATAATTTACTTTCATTAGGTTTTGTCAACAAATTGATGACAATTTTGACTTCATATTTTGTTTTTTATGGAGTCGACCTGATATGTTTTTAATTCTCAATGAAATCGTATAAACTCTCTCAATCATACACTGAAAAGAAAACATGTTTTAAAATTGAGCACAATATGTTCATTAAACGTGTTCATCATTTCGTTTTTTTTTTTCATATGTTTATTTTTGTTTTTTAAGTTTTAAATACATTTGCTCTTACTTTGACGAAATTTGTTCCTAGCTATTTTTTAAACACAATATTAGTCAAATTATTAAAAATCGTCTTAAAATTTTAAAACATTTTTTTTTTCAGTGTATAAATTTTTTTTATTTTTAAATACAGATTTTTACTATTTCCGGGTTTAAATGTTTAGTAAAATATGTAATAAATTGATATAATAACTGTTTTTGCATTAAAATTATAAATAAAGATGAATTGAATAAAAAAACTATCAAGAAATAATCTTCGACTGGGCCGAAGTTAAAATTTTAACTTTAAAGTTAACTTTAACTTTTAACTTTTAGCTTTAAAGTCTTAAGCAGTAAATAAAATGTTTATTTATAAAAACTATAGTTAAAACAATAGTTTAAACAGAAAATATTCTCTTTTGTTTCTTGATAAAGTCACTTTGTATGGGAAGTAGGCGTGATTTTCACTTGATTTTGTTGAATTATATTTTTATACTCATATGAATAATTTCATGTCCATATATTATTATTATTAAAATATTATTAAAATATTCTAAGAGATTTTACCGTTTTGATAAATCACTTTTTATAAGAGGTAGACATGGTTTTCATCCGATTTTTCTCTTTTTCGAACTTGATCTTTGTTTCTTGAGTAAAAGCATAAATATCGAATTTCGTGATGATAGCTTGAAAATTGCGGCCGTAATCGTGATCATAGATAGACAGGCGGACGGACAGACAGACGAATAGACAGACGGACAGACCAATAGACAGGCAGACACACGGACATGACTAAATCGACTCGGGTGGTGATGCTGATCAAGAACAAACACACTTTTCTATACCTACCACGCCACCTTATGGGCGTTACAAACGGAGTGACAAAATTAATAGTCCCTCTTTTACGTTTTCTAAACGTGGGTGTATAAAAATATTGCTGTTTTATTTAATTATAAAAACATGGGATTTTCAAATGTGTCATCACTTTGGTAACTTGACTTAAACTTTTATTTATTAAATACAGTAACCCGGATGAAGGTTAAAAAAATATATAAAAATAATAAAATAATTTTTAAAAACCATTTGAAGCATGCAAATTTTTTATTAGGCTTGTCCAACAAGTTCATGGACTATTTAAAGAGCCCAGACCAATTTACTTAAAAAAACAAACGTAAGACATATTAAAAAAATTATAAAAAGTTAAAAATTGTTCAGAACGAATAAGTTCCAAAAAAATTGCATAATTTTGCTTAATATGCTTTTAATTAAAAAAAAAAAACATTAAATTTTTAACTGCTTGTAATTATATTTAATTAACTTTTAATTTTGTTAAAGAGTTATAGAGATTTGTTTTGTTATATAAAATTAATTTTTTTTATATATGTTTATGAAAATTGTTTTTATTTTTAAAACTGATTCTAAAATTATTACATTTTTTTAATTTTGTATAAAAGAATTCATTAAAAAAAAATAAATAAAAACTATAATTGCCCCATTCATAAAACAAAAACAAAAAACTCATACTAGAAAATGAAATAATTGAAGGCCTTTACAGGAATAGCTTTTCTTATAAATAATTAATAATATATATATATATTAATATAAAAATAAAAAAAAATAAAAAAAAAATAAATAAAATATTAAAATTTAAAATAAAAACAAAACCCTTTTCACAAACATATATAGAAAAAAAAAAATTACATATACAAATCAATTGCAATTCTTATAGGTATTTATACAGCTTTTTTTTTTTTTGTTATATATGTTTGTAAAATTAGTTTTTTTTTATTTTAAATTTTAGTATTTTAATTTTTTTTTATTTTATAAAATTTTTGTTGTATATTTATTAATTATTTACAAAAAAATTTGTTCTTATAAAGCAACACAATTATTTTATTTTTCAGTATGAGTTTTATAGATTTTGTTTTAAGAATAAGGCAATTAACATTTTTTTTTTTTGTTTTTGTATGGAAAAAAAATTAACGAACTTTTTACTCTTTATGTGTGGCTTTGTTTTATAATTTATTTTTATTTTTTCAGTTATAAGCGTTTTAGGATTATAAATATAAAATCCTCAGCACTATTTTGTGAATGTTTTTTTTTTGTTTTTTTTTATATTTATTTTTAGTTTTTGTTTTGATTTTAATTTATTAATTATTAATGTTATATTATATAAGTTATTATTGTCTTTTTATTGAACTAAACTTTTCTATTTTTTTTAATTTGAATTTTGTTTTATTTATTCAGTTTCGGCAGGTTTATTTTTATTTTCAAGCACATTTTCTAAATACATATTTTTTTAAAAATTATATATATATTTTATTTTATTCTTTATGTTTTTTTCATTTTGTTATTTTTTTAATTTTTGGATTTGTTTTTTATATTTATTTTGCTTTTTATAATTTTAATTTCTTTGTTTTTAATTATATATTTTATATTATATTTATTTTGCTTATTATATTTTTAATTACTGTTTTAATATTTATATATTTAAATTTTTTTTTTATTTTTTTTTTTTTTTTGTTTACTTACGAAGAGCTTCATGTTTGCTTCAAATATTCCAAATTTTTTTTCCTCGCTGAAATATTGCTCTTAGCTACGTTGATGTTGTCGAAGTTATAATCCACAAAAAAAAATGTTGCTGTAGTTTGGAGATGTAACTGTACTTGCAGCAGTCGCTATGCTAATGTTGCCATCTGTCCAAAAGCCAACGTTTTTATACGAAAGACACCGAGGGCAATGCAAGTTGGCGACCCGCAGAGAAAAAAACTTTTTTTTTTCTTATTTGTTTCGACTTCAACAGCAACAACTCGTAAGTTCCAAGAAAGCAGAAAACTGTGCTCTCTGTAACTCTCTTGCTTATATGTTCAAAAACACTCTCACCATTATTTTTTTTTGTTTTTGTTTTTGTTTTGGTTTGTTAAGCTTTTCATTTAGCTTCATTTTTTTTATTTCCGGACCTGCCGCAAGAAATTTTTTATTTTAATCAACCTATTGTTCTTGTTGTTTTTGTTGTTGTTGTTGTTGTTGTTGTTGTTGTTGTTGTTGTTGGTGTTGTTGTTGTTGAATTTGGCATAAATTCCGGCTTGGTTAGGATGTTGGCAAGATAACACCAACAACACAAAAACATCATGTTCAATCAATGATGCTGCTCGTGTCACAAACTGAGCAAAGTTTAAGTTTGTGTCGCTATTGTTGTGGTTAACTCTTGTAGCTGTTTTTATTACTAAGGCACTCTCTTGTTGTTTTTGTTATTGTTGTTGTTATTATTGTTGTAAGTGTCAACTAAATTATCGCTAGTCTTGTTGTTTGTTTTCATTTTTTTATTTTCATTTTAGTCACACTGTCAAGCATAACTGTCACTTTTAGGTGTAGTTTTTTTTTTATCCACACTCATAAAAGCTGTCTTTGCCTTTTGTGAATTTGCTTTTTTAAATTAATAAAAGTGCGTTTTAGTGGTCACTATAATTAGTCTGACGTTTTATTGCTTGTTTTAAATTATTTTTTCATGCTCCTTTTTATGTTTTTTTTTTGTAGTTTTCCATCTAATTTTATAATTTTTGCTTTTTATCATGTCAAAAAAATTTCTCTCAAATTAATCTGTGTACAAATGAGCTTGTTTTAGATTTTGTTATGTCATTGACAAGGTCACTTTGTAATTTCTCTTAACTTAAATTAAATTAAGTGCCACCTTAAGTATCAGCAAAAAAACAAAAAAAAAAAACTAAAAAAATATTTTCTGTAAATTGTGACTTAATTTGCATTGGTATTCATTGTAGCACTGTGTGCATAAACTTGATTTTTTTGGGTTTTTTTTTTTCCTTTTCAAATTCAAACAATTTAAGTTTTTCAAAACTGTTCCAATTGTTCAATTGTCATCGATGTGTCTTTGAGTAGTTTTTGTGTGGGATGTCCAATATAAAAAAAGATTCAAGCAGTGTAAATGGGTTAATAATAGTATTGAAATTATTACAAAATAATGTTGTTAAAAATGTTAAGTGGCGGTGAATAAATGTGAAATCTGTCAAAATCTTAGCAATATTTGAAAAATGCGTTGCATAAATTTACTGAAAATACGTTTTACATAAACTAAAATCAATTAATAGCTTATCATTTAATATTCAATAAATTTTATAAAGATTAACTCATAACATACATAAAGACACACATATATTCCAGCTAGAACTATGTAGTTTACTTATACTTTTTTGCATATTCAGTCCCTTAAATATCATCAGGTCCCTATAGAACTTTCTCGTGACTTTTAACATGGCATTCACTTCATAGTCCCACCAGTCACGAGGATTTTTTAAATCCAGTCATGCATTAAGGCTTATTCCCAAGAAACGAACGATAGTAATAGACGGTTGATTGTTATTTCCAATGAATTGACGAAGATATAGGTCAATCATTTCCTTATTCTCAAGGAATGAACGAAGGTAATAGACCAAAAAAACAAAAAAAAAATAAATAACTGGCCATTTTAGCCCTTCAAAGGACTCTGACCTAGCTTCTTATGATCAATTGTGTTGTGCGTGTTATTAAGTTTGTACACAATTGACCGAGAAATGCACTTACAGGTTTAACGCCGACTCCGAACGGCGATGAACGGAATGTTCTTATTCTCAAGAAGCTTTACATGGCCTTTTGATTACTCTCTGAGGTTTGCCATTGTCTGCAGAGAGGTGTAGAGAAGTTTCTTGCTGTTGTTGTTAATGTTGATGTTGATGTTGATGTTGATATTGATGTTGATGTTGATGTTGATGTTGATGATGATGTTGATGTTGATGTTGATGTTGATGTTGATGTTGATGTTGATGTTGATGTTGATGTTGATGTTGATGTTGATGTTGATGTTGATGTTGATGTTGATGTTGATGTTGATGTTGATGTTGATGTTGATGTTGATGTTGATGTTGATGTTGATGTTGATGTTGATGTTGATGTTGATGTTGATGTTGATGTTGATGTTGATGTTGATGTTGATGTTGATGTTGATGATGTTGTTGATATTGATGTTGATGTTGATGTTGATGTTGATGTTGATGTTGATGTTGATGTTGATGTTGATGTTGATGTTGATGTTGATGTTGGTGTTGATGTTGATGTTGATGTTCATGTTGATGTTGATATTGATATTGATGTTGATGTTGATGTTGATGTTGATGTTGATGTTGATGTTGATGTTGATGTTGATGTTGATGTTGATGTTGATGTTGATGTTGATGTTGGTGTTGATGTTGATGTTGATGTTAATCGTTATTTTGATGTTGTTGTTGATGTTGATGTTGATGTTGGTGTTGGTGTTGGTGTTGGTGTTGGTGTTGGTGTTGGTGTTGGTGTTGGTGGTGGTGTTGGTGTTGGTGTTGGTGTTGGTGTTGGTGTTGGTGTTGATGTTGATGTTGATGTTGATGTTGATGTTGATGTTGATGTTGATGTTGATGTTGATGTTGATGTTGATGTTGATGTTGATGTTGATGTTGATGTTGATGTTGATGTTGATGTTGATGTTGATGTTGATGTTGATGTTGGTGTTGATGTTGATGTTGATGTTAATCGTTATTTTGATGTTGTTGTTGATGTTGATGTTGATGTTGGTGTTGGTGTTGGTGTTGGTGTTGGTGGTGGTGTTGGTGTTGGTGTTGGTGTTGGTGTTGGTGTTGGTGTTGGTGGTGGTGTTGGTGTTGGTGTTGGTGTTGGTGTTGGTGTTGGTGTTGGTGTTGGTGGTGGTTGGTGTTGGTGTTGGTGTTGGTATTGGTGTTGGAGTTGTTGTTGGTGTTGGTGTTGGTGTTGGTGTTGGTGTTGATGTTGGTGTTGGTGTTGGTGTTGGTGTTGGTGTTGGTGTTGGTGTTGGTGTTGGTGTTGGTGTTGGTGTTGGTGTTGGTGTTGGTGTTGGTGTTGGTGTTGGTGTTGGTGTTGGTGTTGGTGTTGGTGTTGGTGTTGGTGTTGGTGTTGGTGTTGGTGTTGGTGTTGGTGTTGGTGTTGGTGTTTGTGTTGGTGTTGGTGTTGGTATTGGTGTTGGAGTTGTTGTTGGATTTGGAGTTGGTGCTTTTCGTTTAGCTTTTTTTTTTGCTTCCCCATTGGTTGTGCTCTAATTTCAATTAATCCAGCAAAAGTGATGCATATGCGTCACATTAGGCGGTTCCCTGGGGGTTTTTGACATGCCGTCAAATTTTTTTTTTAATTTTGTCATAGGCCCGAAGACCTCACCTTTGTTTTCGTTCCTTAAAATTTACCGTTGCACCAGTAGTCACAGAGTTAAAAATGCATGCAACGTTTTTTCATGGCTGTAGCATTTTTACTGCATTATGTGATTGCATCCCTGAAATCATGACAACAAAATTTTTTTTGTAATTTAGTTGTGAAGCGTAATAACACATCCCTGCTGACGTAAAACAAAATTTACTGTAGCACTCCTCCTGAGTGAGTAATAATTCCATGCAACGATATTACATTTCTGTTACATAAGCTGCTATATTCACGACCTGACTACGCCGGAATTTTTTTTTTATTTTTGTCGTAAAGCCATGTATAAAAACTTTATTTTCCTTTTTAAACTTTTATCGTAGGTTATATACTCATTGAGTAAAAATTCAATGCAACGCCGCTGCATGAATGTTGCGTTATCGATCTTTGAGCGGCTCTCTCAGCGTCCCCATGATGTCAGAAATTTTTTGTCTAATTTTGTTGTGAGGGCTTCCAGTAAGCCTTTATTGGCGTATCATATTTTTAATCCTAGCGCTAATACTCAGCGAGTAATAATTCCATGTAACAAATTTTCAGTTGCGTTGCTTACGCAGCTCCCACTACGTCCCTATGCCGTATTAAATTTTTTTTTGTTTTTTTAATATAGCCAAAGAATTAACCTTTACGGTCATACTATTTTTTTAATCATTGCTCTTATACCCAGCGAGTAACAATTCAATGAAACGCAGATGAATTTTTAAAAAATTAATTTTTCAACTTTTTTGGAAACTAGAGCAGTATAACGTAACTTCGTCACGTCAAAAAACCAATTCAGATAGTGACTTGCGCTGTGGAATATGCGATGGACATTTCAATATGGCCTTTGGAGAAAAAGCTGCGATTGAGAGGCACTTATCCACTCGCAAACACAAGGCAGCTCTTATTGCATCATCTTGACAAAGTGTGACAACGTTTTTTCCGTTTTCTATTGACTGTAACATGTCTGGAAGCGAAGGAATGTGGGCCTTTCACACTGTAAAGGAGACCATCGCACACCGAAAATCATTCGGACCTGTTTCCAAGTAAAGAACTTTTACTTTACGCCCGTACGAAGGTGAAGCAATTGTGAATTATGTACTGGCGCCATTTTCTTTTGAAGAGTTAAAGAAAGATCTTTCAAAACTTCACTATATTACTATTTCCACCGACATTTGAAATCATGGAAACATAAAGCTGTTTCCAGTTTTGGTGCGATATTTTATCCCAACGCTTGGTGTTTTTGTCAAAATTCTAGAACTTTATTAGAACAAAAATGTTTGTGCAATAATGTAGGAGTGGCAACCATGTGTAATTATTATTCATGCATTTTTTCATTTTGGAATTCTTTCTAAGGTGTACTTTTTTGAACTTCAATATATATTCTATGTACATATTTTGTAATTCTTTTAAGTCTGTGCGTGTACCTCGTTTTGTACTTAAAATGTTGGTCACAGGTATACCTCTAAATAGTTTTAACTTAAACTATCAATCTGGCAAGTCTACATAGACTGCAATACTTAGCTTAACCGGCATTATCGAAAGGGCTTCTGCGTCAAATCAAATAGCATTAGTGCCTTAATTGATATTCAAGGGACTGGTTACGTCATACAATGTCGTCTTTACTTAGTTATATCATTTTAGAATCAACATGTTTAAGCCAAGTAGAGCAATCCCTAAAGGAGGGATCTTTTCACCTTTTTTATGGGCTTTGTTTGTTGACGAACTCCACAAAAGGCTCCAAAACCAGGGATTTGCTACCAGAAGATATGCTTAGAATTTGATCTGACCTCAAGTCTGAGCTGTCATACACCGAAAATATTCGATAGAATGCAAAGTGCCCTTTAGCAAAAGCAAAAATGGTACCAGGAAAAATGTTTAAATATAAATCCTGAAAACACAATCCTAGTACCTTTTTCTAGAAAGGAATATTCGAACCTTATAACGCCCACCCTAGAAGGGAGAGTCATGAACTTTTCAATTGAAGATCAGTACTTAGGAACTTTTGATAAGCAAATTTCTTTAGAAGTGTTTCAAAGAATTTGAAACATTAATAACATAATATTTTAGGGGACTTTGGCCGAAAATGATTAAATGGACGTTTACAGCCATTGTTAGTTCCACGGTTCCATTTACAGCATGTTGATCAAAAGTCAAACAATGCACAGTAATCAATATAATTAACAAAGTGCAAGGGATGGTACGCATGGGATCCCAAGGGTAATATGAATATTTTCAGCCGAAGCTCTGGAAATTTAATTGGACTTGGAAAAAGAGGGATGACCAAGCACATTCAGGATGAAGGAAATAAGTAATTCAGAAGAATTAAGTAAGGTCTGGATGTTTGCCATTCTTATGAAGACTCTTTAAATCTTCGAAGACGACCCATCTCTTTGAATGGGGACAGTCATCTCTAAAAATCTTGGACAATATGCTATTAAGCGTAAATGTTAGGCTTGGGCATATTAGTTCACCACAAAGATTGCTCTTTTTAGTTCCATTGTATGTAATGAACTTGTTCGTTCATTTAGTTCTGTTAGCTCGTTCGTTCTTTTTGTTCATTGCTTGTTCGTTCATTAAGTTCGTTAGTTCTTTTAGTTCGTTCGTTATTTTTGTTCGTTGCTTGTCTTACTTCGTTCGTCCTTTTAGTTTCTTTAGTTCTTTTAGTTCGTTCGTTCTTTTAGTTCGTTAGGTCTTTTAGTTCGTTAGGTTTTTAAGTTCGTTTGGTCTTTTAGTTTGTTTCGTTTACTCGTTTATGTCAAGGTATATTAAATGAAACGAACTTAGTTGTATTCAAATTAAAATTCAATTTATATTTTCAATCAGTCATCTAATAAAAAAAATTTTATAGTGCCTTACACGTCTAACTGAAAGATAGAAATCTGTCAATGATGACAGTCTGACAGGGCCTGACAGTCCCAAAATTGAAAAATTCCATCCCATAGGCCTTAACTTTTACGATATTCTAAGCTCAACCACATGCATAGCATATTTATGGGTCTAAACTTGAAAGTGGAGACATACTGTGCAGGAGCTTACGGTCTCAAATTTAAAAAAACTCTTCCGGTAGGTTATACTCTAACTATATTCTGAGCGGAACTACATATTATTGAGTTATGTATCCGGAAATGTATCCGTAGGAAAGCTGGGCATATATCTTTAGACTCTCAGACAGTCTCTTAAGGCCCTGCAGGCTAATGAACATGAGTTAAAGCTAGTTTTCTGATTGTGTCAATTCACTTAATGCACTGGGACAAAATATTAAGAGAAGAATTGTGCTGGTTACCAAGCCATAAAAAATTTGAGAAAGACTAGACTACCTTGGCAAAAGAAGGGCATCAGTAAGAGGTCTACTGGCTTCCAACTCTTTTTATAGTCGTTTATCATTTCAAAGTATGGGAACTGGGAATATAAAATTGCAACGGACAGAGAGAGACAAGCAAAGAAATTTGTAACTCTCAGTAGAGCTAAATCAAAAAATTTTCTCAAGCTAAAAAAATCTAAACTACAACTTTTAACAGGTCATTGTGTCTTCCGATATCCACTGAAAAATTTTTTTGATATTACGTAGTATCAAGATTTTTGTTAAATGAATTGGATATTTTGTCAATGAGCGCTCTTTCATGTTTTCATGTTCAAAAAATTAAAGAAGACACCCAATATATCATGTTTTCTCTACACGAAATGAAAAGATCTATCTACAAAATGTATTGTGTTTGCGAAATTGTGCGAATAAGGAATTTAAATTCCGTTTGAAAATATAACATTAATCATTAGCTGCTCGGTGACTGCATAAACAAGCGAAACTGACTCAGCATGTGACTTGGTGTGACTTGTTGTACGATTTGATGTTATTGGCCAATTCTGCAATACCACGAAGTTGATGATGGCAATAATGTAACGGTCAACGTATAGCACTTAAGAGCTATGATAACGGATCATTTGAAGACCGAAATGTATGAATTGAATTTTAAAGAGTTAACTAGTCCAAGGCTCAAACTCTACTGTTTTATTTCCAATCATGATGTTTTAAGTTTAAAAAACAAAAATACAAATGCACCAGATGAGAGTAAAAGTGCTACGATTTCTGTGATGACATCTCAGTGGGCTCAATATTATTTTAGAGTAAAAATAAATTTTTAAATACACTACTTCACTCTTTTTTAGTATTCCTTACACCTATGTGGAAAAGAAATATACAAAAATATATATAAATATTATACATAAATATGTCAAATATATAAAATATATAAAAAGGAAATTTTCAAAAATAGTTTACGAGAAGCTGAATATTTTGTTTTTGTTTTAGTTGTTTTAATTTTTTTTCTATTTGATTTTTTTTAGCTTCTATTTCTTGTGAGAACTAGGCTGTTTATGTGATAGCTAATCTTTGCTAGGGTCCTTCGTAAAGTTTAAAGCGAATCACCTCATTGAAGCTCAGAGAGTTTTCAACCAGCTTCTATTAAATTTGTTCAAAACTCAGTCAACTTCTAAGCAGCTTCTATAAACAGAACTTATAAGAGCGAAGTAATTTATGTGAGAGCAAAAATACACAAGGGTGCTTCATAAAGACTCTAGTGAAACACTTTGTTAAAGCTCAGATAGCTTTCAACCAGCCTCTATGCCACTGATAATAATTTGTGGGTGATCCTTATGTAATGCTAGCTGTAGTCGAGATGTGACCCAAATTGTTTTTTTCTTAATTCTACAATGCCCAACAGATAAATCTTCAGGACGTTAGTACCATGCTAATACCAATACACTAACGTCCATTCAACCATCTCCTGGGTGTCACTTCCCTGACACCAGACGCGACCAACGCTCTACCATAGTAGTTTCAACACCAGCTACCTACGATTCTTAAGTGTATTTTTAAATTAATAAATATACTGCATGGATGTACCAACCAATGTTAGAACGCAATAGTACCAATTATGGATGATTAGTTGGATCACCATCTATATTTATTTGTGGAAATCGAGACTCATCTCTGACAATTTATCGGCATTGGCACCCAGTTGATTAAGCGCCGATCACACAGATCAGTTTGCGACGTTGATCTACCAGAGCCATCACGATACTCCCGAAGGGTCAGTCCTGTGATAGTCTCCCGAGCAAAAGGGACTTACCTCGACACGCACTCACACACACCGGCACATTTTCACACACTAGTGGTTGTGGAACAGCTTAGACCACATCGGGTTTGACTGTGTGTGCCACATGGTCACCCCTATTTATATCCTTTCAACACTGTTATTCCGAGATTACTAAGATATACTTTTCATCTCGGAGTAACCAATTCTGACTTCTCATTAACAACTGTCCATCCATTTAATACCAAAACAATCCATTTATACCAGTCTTAGAAGACTATCCGGGAGATGTGCATTTATGTGCCAGTGAATTGTGAACGCACGTCTGTCGAGAATAACGACTATCCCCATGCTAACAAATTTTTAGGATCATTGCTATTCCTTTGTAGGCATACGCTACCGTTAATCAAATCAAAAGGTCCATCTACTCCCCATATTGGGCATGCCAAATCCAGCATCTGGGAAGTCCCTTCTACATTTACACAGAATAGGGCAAACCCGTTGGCTGCGACCATCCTCCTTTATGGAGGCGAGAACGTAGGGAGTAAGTATAAATATATGTATAATAGTTTTTTTAATTCAAAAAACTTTTTATTAATTAAAATATTGTCATTCTATAAACTACCTTCAGCAATTTTTCGGCTGGAACCATGATTCCTTAATTGAAGAATTTCAGGATTTTGTCCTTGAAAAACTGACACAATTACTTTTCGCAGACGTCTTTTGAGATCAATTTTTTCCCATCAAGAGAGTATTGGATGGATCGGAACAAATGATAATCTGACTATATGTCAGATTGTCATCAACAATGTCAAGACTATACATGGTAAATGCATCAAAAATTCCCAACCAAGTGGTCTTAGTCTATGCTGGGTCAATCGAGATGTATGTGGCCTTAGCATTTATTTAATTTTTCGCACTTACGCTGCGTCTCCACGAGCAATGTTATTGGAAATATTGCAAGAAAGGAAATATTGCTCGATCTTCGATGGTGGGCAAAATATTGCTGCAATGTGTCATATAAGAAATGGCGCTAAAAGAAAAACGCTTACGTGCTATAAGAGCTATAAGAGCTCTAGAAAATTGTGAGAAATGCGAAAAACACCACAGAAATTTGGTTAATTAATTTCTCGCCATTTTCCATAATGATTTCTGGTTTCTATACAAGTTAATTAGTTTTATAATTTTATCTCGCCTCCACGCTTCATTTGCCACCATTTTGACTCTACATGACAGGGCTGATATGTCAAAAATATTGCTCCAAAGAGCAATATTCTATGCACGGCCATATTGACTTTCACTCGTTTGGCAATGTGGCCAGACATAGTTCCTTGCCAGCAATTTGGCGTCTCCACGGGCAATATGTAGAGCAATTTAATTCTGGCAATATTTCTTCGCTTTTCAATAACTTTTAACACGACTCACCAGTCTCAATAAAATTCACAACAAATAATCAGCTGATTTGTTCCCTGTTAAGCAAAAGCAAAGAGTTGCCAGATGCAGCTAACCGTTTCAAAGTTATGACACTTTAAAGTAGAGAACATGGTATAATTAATCAGGTAGGTGTGACAGTTTTCCAGCGAACATGAATTGTCAAAAATCATACAAGACAAAGCAAACAAAAAAAAAAAAAACAAAAAACAGACGAGTTTGACAATCCATGAACGATCTCGTGAGAAAATAGCCTGTTGTCAAACCTACCTGTATAATTGTATCATGGTAGAGAACAGTTGAGAACAGAAAAACGCCGAATACATTTTCCCAAACCAAAAGATACCACCTGAAGTAGAGTAACCTGAAGTCATGAGTTCACTGCGTACCCCTTTAGAGCCGGAACAGAATCAAAACGATTGCATACCGACGATACTCTCTTATCACGAGAACACGCCAACAATTAAGCGATTGACGACTGCCGATCGTTTAAATTTCGAAATATTCAAATTTAGGAAATTTTTATCTATAACTTAGTTTAAAACTAGGGTAAAATTTCATTTGGATGAAACTTACCAAATTCTTGTAAATTAAAAATAAATTCTTTAACATTTCTATAACATTTTACTTTAAAAATTATTTATTTCTGGCATAAAAATGGCGCATAAAATGTCTTAATTCTAAAAATAATTTAAATAAATGCTGATAAATAGTTAAATATTGAGTAACAAGCATCTAATAAGTGCGTGTCCGTCTGCTCTTGAACAGCGCATAGATATTCTGCGGTGACATGTAGACATATTTTGCAGCGTTTTCGGCTGTCTTCGCTGCATCATTACCTGACGCACCGACATTTGGAGCGCCCTCACGTGGATTCTCATGGATGGGCTTAACATAGCGATGATAGTGTTGGCCCGTGGTAATGGGCTGCCAAGTTTGCTGTTCTGCATCACGACGCGAATGCGTAGCGCTATGAACGGGAGCTGTCGGTGGATCGCGGCTGTAGCCGGCAAATTGTGAAGGTCGAAAAGGTGCATCAAAGTGCCTGACAGTTGAAGGATGTGGTGGTTGATAGGCATGAATTTGTTGTTGTTGGTGAGTGGATGGTTGCAGGTATGGCTGTGAGTGAGGATGCGAAAGTAGATGTGGATGTGGGAGTGAATGTGGGTGTGGAAGTGGAAGTGGGTGTGGTTGAAGATGTGCTTGTTGTTGAGGATATGCAAGCGACTGTGAATAGACGAATGGTTGAGCATGTCCCAAATGTCCTGAATACTGCTGAGGATGATGTGGGTAAAATAATTGCTGTGGAACTTGTTGGTAGTTGTTAACAATTTGATAGGCTTCTGTGGGAAACACATTCGGCGCAGTATTGAACAAATTGAGTTGCTGTTGTTGTTGTTGTTGCAGCTGATATGCATTTTGCTGTGGATGCGAATAAGCTTGTTGCTGCGGGTATAAATATTGTTCTGACTGCTGCTGTTGTGGCGGCTGATGCGCTGTTTCTGGCTGATTGGGTTGGGCATAAAACTGATGTTGCAGTTGTTGCTGTTGTTGTAATTGTTGCCGTTGATGTTCCTGTGACTCTGATTGCTGTGGATAAACTTGATGTGGAACTTGATATTGTTGTGTGTCTTGTTTTGCCTGATGTTCTTCTTGAGTTTGTTGTTGCGTTGTAGCATAGTATTGAGCTTGTGGCAAGTAATGTGGTTGTCCTTGTTCATATCCTGGTACTTGTTGATATGGGTTTAGTAGATGCTGTTGTTGCTGGTAGAACAACTCATTCCGTTGATTGACATCAACTGCACTATCGAGTTTCCGCCTGCCATCCTGTAATTCTGGCTGTCTTTTTGTCTCGTAAAGTGGCACGTAATATAACTGATAATTATTCTCATAACCTTCATATTCGCTACGGTTCTGTGTTGTCTGATAAGCAAGTCGAGCATCCTTATTCTTCTGCACTGACAAGCTTTCTAAGGCCAATAAATTTCTTTGCTCCGGATTTTCCGGATTATGCCCATAAAATGGAAAATTCAGCGTCTGCTGCTGCTCTTCGGCAGCAAATGTTGAAATTAACAGCAACATACATGAAAACACTTGACAGAAATCCATTTTTTTTGTTTAGCAGGAGTAAAGTATATTTTTTTTCTACTGACAGTTTCTTCCAATAATGTTATCCACAGCGCCGAACCGCTTGTTATGTCTCATTGTCACGTGAGTTGCATGGTTTTATACAAAAGTGCATTTTTGCACTTTTAGCTAAACACTCTCCATACGTTCAAAGCCCTTTGCTTTGGCTACAAACTGATTGAAATATTAGCTGTTATCATCATATTGACGCTCATGAAATTTAATCCCAAAATATTGCAAAAATATTTCCTTCCTTTCTTCGACGGAAGTGAAACTGAGCCACTGCATACCATTAATGCTTCTATAGATGACATAAGAGTTGAATAGACAGCAAGTTGCAGACGCTGGCCATGACCATGACCATGAGCATAAGTGACGTTATTGTTAGCTTCAGCACTACATGTTTGACAAAAATTGTTGTCATTTTGTTTTTGTCTTTAATAATTAATTTTTTTTTAACATTTATCATTAAAAATTGAACATTGAACATTGAACATTTAACATTTAACATTTAAAATTTAACATTAAACATTTAACATTTAACATTTTAACATTTAACATTTTAACATTTAACATTTAACAAACAACATTTAACATTTACCATTTATTATTTAAAATTTAACATTTAACATATAACATTTAATATTTAACATTTAACATTTAACTTTTAATATTTAACATTTAACATTTAACATTTAACATTTAACATTTAACATTTGACATTTAACATTTAACATTTAACATTTAAAATTTAACATTTAACATTTAACATTTAACATTTACCATTTAACATTAAACATTTAACATTTAAGATTTAACATTAAACATTTAACATTGATTATTTAACATTAAACATTTAACATTTAACATATAACATTTAACATTTAATATTTAAAATTTAAAATTTAACATTCAACATTTAACATTTAATATTTACCATTGAACATTTAACACTTAACATTTAACATTTAACAACATTTAACATTTAACATTCAACATTTAACATTTAAGATTTAACATTTAACATTTAAAATTTAAAATTTTACATTTGACATTTAACATTTAACATTTAACATATAACATTTACCATTTAACATTAAACATTGAACATTGATTATTTAACATTAAACATTTAACATTTAACATTTAACATATAACATTTAATATTTAACATTTAACATTGAACATTTAACATTTAACATATAACATTTAATATTTAACATTTACCATTTATAATTTAAAATTTAACATTTAACATTTAATATTTAACATTAAACATTTAACATTTAACATTTAACATTAAACATTTAACATTTAACATATAACATTTAATATTTAACATTTAACATTGAACATTTAACATTTAACATATAACATTTAATATCTGACATTTAACATTGAACATTTACCATTTAACATATAACATTTAACATTAAACATATAACATTTACCATTTAACATTAAACATTGAACATTGATTATTTCACATTAAACATTTAACATTTGACATATAACATTTGATATTTAACATTTTACATTTAACATTTAATATTTAACATTTAACATTTAACATTTGACATTTAACATTTAACATTTAACATTTAAAATTTAACATTTAACATTTAATATTTAACATTTAACATTGAACATTTAACATTTAACATTTAACATATAACATATAACATTTAATATATAACATTTAACATTGAACATTTACCATTTAACATTTAACATTTAAGATTTAACATTTAACATTTAACATTTAAAATTTAACATTTAACATTTAACATTTAACATTAAACATTGAGCATTGAACAATGCACATTAAACATTTAACATTTAACATTTAACATTTAACATTTGACATTTAACATTTAACATTTAACATTTAACATTTAACATTTAACATTTAACATTTAACATTTAACATTTAACATTTAACATTTAACATTTAACATTTAACATTTAACATTTGACATTTAACATTTGACATTTAACATTTGACATTTAACATTTGACATTTGACATTTAACATTTAAAATATAACATTTAGCATTTAACATTTAACATTTAATATTTAACATTTAACATTTAAGATTTAACATTTAACATTTAACATTCTTAAATCTGAGGGAGATATTCTGGAACGAATTTGTTGGGAATTCATTTATTTTTAGAGGAACTAGCTTAGGGACTAGTCTAGGTCTATTCTAATACTTTATATTTTATATTTTTGTCAAAAGTAATCCATCCAGGAGAACAATGTAGATATGAAAGGACATTTTGAGTTGAATTGAAGTAACTTCAAAATAAATTATTTTTAATTTTTTCTGCAAATCACGTTCAGTCGAGCAATTGTAAGTGTTTTAAGCCAAACGTCGCGACTCTTCAACTTTTGCTGCCCACCGACACGCCTGTTACGTAATAGCCGAACATCAACCAGAGCTCAGTTTATCTGTTATTCATTAAACGAAATCATAAATACTGCCTGCACTCATTCATTCAGTCAATTTACAACATCATCAAATCTAACGATTAAATCTTTCACTTGTGCGCCTCGCAACACCGCACAGCAACCGTGAGTTTGTTGGCGCTATTTGGCAGCTGAGCTCGTAACAGTTATTTTGATTTGAATCATCAAATCACTGCCCATTGAAATTCTGTTCAGGTAAAGCGAGCGCTGTAAACAATGGAGATTTTAGCCCTTATATTTTGTGTTTCTTTCTTCCTTTATGCTCTTGCCTTTTTCCATTTCTGATTAATTGAATGCAGACAAAAAAACGCGGCTTTTTCATTTTTGTTAAGATATTTTTTATAATTTTCTTCATCTTGTTATGGAACTTTGTTGATTTAGCGTAATTAACTGTTGCAACAACTTTCCCGCAGTTAACGTAGCAACAACAATACCAAAAGTGTTGAATGCACCCACTTCATGGGCCAAAAGCTTGGAAATATTACAGTTAAAGTTAATTTGTGTTAATTTGTTGTAAGGTTATAAAAATTTATTTCCGTTATGCTTTAAAAATTCTTACTTAACCTTTTTTTTATTTTAAACCCTACAGTAGTTGGGTACCACCTAAATTTTACATGATAATGACATACATGTGCAGTCAACGCGATTACTGAAAGGTTAACCAATCTGCGGATTTCAATCAGCCTTTATTGCTCAACATGGATTTTCTTCCTTCGTAAATTGCACATGTTGTTGCTAGAATTAACAGATTACCTTCAAATTTTGGTTTGGTGTAATCTTAGGCTTCCTCGATCTTTTACCCACAAATACAAATTTATTGGTGCTCCTAATGTAATGCAGAAATGTAAGCGGGATGTGACATGGACCAATGGAATGTGGAGTTTCTGGAAATCAGCTTATTGGAGAATTTTCACAAAAATTCTGTAATAACAGGCCTGGCTATGTGGCAAGTTGTCCCATCTTGTTGAAACCATAGAGAGTTGAATGGGATTCTCTTTCGGCGTAGTTCTGGAAAGAAAAACTCATTCAGCATCTTTAAGTAACGGTCTCCATTGACCATAACAGTAAAACCGTTTTCTTCGAAGAAGTAAGGGCCGACAATGAACCTTGATGAAACTGCACACCACACTGTGACGCGAAGTGGATGCAATTGCGTCTCATGCAGTACCTGTGGGTTAGAAGCACTCCATATTCGACAATTTTGTTTATTAACATTGCCGTCAGACAAAAAAATGCAGTTCAACACGTTTTCGTCCTCTTCCGCCATTTGAATGACCCACTCGCAAAATTCCAAGCAAATCGGCAAGTCTGCTGCATTCAGCTTGCTTGTAAGTTGTATCTTATATGGGAATAAGTTTAAATCTTTATCCATAATTGTCTGCAGAGACTGTCTGCTGATACCCATTTTAACAGATAACAGCTCCTTGTAGAAAAACTAGGATTCACTTGTATGGCAGCACCAACAGCAGCGATAGTTTCCCGAGTACGAACTGAGGGTTCTCGATTATAAGGCTTTCTTGAGATTGTTCCACGTTCGACAAAATTATTCACGAGCCTCATAATGGTCCATCGGCTAGGAGGAGTGCGACCAAACGTTCGCCTATATTCTCTTTGGATGGAAACTACGGACTCCAATGCATGAAAGCGGCGCACAATCCAAATTCTGGTCTCATTGTCCCAATTTTCCATTTTTGTTAAAATTATAGATCAGTCTATAAAAGAAAAAACAAATGGAACAGATTAATTACACGGAAAAAAGGTATTACTTTTTTTTTTGGCAGCACTTATAACCACCCTGTATAAGGTCGCAAAATATTTAACATTTAGTGTTCGAAAAAATTTCAAATATATGGCCACCGGACTTGGTCTTATGAAGGCCATCCTGTTGGTTAAAATTTGTATCAGCGCCGTCCTTATTTTAGTAACATCGCTCCAAATGTTGGCTTTTTTATCATTTACTACAGCATAGACGAATGAACTTGTCATAACCCCATAAAAAGTAGTCCAAAGTAGTAAAATCACATGACGTCCAATTGGTGCTCACCAAATGTTTGTCTCGATAAAGTGATGTTTTGAACCGCTGGGTGGAACTTTGTGCGGTCAATTGGCCGCCTAGGTAATGTGACTTGACTTGAGTAGCCCAAAAGCGTCAAATCACATGACCTAGTTGGCCAATTAAAAGGTTCGTTTCTCGGGATGATTCGCTAACCAAATGTTTATCCCAACAAAGTGATAGTTTGTACCGTGGAATGGCATTTGAAACTGTCGATTTGACGCCTAGGTAACGTGCATTGATTTCTCCCACAAGAATTAGTCCAAAAGAGTCAAATCATATGACCTAGGCGTGTAATTGATTGGTTCGTTGCATAAGATATTTCGCCTACCGAATGTTTATTCCAATAAAATGGTAGTTTGACCCATGGCATGGCATATTGCGCTGTCGTGGTGAAACCTTTTTTTTTTAGACGATTAAGTTTACCTGTAACGCTCGCGTTATTGACGGTAATGTTGGCTCCACCTACAGATTTGAATAAGAATGGGAAAATTTTGCTCCTGGCATACAAACCGCCACAAATTGTTAATTTTTTGTGGAATTAAGCGGCCTCAGGAATATTGTGGTAATCCTGCTCACTCCAAAAAGGACAGGTTTTTCTCTTTGACATGCACGTTACGCTAGAAATTGCCTCTTCACAGAAAATGAATTCATGGTGAAAATTGTGTTCAATTTCCAATTGATTTTAAGTCCTAACTACGAACGTACGACGCAAACGATAGTACATTGTCATCAATTGCTGTACTAGATGGATCTTATGCGGGTGTCGGCAAAGATCTTTCCCCAAAGGCTACCACGTGGTGGACGGGCAGAGCCCGAGTTATTGAAAACGACGTCGAAGCGATAGATTTGGGTATTCAGCCACACTCGCCTCTACAGAGGCAATGGCTTCTTGGGTACGCACGCTATGAGCTACTTTTTGATGAAATTATCCATAAGAGAATAGATAAACCGAGAACGATCCATAGCACTTTATATGAGTTGCTTAAATGCACTTTTCTGCGCACCATAAATTGGGCGAAGAGGTCTATAAGTTCGGCACATTGAA
The DNA here is from genome assembly GCA_943735915.1 of Pherbina coryleti. Lineage (NCBI taxonomy): Eukaryota > Metazoa > Arthropoda > Insecta > Diptera > Sciomyzidae > Pherbina > Pherbina coryleti. The sequence continues at coordinate 137,533,622 of OX030951.1, forward strand.
CGCGATTTTTGGAATACACGTCTAAGCCTTTCGGTGCAAATTTTCCAAAGTGAACTAAACATAAATGCCAAAGACACGTGCCCGGTCTGACATTTGTCAGATAAACCTGTCGGAAATTCGTAAGCTCTAAAAAAATTCCCTACAATTTGTTTTTATTGTTAACGTCAAAGTTGGACTTCATTCGGCTCCATACCGTGTTTCCTAACAAGAAATTATTGCCTTACAAGTTATAAGTGGTCCTCATGAAAGCTCGCAAATTTCTCGTATAGCACGTAAACCTCGCAAGTGTTCACTGCGTATATCAGCTGTTCTTTTTTAACATACAAAAAAAAAATTTACGCGGTGCTCGCAAAACTCCCAGGCGTTTCCAGTTCGTAAACCTCGTGTGAATTGACTCGTATGACAACAGCTGATTATACAGTCGTGACTTGCCGAGAGTGTTCATGAGAAGACGTATACAGATTAAAGCAAATACGAATATACGAGATTACGAGCTTTCATGAGGACCACTATTATTTATTAACTATTATTTATTTCGTTTGTGTGGTTTAGGCGTGTTCTCTTTCGTTTTCCTTTTTTTGTCATAGAGGGAAGTTCATTCAAATTCATATTTTCATTATTTCCTATGCATCGTAAGCAGTCTTCCTACTCCAATGACCGCTTACTGTGTAAGGTAGAAGTCATCAGTGTTTGAGTGGCCTTGCTCGAACAAATGTAATAGTTAGTTTTATGCAGGCGTTGAAGGCCTGAAATACGGATACAATCGGTTACGTCTTGTGTCTATTTACCACTGGGTAGTAAGACTATATATTGTTGCTTTTTTATTTCACAGAGTAGTCTAGGCTACAAGGAACGTGAGTATCGTAAAACTTTTACTGAATGAACTAACAATTATTTTGTAGAGCTATACAACCCCTACGCCTTGAAGAATGGGAACGGGAAATACTTCGTGTTCTTAGTTATCCTGGAAAAGCATAGAAAGAGTTTAAATTTTAAAATTGTTTTAAAAATCTCTGAAATATAAAGAGATTCTCTTCACAGATGAAGTGACATTCATTCATTTTTTCGCTAATGATGACTCGTCAATTACTTAAAAAAGACTGATAACTAAATGTGTTAGAGAACAATTGTCCTTTGAATCTGAATTTCAATGAAAATTAGGTCTTGTAGAATAATAACCTCCACAATTAGACGCAACCTTTCCATTAGATCAACCTTTTGGGGAATCAACCCAATAGGCATGAACCCAATAGGCAATAGAGTAAAGCTTCTCATTTTCTGCAAGGTATTCCTACTTTTGGCGTCAAGCCCCCCAACATCCTGGTTTCATCGATGAGCGCATCTTTAGGAACTATCTTAGAGAGTGTATCCTTAGAGACTCATGAAAAAACAGCTGAAAATAAATTTGAAATCATTAAAGTTGTTGAATATTTTTAAGTCAATTGAAGTCCTTTAACAGCACTCCTAGATTTTTGAACAGTCTTGACTTTGAAATCAATTGTTAAAATTTTCTATTGAAATCTTTTGACTCATTAACTATGATTCAAGTCAGGCTTTTCAGAATCATTAATTCATTATCATGTATTCATTGAAAATGTAATCATTGATTACATTTCATTAAAATTATTTGAAGTCAGTAAAATCATTTGAAGTCAGTTGAATTTTACATTTGAAATCACTGAAATCTCTTAAATTAATTGAAATCTTTTGATTAAAATCAAAAATTTGTAAACAATCATGACTTTTTAAAATTTTATTTTGAAGTCTTTGATTCATTCACTATGATTGAAGTCGCACTGTTTTGATTTATTGTTTGCATTAAATTGAATTTATTTGAAGTCAGTAAAATCATTTGAAGTCAGTTGAAATTTACATTTGATATCGCTGAAATCTCTTAAAGTTAATTGAAATCTTTTGATTAAGTTCAAAAATTTGTATACAATCATGACTTTTAAATTAATTCTTAAAATTTTATTTTGAAGTCTTTTGAATCATTCACTATAGTTTAAGATTCACGCTCTTCAGAATCATTAGTTAGATTCTATTGTAATTATTTCAAATCAATTGAAGTCAATTGAAATTAGATTCGAATCACTGAAATTTGGAAATCTCTTGAAATCAATTGAATTCTTTTGATTGCATTCCAAAATTTTTTTAATATTTCTGTAACACAAATTTCGTTTTGTAGATAAATAAGAGCTTTTACAAAATAGTTGATTTTGGCATTCATTTTGTTTCAGCATTCATGAAGTCTTTCGCTATAAAGTCACTGATTGCGGTAGTTAATTTTTGCAATTCTTCTAGACTTATCTTTTTAGTATTATCCACCTTTTTAGTATATCTTATCCAAAATTTAAGCAAATTTTACAAAAAACATACTTTTTTTTTGAAATTTTATTTATAAAATAAATAGAAGACCAACAATGGTGAGTAATATTTTTATGACATGAGAAAATATATGACACAGTGACAACTGTTAAAGCTTTATAAATGTATTGTTGAAAAATGGGCTTAACTAAGGCAGGCCTAAAAGTAGGGTGCTTGATATTGACCTCTAACTGAAGTATTGGCTGACGCTGGCACTGGCGTTATTTCTCGTTCTACTCAAGGTAGACCATACAGCACATGAGGTCGACGCACAGTTTGATGATTTTCTTGGTGTTGGTGACCCTGTTGCACAATGGTTGGTAGTTCATAAGAATGGGACTGCATTTTTTGGTAAACATAAGTTGTGGAAGGAAGAACTAGCGAAGAGAGTTCTGGTGCAGCAGACTGAGAATGCTGCTGATATTGTGAATGGTATTGTTGCTGATATTCCGACTGTCCTTGTTGCTGTTGAGTTTGCTGCTGTTCTCTTAAAAATTGTTCCTCACTGAGCAGTCCACTGCTGGGTGACCACAAAGCTTGTTGCTGACTGCTGGGACTAGCTTGGTAGTAACTCGATGCTTTGTGGCCTGCTTCATTTTGTTGCTGACTGCCAGTTAAGAATGAAGCTGAGGCCCTATTTCCGGGAGAATAAGGATAGTTTTGAGGCTGCAGACTGGTTTGTATTGCAACATTGAAGCCATTGTTGGCTTGGGCTGTTTGTGGCGCATATTTATAGCCATTACTGTGGCCATCAAGCTGTGACTGCAGCTGCGACTGCTGGCTGTATGAGCGATCAGATTGAGCCAAAGCAGAGTTGCCAGCAAACGCTAACTGCGGGTATTTTTCGTTGTTGCCCAATTGTGTCGTTTGTGGACTTGACTGTTTTGAAAGCTCACCAAAAGAAGCTTGCTGCTTATTGTACTCAAAGTTGCTCAAAGTTGTTGGCGCTCCTTGCTCTCTGTTGCTTGTATGATATGAGGGAGAAGTAGTAGGCGCTGGTCTAGCAAAGTTGTAACCTTGGCTAGGCTGGCGATATGATTCGACGCCTGGACTGACTTGTTGATTGTTTGTGTGTGCAAATTGAGCATTGGAGACTTGTTGTGACTCCTGGCTAGAGGTGATCAAGTTGTTTGTTTGGCCTTGATCTCCACTGAAGGCACCCACTCTTGTGCCACTCAACAAGTTTAGCTGTGCAAGTTTTTGCAGCAAAAAGTTTTGGCGCTCCGATGGGGCATTAGTATTAGAATTCAGCAGAGCAGTGTTTGATTTGTCCAAAATGGAGGAAGTAACAGTTTTCGCTGGAAGAACCTCACGTTGTGACTGTTGTTGCAATGTTGCAAATTGATTGGGTCTGGGAGCAAAGTAGTTGTAGCCAGCTGTTTGTTGTGTTGAATCAACAGGTTCTTGGTTGTGCACAAAATAGTGACTAGCTTGAGCTGGCAGCTTAGCCGGCAAGGCATTGTCCACGTTGAGTGCTACAGCAGGACCAACGCCGGAGTGTTGATAGTAACTAGAGCCACTGAAACCAGGTTGCTGTTGATGTTGCTGCTGCGTGGAAGCTGACTGATATTGATACCCAGACTGCGTGTCTGCTGACTGTGTTGCTGTAGGGGTTGGATATTGTTGAGCTGTATGGTATTGATAGCCAGCCGAAGCTGTTGGATGGTTCTCCTGTTGTTGTTGCTGTTGCTGCGTGGAAGCCGCCTGATAATGATAGCCAGACTGCTTATCAGCTAATGGCTGATTCGGTTGAGCGGACTCATTATATTGATAGCCAACAGCAGCAGCAGCTTTATCCTTGCTGCCGCTGAAGCTGTTGTTCGATTGAGCAGCGTTGAGCACAGCCAGGCAACGCTCTGTGCCAAGTGTCAGAAATAGGCCAAGTAGCTGCGGATGAGAATATTTAATAGATCAATTATTTAAAAAAAAAATATTTTAAATTGTTAAAATAACAGACCAAAATTTGCATGTTGCTTGTATGAAGGATTAATAACGGGTGTTTATGAAGCGTTTAAATCCGCTGACCTAAGCTTGTCAGAAGAACTGTTGATTATAAACATTGAAAGATGTAGCATTGGTTTATATAGCCAAGTCGTTAGCCAAATTTTGTCGATGGGCGACAGTTTCTTTTAAGTCATCATCATGCGTTCAGTTCAGTCGAGACACCCACCCATACATTTTTTTTTTTTATTATTTTCGAGACAAATTCAATTGTTTTCACTTGCTTATTTGCGCAATAAAATATGAAATTGTACTTCAACATAAATAAAGTTAAAAATTTATCACTTAAGTGTTGTTGTTACATGATTTTCTGATTGTTTTTAAGTTATTATTTTTTTAATATTTTTTTTTATTATTTTGAAATGCATAACAAACAATTAGAGCACATGACAAACGAGTACAAGTGATCATTGTTCATTGGTTTGAAGTCAATGGCAGAAAACAACAACAGCATCAAACACATGTAAATTTCAAATGTCAACTTATCAAAATTTAAAAAAAAAAGAATATATTTTCTTTAAGACTCGTGCAGCTCAAAAACTCTAAGGAAATTTCATAAATTTTTTTCACCTTTAAACATCCTGTTGACCATCAAGTTCGCGCATTCCTCGCTAATCTCCAGACGCAAAAAAGGTTTAAATCATTCTCTACGTTTTGTTTTCCTTTCCCCTTTTTTTTTTTCTTTTGTTTGTATTTTATTTTTTTTTTCCACATTCAATGTTGCAATATTCAGTGCTGCATCAGTGTCACTGTCATCAGTCATCGGCTGGCGGCAGTTAATTCACACTGCATTCAGCTTTGAATAAAGTTGCATAACCCTCAAGTGCTTTCTTCTTTGTTTTTTTTTTAAGTGACAATATTATAGCCAATATGTCAAAGAAGTTAAATTATGGCGCTAGTAGTTTTAACTGACAAAACATATAGCCATAATATATAAATTTTTATGAAAGTGAAGGTTTTTAAAAAAAAAAAACATACATTTAATAAAAAAAAGAATATTACATGTGAAGAAATTTAAATGTGAAATTAATTTTTAAACCAACCATTTCGAAGTTAACCCAATAAGCATGGGGATACCCCACATGATCACTTTTCCCTTCAGAATAGCAAAAAGATGGACTCAAAGAAAACATTAATAGTAACAAAAAATATCTACTGCAAATTTAGATAAAAAAATAAATAAATAAAATAAATAAGGTACAATAAAATCTCCAAAAAGTTGACAAAAATGTTCCAAGGGTAATTAACTTTTTCAAACTATTAACTTTTCTAAGCGGCTTTCAAAATTAAAAAAATACAATTATAAACATAGAAGTTTCGGAAATAACACGCTAAATTTATTTCAATGACTTAGTTTTCACCGGCTGGTTGAAAGTTCACTGTCACTCTTGACCATATTCTTGCGAGGAAACATAGAATGTATTAATTTGTACGGGGTGGTTTAAAGAAGTAGTCGATACTTGCTTGTTTTTTTTTTCCTTTTGCGTTATAACTCTTGATCATTTTCGTATGAGTTGCATCGTTATTGTTTCCATACCATTTTATCACGGTATTGATGCTTTCAACTGCTTCCGACAAGCTCACTTTCGGTTGTGAATATCTTGCTCGATAACTGACCCGTCGTTATCATTATCAGACACTTCGAAATCTTCCGTTATTTCATCCTTGTTCCAATTTTCAATGTCATCAATGCTGATGTCAACATTATCACTCACCTTCGACATCAATAATTGAACTTCTCGAAGTGTATCGTCGTAAGCACTATTTGATTCAATCAATTTAGACCAGTGATGTGCACGTAGTACCACGCGTGGTGAGACTCGAAAGCTTTATTCGAGAATCGAAACACGTACACGATCCAAAAATAATAGAAATCAGATTACGCCATCAGAGGCAGAAAAAGTTGCACCGTTCTGCGCCATGGTACAATTATACAAGGTAGCATTGACAGTTGATTGGGAAAACATCTCCTGTCAAAAAATATACTCAAAAAGAGAGCGTTCACAATCGGCCATTGAAAACACAAGCAATGTTGAAAAGGTAGAAGTGAAAAAAAACAACAACTTCAGCAGCTGCTGATGCATTTGCACAAACAGTTGTTTTTGACAGGAGATGTTTTCCTATAGAAGAGAAAATAAGCAATTGTCAATGCTACCTTGTATTGTTATACCATGGTTCTGCGCAAGACGTTAGATCTTTCGTGACGTAGATAGGAAAAGACTCTTTCTCTGTTCTTCTCACTGATTTTCTGTTCGTGCAAGAAAAGACGAAAGATAGTGCGAAATAGTTCTGTACGATTTTTTTTTTCAGCTACAGTTGTTTTTTATGTTTTGCTCAGTGAAAAACAGCTGATTTTGACAATGTGTCGATCATGACGTAGGCAGACATGCGCATGGCATAATCTTGTATTTATTATTTTGTACACGATCGTATGCACGAAATTCTCTCAATTAGTTGGCGCTGAAACTTCAAGCAAAAAGGTTCGCACCGCTTGGTCATGTGATTTGCACTGCACAAAAAATTTGAGGTATATGAAAATAAGTTTTTGTGCAGTTATGAGTGCGGAATAATATTAATAATAATAAAAATTATATTGATAATGAGAGTGATGATGATAATGGTACAGATAATTATAATGATTATTATAACACAATTCTTGCTTAATACCTGCACTACAATTTTTTTCAGTGCGGAGAGCAAAAGAGCTACTAACCCAAGTACAAAAATTGAAAATTGTAGTAGTATGCATGTGAACACCACTGATTTAGACCAGTGATGTTCATGTAGTACCACACGTGGTGAGACTCGAAAGCTTTATTCGAGAATCAAAACACGTACACGATCGAATGCACGAAGTTCTCTTAATCAAATGACGCTGAAACTTCTAGCTGGGTGGTTCGCGTCTCTTGGTCGTGTGTTTTGCACTGCACGAAATGTTTGAGGCATATGAAAATGCGTTATTTCCAGAATAATAATGATAATGATACTGATAACGATAATGATGATGACAGTGATAATTTTAACACAATTCTTGCTTAATACCTGCACAACAATTTTTGTCAGTGCAGAGAGCGAGAGAGCTACAAGCACAAAAGTGGAAAATTGCAGTAATATGCGTGTGAACACCACTGATTTAGACAATTAGACAACGGAATGTCATCTTCACTATCGTATTGATCATCATCACAGTTTTATATCTTAGTCCACGCATTTATGAAACCATCTGCGTTCGCACACAACAAAAATGTGATTCTTGACTTTGCTATTTTTCGGCCCGGTGCCGTCATTTCGTTTGCTGCGACAAATGTTTTGTCCGGTGAAAAACGATAAAATAGTCCGGATTCATCTGCGTTGTATAGTTGCGAGTCGCAGATTCCCATTTCATCAAGTTTTGCTCTTAAATTATGAATGAAAGGTGTTTTTTGCGACGTATCGCTTGAAAGGATATCCCCACAAATTCTGAGATGGCGAATATCGTGTCCATGATACAATTATACAAGGTAGGAGAGACAGTTTTTCGTCTTGCACCTATATTAAAAATAGTATAAATTAGGGAACGAAAAAAGAAGAAAAGAAAATAGAAAACAAAATATACAGGCAAATATACAGTCGGTGCAAGACAGTGGTGAGAAAATAGCCAGTTGTCACTCCTACCTTGTATAATTGTATCATGACCGTGTCTTTTCTTAAAATTTGCTAGCCATCCATCACTTGCATCACATTTTTTTCAGGGTGCAGTATGGCGAATTCATTAGATTAAAATTGAACCTGTCATTGCACAATTACGCTGTCGTTGATTTAAGAACCATTTATATAAGCTCGCCTCCAGATCAGCATATTCTGGTTTATGGAGTGTTTTCTTGTGAACATTTTCATATGTGTTTGCCACTGCCTCCAAAATTTCATGACATTTTTTCTTTATTTTTGAGATGGCTACTTTAGATACATGTGGCGTCCGTGGCGTTGTTGGTTAAAGTGCGTGGCCGCTATGTCAAAGAACCTGAAGACCCAGGTTCGAACCCCAGCAGCGACAGAAAATTATCTGACACCTCTCTGCAGACAATGGCAAACCTCAGAGAGTAATCAAAATGCCATGTAAAGCTTCTTGAGGACAAGAACATTCCGTTCATCGCCGTTCGGAGTCGGCGTTAAGCATGTAGATCCGGTTCTCTGTCAATTGTGTACAAACTTATTAACACGCAATAACCAGTTATTTTTTTTTATTTTACTTTAGATACATCGTAATACAACACCAATCGTTTTCCGTGAATACCTTGATCAATTTTTTTCAAGATCTCTACTTTCTGCTGTAAATCTAATCTGATTTACGATGATTTGTTCTCCCTTATTGACATTTTTTTTAATAAACAATACACAACTCTCAAATTCAAACGCTCACGACTGACTAAATTAATGTTGTTTGACGATGAAAATGAAGCTATGCTTTTGTAGCTCAAAATAAAAAAGAAATTTGGAGAATCCCAATAAATAAAATTAGATCTCGCACTTGTTTTCTCAAAAAAAAACGGTTGGTTTCAAAAATTCGTACGCTTAACTCAAAAAAGTTAACTCAAAAGTTGAAATTCGGTTAACTTAACCGATCGACTAACTTTAGCACGAGTTAACTTTTCCGTGATTCTACTGTATATAAACAAGAATGTGGACTACCAAGCCACCTAACACACCTTAGTCTGGACATTGTTAACTAGAATACAATTCTAAATGTGACTTCTTTATATGGTCAAATGGAGTTTCTAAAAAATACATAGAACGGTAAAAGTGGTAAAAAGCTTCTAAAAGATATATAAGAAGCGGTAAAAATAATAGCAGTGGATAACACAACTTCATAAAAATTAAAATTAGACGAGCAAACAATATATTATTTTTGACTTTGCTGCTTTGCTTTGCTGATGAAAATATTGTTGGGTGTTCAGCTAAAATGATTTCAAATGCACTAAATTATGAGGCGAGAATAGAAACTCGTGGGCACAAGCCTGTTATGTCATATCGGAACATTACTCGTTTGTTACGACATAGCAAAAACAATCCGTTGTCTAAATTTAGAAGAATTAAAGAACAGAATTAAGGAAGAGTTAAAAATAGAAGCAAGTGTGGAAACTGTTAGGAGAAAGTTACGAGAGAATAATTTGAACGCTCGAAGCCCACGGAAAGTCCCGCTCAAAACAAAAAAGCATCTTAAACAAAGATAACGACTTTCACACGAACATCTAGATAGAATTGCCTCTTGAAAAGTGGAGAAACATTCTGTGGGCCGACGAAAGTGAGATTGTACTTTTTGGTGGAAAAGGCGGTAGAAAATTCACGAGACGTGGACCAAACACAGAATACGACCCCCGGAACACCATAAGCACCGTCAAACATGTCGGATCTAGTCTGATGATATGGGGCATGTTATGGCGTAGGTCCAATATACCGTATAAATTACATAATGAACAGCAAAAAATACGTTGAAATACTAAATTCAATAATGCTAATACATGCTAGAGAGGAAATGTCAATCAGGTGGATCTTTCAACAGGACAACGACCCGAAACATACCAGCAAACTGGTAAAAGAGGAGATTCGGATCAACAAGGTTGAAATCGTGGAGTGGCCAGCGCAATCACCAGATCTCTTACCGATTGGGAATTTATGGCGTGCCATCAAAAAGGCAGTCCGGGAAGCGAAACCTACAATTAATGATACTATCTGGTCAGTGGTTCAACGTGCATGATACGCAAAACCTGTTGAGAAATGCGAAAATCTCGTAAACTCGATGCATCGTCATTGTACTGTGGTTATATCCCAAAAAGGATTCTTCAGCAAATACTAAACCAATTAGTTTTATTATATTTTCATATTTCTTACTTAACTTTACCCTCTTTATTTTTTTTTTTTATTACCAGAAACATTGATAAAAATTACCATTTGTTACGAAATGCTATTGTTATTATTTGAACCGCCTTCTTTTTGAGAAGTATTCGAAAAATTAATAGTAACCTGGAAAACCTAAATCTATTTAAGTTGTGTTTTGAAGCACTCTATTTTGAATTAAATTAAGCATTTTTTTGGCGTCCGTGGCGTAGTTGGTTAAAGTGCGTGGCCGCTATGTCAAAGAACTTTCGAAACCCAGGTTCGAACCCCAGCAGCGACAGAAAATTATTTGAATTTAAATAATTTTTCTGTACGGCCGCCACCTCTCTGCAGACAATGGCAAACCTCAGGAAGTAATCAAAATGCCATGTAAAGCTTCTTGAGAATGAGAACTTTCCGTTCATCGCCGTTCGGAGTCGGCGTTAAGCATGTAGGTCCGGTTCTCGGTCAATTGTGTACAAACTTAATAACACGCACAACACAATTGATCATAAGAAGCTAGGTCAAAGTCCTTTCAAAGGCTGAAATGGCCAGTTATTTATTTATTTTTTTTTTTTTTTATATTTTTAAAAATAAAAACATGCATACATTTTTCTAAGAAACTCTTGATTTTTTGATTTGTTTGGCTTAAGGCAGGCACCGCTATTTTTTTGACCACAGTTGTAAAGACAGGTGCGGCCACCAAGCATGGATGAAATTGAACTTATAATATAAGGATAAGGATGGGGAACAATTTTCTGAAAAGGAAAGGATAGGGACAAAGGAGAAGATAGGGAGAAGAATAAAGAAAACAATAAAGATACGCTGTCACGTCAAAACCGGATGTGTCCACGTTACAGCCAACTTTTTATTTATATATATAATTTTTTTCTTTATTTTTCATCTTTTTTTTTTTTTGCTATTTATATTTATTTTTATTTTAATCAAACTAAAATTTCATAACGAAAAAAGTGGCAACATTAGTGTTTTTTTTTTTAAATAGTTTGTCTGCACATTTTACAATGATTCCAATGATTTCAATGAAATGAAAATGTAACACGTAAAACACTCAAGTAAGTTTATAGGGCATTTTTTTTTTGTGTTTTTTTTTAATTTTTTATTGGGCTTTTTAATATATTTGAAGGTTTTAGGTAATTTTTTTCTGTAATTTTTGTGTTTCAACTTCATCTTCATGTCCAAGATCAATAAAGTGTTCATGTAAAAATCTAGAAAGACTCTTTAATTGAATGTCAAACCTAGATCATTACATGCAAATATAAAATTACCACAACTTGTTCGTTGAATTATTGCCAGCATGTTAATAAAATATAAGAAAATAAATCATTATGAATAATAAAGCAGTTGAAAGCATTTTTGCCATCAATATTTGCACAATTTTAAAAGCGTGGGTAAATTTGACATGCGACTAAAAATTGAAAGTAATGCGTTATTTATTTGTGTCAACAATTATCTCAAACATTTTTGTAATTATTATTATGTCATGTCATATTAAAAAAAAAAAAAATAAAATAATGTAAATATGGGTATGTGAATTATCCGACTTTACTCTCTGAATTGCATGCAAATGAATATTAAAATTTTAATTTTTTTTTAATATTTATTGAAATTTATAAAAAATATTTTTTTTAAATTTAAAAAAAAATATATATATTTAAGTAATATATGAATTGAGATAAGAAACGCCTTCGTGTGATGAACTTAAGAAGGCTCGAATACCATAAGTACGTTATTTTATGAAAAATTTAAACGCACAACACTCTAGGCAACGGGCCAACTCAGTTCTGATAACGTGAACGGCCAAATCTACTTATTAACAAAAAAACAAATAAACCAAACCATGTAGGATTTAATCTAACGGCAGTTAAAGCTATTCATCATAGAGGAGGGTGGGGGGTGGGGGGTAATAAAATAATAATAATAATAATGCAACAATCTTATCACAATTCCATCAAAAACTGATAAGATTGAAAACTTTGTTAAGTTAACCAAAAGCCTTTAGACTAGACGTTTATCTTGAGTGTCATAGTAATGTTTTGGTCAAAAACAGCTGCCAGATTTTCAAAAAAACAAACAGAAAATTTTATTTTTACATTTCTTAAACATGAGTTAAAGCTTCATAGCCTTAAATCTTTGCTTAAACTAATAACATTTTGCTTTTTCCAAATTTTTCTCTCTCATTCTGAAGTAATGTGTAAAGAAACGCTTACAAGTAACTCAAAGTTACTTGAAGGGAGTACGGTAACAGACCTATTGTTATAGCAGTACATTTTGTCATAAATTCTTTACGGTTTATTTCTTGACCACTGAAGTTCTTAAAAAAATATGAAATTTCAAAACAGACGACCCGTATAAACTAACAACAACTGTCAAATATTCGATAAAATTAATTGGACAACTTGTTAAGAATTGGTTTTTCAAATATATATAAAATAAAACATCGGATGACACCGGATGGCACCATGAAATACAGTGTGTTCGAAGAATAACTTTTTCTTTAGTATGCTAGTTCGCAAGAAAACTAAGTTTTAATTGTGAATATAGTGCTATTGTGATCGCCGACTCATTAATTTTAATTAATTTACTTTGTTCTTTCAAAAAAGTTGAAAGTGGGAAAAATTAGTGCCCAATTTAAAAAAAAAAAACTTTGAAGCAAGTTTCTTAACAAATCATCCAAAAGACTGCAGAATACCTCAAGACTACTTGTGCTTTTATTAAGAGTTGATCTGATCGTTTTGTAAAATCTGATAAGATTGACGATGAGCCAGAGGTCGTAAGACCATCACCTCCAAAAAGAAAGATAAAGTCACTGTGGGACTATTTGAACAAAATCTAGCCATGAGCTGAGAGAAGCTTAGAAATTTGTATCGGGAAAAGGATTGGATATATCCTTAAATACGATACGGGATAGACTTCATCGATCAGGCATAAAGCGAAGAAGTACTTTGTCAAAAGCAAAAGCAGTTTGAAAAGCGCTAACCTTAATGCAGTGAGAATGCTGGGATTGTACAAAGATGGGTTGTTAAAGTCTGAAAAGTTATATGGAAAAAATAATATCCGATTGAATATTACAAAAGGACAACGATCCGAAACATAGGAGTATACTCTGCACTAAATGGAAAGAAGAAAACAATATTAGGCATCATGAAAGCTAAAATATCAAAATGGAATATAACCTCATAAAAATAATTCGTTAGATGCTTAAAAATACCTGGAAGTCTTTAACACCTGAATAGTTATACTGAAAAATTGGCAGCTAGTTGCCACCAAAAGGCCTAACCAAAATAAACGATTTGCTCCGTAAAGGCCTAACCAAAATAGACGATTTGCTCCGTAACGAATGAAGACGAAAATGTTCGCTTAAATGCATTTCAATGTTGTAACCCAAAATGAACAAACGTAAACTTATCGAAACTAAACGAAACGGTTTGACGAGACGTTCTGTTCCGTAACAACCGAACTTTTAGCATCTCAACTCGTCAACAACAGCTTGCAGATAGTCTTCTTCTTTTTGCAGACGATTGGAGAAACTCGTTTCATTTTGGGTTAAATGTCAAAACAGACGTAACAAATGCAAACGTTCGGCAAGTTGCAATCGTCTCGTTTCGTCTATTTTGGTTAGGGCTAAAGATGTCAAGCTATTGTTGACAATGAAGGGGATTGGACGGTATATTAAATATGTGTCGATTATGTCAATGAAATGCACTTTTAATGCATAAATTTTTTTTAAATATATGCTTCATTGACATCAACAGACAAAATTTTTTTCTGTACACACTGTAGAATAAAATTTCTAAGGAAAATTTTTTAAATTAAAAACTTGGGAAATTTTTAAATGATACATTAATATTAAATGAAAGCTGTACTTTAGTCAAAAAATAGCTTTGACAGAGATAAAATTTTATAAAATAATAAAATAAGATAAAATTTATTATGAAAAATATCCAAAACAGAACATTGTTTTATGCTAAAAATTAGATTTTTTATAAAATCGTCTCCCCCCCCCCCCCCCCAAAACTCTGAATTTTTGAGATAAAAATTTCCACGATGGCTTAAAATTTTCCTTGAAATCTCTTTTTTTTTGTCACCAATTGGCGCTCTTGACATTTTTTATAATTTAGAGTTTTTTTTAGACAAAACTGACTACGCAAAAAAAAAAGGAAACGTTAAAAAATTGGCTTAAGCTAGTTTTTTTTCTATTTAATGAAAGAATCTTGTTTCTTACCTAAAAATATTTTGTGAAGTGTTAATTTTTCTAAAAAGTTAACCCTTATCAGCAAAAGCGAGTCTAAGAAAGATTTAATGTTCAAACTTAAACGATTTGTTATTAAAAATAAGGGATTTAGAGAAAAATTTTATAAAACAAGAAGTGCTTCGAATTTGTCAAAATTGAAAAAAAAAACATTTTGACATTTAGATTTTTTATTTTAGCCAGTTTTTTCAAAATTCAAAAATATCAGAAATGTGTTCTTTAATTTGTACTTATATTTTGACAAATTCTAAGCACTTTTTGTTTTGCAAAATTTTTCACATTAATAAGAAAAATAAAAAATCGCGTTTAGGGGAAAGACTTGAAAAGGGCTTTGTTCTGATTAAATCACTTCTTCCTGTATAGCATACTCTTGTAAAAAATGTCCCTTTTACTCTAATAAATTTATTATTCAAGTCTTTGAGTAATTAGGACCCAAATAATTTAAGAATAAAAAACCATACATTTGTAAAATGCGACCGCATTATTTAAATATTTTGTCAGCAATAATGATATAATTATATAGAATGACAGCTGATCACAGTTCTTGTATAAAATTTTAGTGCTCTCTTTTGGAAAGAATCTGTCACAATAAAACGATGGTTATTACTAATAAATATTATAATGTTTTGCGATTCATAGAACTTTACAGAAGCCATGAAGTCTTATTGAGTAGTAGCATGATAAGATTTAAAAATAAAGACTCAAAAATCAAGTAAATTATTTAATTTTTAAATAATTGTAAGTATTAATTTATTTAATGATAGCAGCACTTTCAGTGACGCGAGCATTTAAAGTGGTTTCGTTGACGATAGCACCTTAAAAATCAATTTGACTATCATTGTGAGTACAGACTACGTCACAATTGTCAATTCAAATTAATTTTAACAAGCAGTCAACTTGAAAGCAAAATCTTAAACGTGTAACTGCAGCGTTACTGCTAATTGTTTTCTTACAGAATAATCTGGCAGCCTTGACAGCCAAAATACTATAAGTTATTGTGAACAGATCAACGTTAGCTGTCAATAACAGCTGTTAACTTTTAACCGCTGTGCATAAAAGAGTTGCGTATTGCTCGTAGTGAAATTAAAAAAAAAGAGAAATTTTAAACGAAATTTTTGTGCTGTGATAGAAATAATGCATTAAGTAATAATATAAAAGAAATAATATTCAATAAAAAGAAATGTGAGTAGCTTATACGTGATGATTTGAAACAAACAAAAATATACGCGAAAATATTTCAGAAAGATTATATATTCGTGAGTTTAAAAAATGTTCGCTCCAATTTCGAAAAAGTTTCGCACAGAACCATGTTTCGCACAACCAAGGCTGGCTGATAGATGGAGGAGCCGCTTATAGGCCATGATTTAGCTAAAATTTGCCATTTATCAGCATTAGTGAAAGATAGTTATCTTTTTGTATAGCAGATAAGAAAAGTTATGCAAATGAGTGTGAATGTTGACAGAAGTTAAGCACGTTGACAGTAAAAGATATTGCAATAAATTGTCGGGTTAAGAGAAATTTTGAATTATCTTTCGGTATGAAGTTGAACCTGTCTGAGCTTATTTTACAATTAAGTGCAAATACGGTATTTAAACGCTTGCGAAATCAACAATGAGGCTATTGTTTATGTTGAGCTAAGCATAATGATGTAATATAAAGATCATCGTGTTACAAGAAGTGCTGCCACCTTATTCAAAAAATTTTTAATATAAATGTGGCCGGCACATAGATGCCAGACTTATGCGATAAATCCCGTTTGAGGGATTTCTTAATGACTGCGAGATTTGGAAAAGCCTAAGCAAGTTTTTATTCTTTATATGAAAGCTTGTTGAATATTTGGAATAATCGAAGATGAATGAAAACTCAAAATGTCCACTTTTTTTTTGTGAAATATATGTATTAAGACCGTCCAAGTCTAATTCCGAGATTTTTGTCGCTCTCAACTAGTTTAGAAGTTATAGGGCTTGGGAAAATGGGCTTGGGAAAGTTGGGAAAATGAACCTTGAAAACTAGTAATTTTCCTACAAAACCTAACAATATAGGTATAAAAAAAAGGTTGTTCTGTTACCTATTCAATGAGCTATCTGTCATTAAAATCTATGCATTACTTTTGAAGATATTGCTTTTTATATATTATGTACACTTGGCGGTTCACA
This sequence comes from Pherbina coryleti, assembly GCA_943735915.1. NCBI lineage: Eukaryota > Metazoa > Arthropoda > Insecta > Diptera > Sciomyzidae > Pherbina > Pherbina coryleti. The sequence goes on from OX030951.1 coordinate 137,550,269, forward strand.
CCTTTACGAAATAACTAAAACGTAAGTATAAAGATGATGCCTTGATAACAATGTTACCTATGCAACCCTGAGTTAACTCTGCATAGAAACGGAATTGAGTTTAATTGAGTTAGACTTCACGTACAGCTCCACGAAACTTATTGGATTAACCATTTAATCGTTTCTTTTCGTGATACAGCATGAAAGGGTTTCATTCTAGACGTCTTCATACGAGTCTCGTATGTTTTCATGTATTATATTACTTGAAACATCGTCTGACGATAACCGTTTTGATTCCATTCGGGCTATAATATGAGCCTACCTTGTAATTGTATCATGATTCTGTTCTTGCTCTCTTAAGTCCTCTATTCAGCTCTCAAGTAATTACTCAAGAAAATTTACTTATATATCTTGAGTATAAAATGTTAGTAGCCATGTAATTTTGTCGGAACAATAATTTCAGAACTTACCTTTATATGTTGTTTGTCAAAGTAACTTACAGTAATAATGAAAGTTGCATATATTCTTCACATTCACAGTCCTGCCGTTGTAACTTTTTTAAAGAAAACAAGAAGTGAAAATAAAAAATGTTTTCTTACAACCTTGATTCACTTTCAAGTTATTTTGACAAAAGAAAATTCGTTTTTGATTACTTTTCAGTTTATTGTATGAAAAATGCTTTACTTGAGAGCAGGAAAGAGGCCTTTAATAAGAAAACTTTAGGATATTGAATCAAGTAGAACTGGAAGTTCAAAGCAAATTTTTTTAATAATGTCAAAACGATTTTGTACAACGAATGTCACACGATAATGTACAAATTGCTTTCAACAAACCTTTCTCAAAAAAAAAAAAACTTGACAAAAAGCAAAACTTTCGGTGTTTTTTCTGGTTTTTAGGGCTAAAAATAGTCTGTTTCTATTTTGAATTTCTGATATTTTCGAATTTTCCAAAAAAAAAAATACCAAACTCAAAAACCTAAATGTCAAAATGTTTTTTTTATTTGTACTTATATTATGACATTCTAAGCACTTTTTTTGTTTTATAAATTTTTTCACTAAAGTGCTTTATTTTTGATAAATGTTAACTTTTTAACGTTTCCCTTTTTCGCGTAGTCGTTTTTGTCCAAAAAAGTGTCCAAAATCCTCTAAATTATAAAAAATTTCAAGAGCGCCAAACGACGGCAAAAAAAAAAAGATTTCAAGGAAAATTTTAAGCTGCCGTAGAACTTTTTATCTCAAAAATTCAGACATTTAGGGTGTGGCCGATTTGTCAAAGAACGCCAGATATTATGTATAGTTTTGTGTTTTTTTTAACTTAAAATTTTGCTATTTGATAACTAAACCATTGTGATACTTTGAGTATGTCGGAATTTTCGATTCAAATTTAAATACATTTATTAGTTTATGATTAATTAAACGACTAAATAGATTGTAAAATTCTTGTTTTCTTAAAAAGATAATATTTAAAGCTACAAGGTAGTACGTGGTAGTCAGTGTTATTTTCTTTATTATTGCAATATTTTACATTTTAAAGGTGTGTTTATGTTACATTTTTTGCCCCAAATGGCAATTGTAACATACCCAATACAAATAACAACGCTCAATCTAATGAAAATCGCCGATCGCTTGATTCTAGATGAGTTGTCAGCTATGTTCTCGGTGATAAGCGAAGATTGTCAGTCGACAATTGCTTTGATTCTATTCTGGCCCTTAGAATCTATTTTATGTTTTTGCTCTAACTACCCATGATACAACTATACAAGGTAGGAGTGACAGTTTTTTCGTCTTGCACCAACTGTCAAAAATAGTATAAATTAGAGAACGAAAAAAGAAGAAAAGAAAATGGAAAACAAAATATACAGGCAAATGACAGTCGGTGCAAGACACTGGTGAGAAAATAACCAGTTGTCCCTCCTACCTTGGATAATTGTATCATGTAAATACCTGGCAATTCTCTCTTTAAGTGCGCTCAAACATAAGTGTTGCCTTATTGTTATCAATAATTGCCACCAATTCTTTCGGATTTTATTTTATTGCTTTATTGTTTGGCGATAACATTTACAATTGAGCGGTTTAATTTAATTTTTTTTTTTTTTTGAATCGGTGTAAGCAATTTAAAAATTTGCTTAGATAAGTTTCAAAAAATCATAATTTTCAATCAATCCTTTACCTCTCTCTCTCTTTTTAAAAAGAATTTTAAAAAAAATAATGTTTCTTTAATGCAGAAAGCAAGTGTTCCTTCAAATATATTACACCCAAAAAATATATCTTCAAAAAAGTATTAACGCTGTTTACTTGTAAATGTGCTTATCAAAAAGGAAAAACACATTTACGCATTTATCCCGGAACATGTGCTGCTTTTACCATTATTACTACGAGTACGTTTTCGCTATCAACTCAAAGAATACGAACTCGTGCTCGTCATAAGATAATTAAAATTTTGTGATTGTTAAGTTTAATTGTTTAATTTTATTTATGCATGTTTTATGGGTTTTTTGCTCCTTTAAAAAACACATGTGTAAATAAACAATTTTTTTCATAAAGAATAATCGCAAATTCAAAAAATACATATAAAAAAGCCAAGCATTAATCTTTAGCAAGCGAATGAACACAGCAGTTCATAATTGAATTTAAGTTATCAATTTTCTTATATTAAAATTTACTAAGTGTACTTATCAACTTGGCTGTTATTGGCTCAATTAACTAACAATTAGTCAAAACTAATCAATCAAATAATAAATTTTACCGCATTTCAGCTTTTCATTGCCTTTAATGATCAAAATTCCGCTGAAATAAAAAATGACAAATATACCGCATTTGAGTACGGCAACGGATGCCAGCTGTATAGCAGCAGCCAATGAAGCGAAAGAAAAGGAAATTTTTAAGGTTTGTCCATATTTTAACTTTCGAGGAAATTATTCAAAAAATCTTTATGTATATATATATTTCTTTTTAGCTATTTGATAAAGTTTTTCGCCAGTATACCGCTAAGCAAACTATTTTATCCTTCAATGGCGGCAAGGATTGCACAGTTTTATTGCATCTCTTAAACAAGTATTACCAACAGAAGAGGCATTTGAAAAAATTATCCATTCAAGTGCTTTACATACAGGGCGACAATACATTCGAGGAAATTGAAGAATTCGTACAAGAATGTAAAAAGACTTACAATATTGAGCTGATACAGCGTCATGGTAGCATTAAATCGATATTACAAGAAGTTTGTGATGAGAAACCCGAATTGCAGGCAGTTTTTATGGGTAGCCGCCGTACTGATCCGTACTGTGAGAATTTAAATGAAATGCAGGTATTTTACCAGATGATGACTTTTTTTCTTATGTGATACTCATGAATCTTCTTCAGATCACCGATGATGGCTGGCCCAAGCTGATGCGCATCAACCCAATTTTAGAATGGTCCTGCAAGCATATCTGGAATTATATATTTGCCAACAATGTACCTTACTGTTCGCTCTACGATCTGGGCTATACGTCGCTGGGCAACAAAACTAACACAAAACCTAATCCACACTTGCAGAGAGTCGATGAGAATACAGGAGAAGTATCATTCCGTCCCGCTTATCATTTGGTTGATGATGATTCACTGGAAAGAGCGGGGCGTTTTTAGTTAGGCTATTGTTTTACCAAATGACACATATATAGAGAAAATTGTATTGTATATATATATATATGAACGAATGAAAATAGTAACAAATTCTAAATAAATAAAAACATTTTATTTATATTTCAATCAAAGCATAAATTCAAATGACTTAAAATTTAAAATAGAAATTGAGTTGATAAATTGGTTTAAAATACACCGGATTCTTTCATTTAAAAGAATGAAAGGAATAATATTGAAAAAAACATGAATGTGCTAAGAAGAAAATTACCACGACTTACTAGATATCAGTTTTCATTATTTATCCATAAATATTCTCCAATATATAAGGTTCTAAGCTAAAATTGAAATATGGTCAAAACAATTAGTTTTATTTTCAAAATTAAATAAAATTCATGAAATTAGGCCCATAAGTATGTCAAAAGTGAAATGAGACCTCAAAAATATAAATTAAACAGATCCTATAATTTTCGTTTTGTTGCTTAATATAGAATTACTTGGATCTTATGTCATTTTTAGCTTGAGGTCTTGTTTCCTGGAGTCTTGTTTCATGGAGCCCACCTGTTGTACATCCATTTAAAAAATTTTCTGGAGAAAAAAAATCGTTTTTAAACATCATATAATTTTAATGAAATTCGAATAGATTCTAAAAAATTCAATTTCCTTTAAGGAGATACAAATAAAATTAAAAAAAAAAATTGGTTGCTAAAATATTGTGGTTGCTAAGGAATGCAACAAAGTCTTACAAATTTAAATAAAATTTTCTCTTATGACTAAAAAGTATTTTCGAAATCAACATTTCTCTCATGTCTGTAGAGTGGATTTGTCCCTAATTTGCAATTTAACGCAAAACTACATTTTTACTATATAAAATAAATCCTATATTTGGAGGTTACACTAATAGCTCGATTCAGTTAAAGAGATTTGCACACATATTCTCACCTAGGCTCATTTTTAATTTCATATATTTTGAAATTTTAGAACCTTGAAATTTTTTTAGACTAAAGCAAAGCTCATTGTATGCCTCCTATGAATGCGTAAGTATTCGGAAGAAAAGCGATGGTATAGAAATCTTGGAGGGAGGAAAGATTGAGTAGTGTCGATGAAGTCTTGCCTTAAACTTAGACAGTTCGAAGCCGTCGGCGAACACATAGTAAGATTGTGGAATAATCTCACTGCGAACGAATTATCTTTGTAATACGATGTTTTATTGGGCATCAAAGCAATGGTATAAAGATGGGCTTCGAGGGCTGACCGAGTGTACCTTCAAAATACTCGAGCTGATGGGGTCAGATCTTTTACCTCAACGGTGTTATAATTCCAATAACTTTTCTTGGATTACCACTCATCATGTGACTTATATTTTCGGATATTGCTTCCTAACTACAAAAGGAACCCATTTTAAATTTATTTTTACTTATTGCAACAAAACAATTCGTAATTACATCTCCAATCATTGTTAACGTGTTGTATAGATCTTCTATCCCACTAGATTTTAATACTTTTGATTGTGCCAATTATTTATTTGTTATAAAAACACAACAAAAATCTTGAAACTTTCAGAAAATTAAAAAGTTCTACCAATTTATTCAGAGTGAAATATTTTGGAATGAAATAAATATTTTCGTTACGAAATATTAAACTCCAGGGCATATTGGAAATATTTTTCAGCCCAAAATTTTTCAGCACCGTATCAGCCGCTGTACTTACTTTTATTGCCTAAACAGCTGTTTTGCTTGCTTCTCACTTTCACTTATGAGAAATGTCAAAATATTGTTATTGTTGTTGTTGCACTTGCATAACTAAACTTTAGCAGCTGTTTTTGTTTTCTAAATTTTCCGCATGAATTTCACAACAATTATCAAACGTTGGCACAAAAGAAAAAAGAAAAATCATCGAAATATTTTATTCATTTAAAAAAGTGCAGTAAAAAGCGCAGTTAACGCCGAAAAAACTACAACAAATCGAGAGCAGCACAGATTTTCATCAATGGCGCGTTCTATTCAAGATGCCCTAGCGGTACTGAGGGGACTGCAACTCGTTGCTGAGGCAATACTTAACGAACAAGCCAAGTTAGGCAAACATCTCTGGAGCAATTCTAGTGTGCGTGAGCTACTCGAAGGTAATCTGCAACAAAGTGCCGAATTTTTGAAGCAAGCAGGACAAAATCCTGCACAAGAGTTGAAAAAACTGCAGCATTTGCTGCAGGAGACAACCGAACGTGGTGCAGTTGTAGCAGAAGGTCTAAGGCTGCTGGTGGGTGCCAAGGTGCCGCAAGAATTGAAGATGAGTCAGTCACCGTTTAATACAACGGCAAGTAGTGCAGCTGGTGTTGGTGTGGGCGGCACTAGCGCTGCACAGTCGAGCGCTGATGCGTCAAATTTGGATATTTCCTCAATAACGCTGAAGGAGTTGGAGGAAATACTGTCTAAACGCAGTAAGGATCGCGATGTGAGTCTGCGACTGGCCAGCACGAAAAATAAACAATTGTCGGATGTAGCGGTGGAAAAGGAGAAAGAAGCGCCCGTATTAAAAACTGCAGCAACAGCAGTAAGCAGACCACCGATAACTGTGAGAACGATTAACCCGAAACCACCACTGCCACCAACGGCGACGTTGCGGGCCGATACTGCTTATGTTGAGAATGTGTTGAAATTTGTAGCGGGTGCCGGTTCAACTGAGGCCATCCCAAATATACCGCTGCCGCAGCTCAGCGCAGTAGCGAAGCAGCGCAAAGTGCCCTCCAGTCGCTTAGGACGTATGGTCTCATTTGGTGGTCTCTTTGCTGGTCTTGGTCTGGGTACTATTAACGAGTTGACGAAGGGGGCATTAGGACTGGGTGGTTCGAAAAATGTCAAGGAGGCGCTTTTCAGTCCGGCCAATGCGGAGCGTATTGTGGACACATTGTGCAAAGTGCGTGGCGCTGCTCTTAAAATTGGACAAATACTGAGCATTCAGGATTCAAATGTTGTATCACCGCAGCTGGCGAAGGCATTTGAGCGAGTGCGCCAGGCAGCGGATTACATGCCAGACTGGCAGGTGGAGCGTGTGATGCTAACACAGCTGGGCGCTAATTGGCGTGATCTGCTAAATATATTTGATGAAAAGCCATTTGCGGCGGCCTCCATAGGACAGGTGAGTGCTGGGAATATAAGAGTTGCAGTTTGAGGTTATGTTATATTATTTTAAAATCAATGCATTTCTTAAGGTGCATCGCGCTACGCTCAAAAATGGCATGGAAGTGGCTATTAAAATACAATATCCTGGTGTTGCTGAAAGCATTGAGAGTGACATTGACAATCTAGTTGGCATGCTCAAGGTCTGGGATGTCTTTCCTAAAGGCTTCTTCATCGACAATGTTGTCAAGGTTTGCACAATAAATAAAAATAAATATACTTTCATTTATTTAAAATCTCTTTGAGAACAGGTGGCCAAACGCGAGCTAACCTGGGAGGTTGACTACACACGCGAGGCAGAATATACGGAAAAATTCAAAGAAATGATTGCAACCTATCCTGAGTACTATGTGCCGACAGTCATTACGGAGCTGACAACAGGCAGCGTGCTCACAACAGAACTGGTGCCCGGCGTGCCGCTAGACAAGTGCTTCGAGCTAAGGTTGTTGCCAAGCTATAATTAATTGTTTTTTTATTAAAAACTAAAGATTTTCTTTAACTTTCTAAACAAAGCTCTGAGCATCGTCATCACATTGCCGCCTCTGTGCTTAAGTTATGTCTGCGCGAGCTCTTCGAAATACAATGCATGCAAACCGATCCAAACTGGTCGAATTTCCTCTACGATGAAGACACAAAACGTCTAATGTTAATTGATTTTGGCTCCACGCGTTTCTATCAAAAGAAATTCATTAAAAATTATCGCAATGTTTGTTCATAAAGCAAAGATTTTCTTCAATTTTTTTCTAAAAATAAAAACTACTTTCAGGTCATTATGTGTGCAGCTAACAACAATCGTCAAGGTGTTTTAGATATATCGCGCGAAATGGGCTTTCTCACCGGCTATGAGACAAAGCAAATGGAGGAGGCGCACGTCGATGCTGTTATGATTCTAGGCGAGATCTTCCGCTATGATGGTTTATTCGATTTTGGCCATCAGGTATGTGCCTTAAATATTTTACAACTTAAGCAATTTTATCTTTTTAAAATTTTCTAGAATACCACCGAACGCATTGCCCACTTAGTGCCCACCATGGTAGCGCATCGCTTGTGTCCACCACCCGAAGAAATCTATTCAATTCATCGCAAGCTGTCGGGCATATTTTTGCTATGCGCACGCTTAAAAGTCAAGCTTAATTGTGTGCCCTTTTATGAAGAAATTGTTTTAGGCAAATTTAAGGAATAGCCCGAGTTTGGGCCAAGAGGCACACCTTAGAACTGCCTTTACTATTGTTTAATGTCTTTTTCTTGTCGACTAAAGTGTTTAGTTCATAAGCTAGAATGTAGAGACAATTATCAAGAAATTTTGTTTATACAAAGTGAAGCACCAAAAAAATGGTTTCGATGTTTGAAAAAATTAGTGTTAAAAGAAAAAACTAAAATGCTTAGTAGTTAAAGTCAAGCCAGTTAAACGCGATAAAAAAGCATAGAAAAATTATAACCGTTAAATATATGATGTTCGCATTAAATTTATGATAAATTGTAGAGAACTTGAAAAAGAAAACACTTAAAAAATAAAAAAAAGAAAGTAAAAAATATAACTTTTTAAGGAGCTTAAGTTCAATTTATAAAAAGAAATTAAAAACAAAAAAGTCTCTTCAATAAATAAATAAATAAAAAAGTCTCATAAATAATTCAAATTGATTACTTAAATATATGGTGTTGGTTACTTACTCTTTGAGAAACGGGACATTTCATTAAGAATAATCATTTAAAAAAGGTATTCAATTTATTCCCTCAAAAAATAAAATAAAAATATTTTTAAAATACAAAAATTTTATAAGTTTTCTAGTTTAAATTCGAAGTAAAGTTTTTTTAAAGTTTTAAGTTTTTATTTAATTTACTTTATCATAAATTTTTTATAGACCTTACTCATCTTATTTATATCTATATACGTTTAATTGTTTATATTTATTATGCATTATTATATGATGTATATTATTTTTTATCACTATCTGATTTCTTTTGCTTATAACTTCTAGACTAAACACTTTTTCTGCATTTTATTTACAGATAATTGAAGATTAACTTAAAAAAATGTTAAACTTAAGAAGTGAAGCCCACAACGACGTGCTGCAATAGTGTTGATTAACTGTGCATAATGAAATTCCAGTTTTGCTTCAAAACTGTTAATATCAGAAGTAGCTTATTTGAGGAACGAGCCTACGCTGATAATGTTACTATTGTTATCTCTGGAAAATATGTATCCACTCTTCGAGATATTATGCGAAATTTTCTAAACACTCTCGTAAACTAATAAAACTGAACTATTGGTATTTACTAGACGACACAACTTACCCACAGTCAGTACTCAAAAACTGGAAAATACAAAACTAAACTTCTCGGAACAAGCAAATTACCTCGGTCTCATCTCAGATAGGAAACTAAAATGGAAACCCAATCTTCTCGAGAAAGCCAAAAAAGCCAATATAGCCCTATATTCATGCATGAAAGCAGTGGGTAGCAAATGGGGATTACAACCTAAGGTAACTCACTGGCTCTACACAGCTGTTATAAGGTCCCCACTTAACAAACAAGCACACCTCAATATACTTCGTAGATTACATCACGCAAAAACTTATTTTCGACAAAATGTTTGATGTATCAATTCCCTCCAGATATTAATGGGAACTTGGAAGTCCTCCACAAAGCAATGTCACTGAAATCTACACAGATGGATCAAAGCTAGATGGCAAAGTAGGGGGAGGAGTCTACTATGAATCACTAAACATCAACCTTGTATTCTATCTGACAGTCAAGCCACTTTGAAAGCCCTGGAATCAGTTGTAACAACATTTAAAACAGTCCTAAGATGTCGCAGATCTCTGAATGAGATGGCAGAGCAGCTTAATATATTTCCATGTCGGATTCCCGGACATAGAGACTTCAAAGAAAACTGCAAAGCAGACGAACTCGCTCGAAACGGTACCACCAAACCCTTATCGACAGATAAGGAACAAATTGGAATACTCTCGCCACATGTAAATTACGCACAAATGACCTTTCCCTTTAAAGTACCAACATTAGGTGGTCTACGGGGTAGCACATCCCATACGGCGCGGCAAGTTTGGCCAACCCTGAACTTAAAACGCTTAAAGGAACTAATTTACCTTAGAAGGCGATCTAACAGGACACTGCCTAATTGGAAACCATACCCAAAGACTAAAAATCCTCCTTAACAACTTTTGCAGAGACGAGGAGGAAGTAGAATCTACAACACATCTTCTCTGCATATGCCCAGCGCTGGCCAGAAAACGCCACCTTTTCCTAGGTAACTGGTTCCACAGTGACCTCGACGAGCTCTCAAAATCTTCAGTCTAGCGAATACTCAGCTTTATAAAAAGCTCAAAGTGGCTTAGATAGAGTGGTAAATAGTTAACTCCTGGTACCACAACGGGCCTAATTGGCCTAAGTGTGTCTTATAAGAGACAACTACGTCAATCTAACCTAACCTAGCTAATTTGAGCTGAATTGAACAGTAAATAAATAAACTTGTAAATTCTAGGGAATTGAAATCTCAAGGCCTTTGCATCTGCGTAAAGTCACTGCACGGCCCAATTCATCGTTGAACCGGTCATTTTGAAAATGACAAAAGTTACAGTCAGCAGCGCATACTACAGACAAATGATTGAACAATTTTTGGTACCCATTGTAAATTGATAAAGACGACAGGATATATGCTTTCAACAGAATGCTACTACGTCCCATACGGCTCGAGCAACAATTGATGCATTGCCACAGATTTTTCTTAACTGCATCATCTCCAAATATGGTGATTTTAATGGACCTGCCCGTTCACCGGACTTAGCAGCTGCGGCGTTTTTTCTGTGTGGCTATCTGAAATCTAAAGTAAACTTGACAACATCATATAAAGTATCCAAGTCAGAAAATCAACATTCCTAATGATTTTACTCCAAATTTAAGACAAGCATGGTTTGGGTCAGCCATAAGGTGATGAATTATGTTTTCTTTTGATTTTGCACAGGAATTTAGAAACTGTATTTTGTACCATAACATCTCCAATATAGATCAAGGAAAGGATTTTCAACAAATCACTCCATTGAAAATTCCCTTAAATTTACTTCTGACGCCACAAATTTTTAAATTTTACACAAAATAAACAAGATATGCCTGCTAATGTTAAATGAATACTAAATGGACGCGAAAACTTTTACCGAGTCAATTTTAACTTTAAGTGAAAGTATTATCTCAAAATTGCTTTTTGTATGAAATCGTAAAAATAGGCTTTTTGGCTAAGGATCCTTATGGGAACTACTATTTGAAAAGCATTGATAATTGTTTCGGAGATGGCTCCCAAACTAAGAATTAGCGATACATTGTTATCAAGAAAAACAGCACATTTTCCTCCCATAGAACTTTTTTCAAATGAACTTAAAAAAAAAACTTATAGTCTAGATACTATTAAGTTCTTAATAGCCCCGAAGTTGATGGTCTGAGTTCAAACTCGAATATATGGTAAAAATTAAGGGATCTCTTGTTAAAATAATCAATAAGTTCTGGTGACGGAAATGAATCGTTTGTACAATGAAGAAAACTATATTTGGAAATTACTGGAAACGAATCAAGTCAAAGAATATAAAAAACTCGTCTCTTTCTCCAACTTGTCAATTGCTTATGATTTCTAATGAATTATTTTTTCTCTCCTTTCTATAGCTTCTCGTCTGCATGACCTCTGGTACTGAGTTCAGTTCGCAATAGTAAGAGTGCATGATCGGGCATGCAGATAAGATGCTTTATTAATTCGACCATTAATTTATTTAAAACTAGACGTTTAGATTCTTTTTTATGTTTTTTTTCATAAATCAGTTTTATCGGTTCTAAAAATAAATAGGTCCTTTTAATCACTATACAAATTTAAAAAAAATAGGAAACATTGCTTACTTTATATCAATTTAAACAGAACGCAGCCAATGACCCACCCTACAACAATGAAGATGAGCTCTTTAACCGTACTATACTTTAGCACTTTAGCCAGTACAACAACCATTTTTCTTCTAGCAATTCGACTGCAGGAACTTATTTCAATTTGATATAGTGACGTCTTAGTGCAGGCTACAAATCGAGTCTGGCGAAAATAGTGAATTAATTGCAAATAAATTTTATTACTGCTGGAAGAAGCAGCTTCTATGCATTTAAAATAAATAATTACGGGTTCTTGTGTCTCAGAGCTTAAGCAGTATTTATTTTTACTTAATACTCAAACCAAATTTTGCATAACGTATATAACGAAATTGGAAAAACTTTCTCCGTCAGCTGGGATTCGAACCAAAGACCTTGACATGGGAAAAATTTGAAGATACCCTGTGTGATGGAATTGAAATGGGCCAAAGAGTAGGGCTGAACATAAATTCGGCAAAAATCACCATTGTGTCATTTACAAGGAAATATAAACTTGAACACCTTAAACATAGGTTGAATGGAATAGAGATAGAATTCCAAAGAGAAGATACATTTATGGGAGTATTTCTAGACTAAAAACTACTTTTGAAAACACATTTGAGTGAAATACCGAAGAAAGCTGTTAGAAAACTTACGATCTGCAGATTCATTGCAGGAAAAAGCTTGGGCCGTACTCTAAAAATATTGCTGCGAATATATACAATGACTGTAGGTCCCATGATTGTGCATCTGGACAACAAAACCGAAGCAACATACAGTCATCGCCTGCGAGTGCATCACCGGAGCCATGGGAATATGTCCAAGAGCATCCATGTAAGTTCTACTAGAATTAACACCTCTTCACATTTGCATTCAATCCCAAGCGAAGACGGTTATTCTAAGGAAGACTTATGAATAATTTTGGCTTAGGGATAGCGTAACTCGAAAGAAGTTTGATATTCTATAGAGGCGATGTGCTGAAATAACAGTACCAAGCTAAACTAAGTAGTAAAAGGAAATGGGAATTATTATTTGAAACTCATAAGATAAACCAGTACATGATTACATGGTACACTGGCGGTTCTCTATGTGAAGAAGAGACCGGAGCAGAAGTCTACAGGTCTAGAATCAAAAACTTCGACCTCATTGGCAAGAACAGTAGCATATACCAAGTGGAAATATATGCGATAGACAGGTGACTTTAACCTGAAACGTAAATACCAGAATCAAACATACCTATCCTATCGACAGCCAAGCGGTTATCAAGGCGCTGAAATCTCATCAGGCAACCTTAAAACTGGGTTGTCTCAACATACTAAATACGCTTGAGCTACAAAATCGGGTCTGGGAACACAATGGAAGGAAATTAACTTGCTGTCGAACTTGCAAAGAAAGGAGCAGCAACTCCTCTTGTTGGTCCGAAACCATTCTGTGGGATGGGCAAAGGAAAGAGGTAAATACTGACAGTTTTGAATGGAAGACAAAGAATCTGCGATGCACATCATAGAACAGTGTCCCGCACTAGTTCAAACTCAACTGAAATGTCTCTGTAACTACATAATACCAGATAACTCATTCAAATTAAGAGGTGTAGGACATATTTTACTAACATTTATCTCAGAGATGATTGGACTAGAAAAGGTTCTTTAGGTCCATGAAGGAGCAGAAAAGTTCCTGAGGTTGCAGTGTAAATCCCAACAATTATAATAATAACTTAAAATAACGTAAAATAAAGAATATTATATAGTTTTGTATATATATAAATTATTATTTTTTATAAGAATATATAAAATTTTTTTTAGCCACGTGGGACACTGAGGAATTTCTCAAAAGATTGATAAATAAATAAAACTTTTAAAAAATTAACTTAAAATTGAAATGGATTCTTAAATTGGATTCTTAAATTTATAATATCGAAAACATTACACTTATGGGCAAACTTCCACCGTACTATATCAAAAATGAAAGGTTCATCCTCTAACTTTACTTCAAATTTATTTCCGAAGAAATGTAATGCTTTTTGATTTTTTAAATCGGCCCAGAAGATTTTGAGTAATTAGATATCTCTGTGGCGGCCGTGGCACAGTGGATAGAGTGCGTGACCCATACGCCAGAGAACCCTGGTTCAATTCCAATTGACACAGAAAGTTTTTTCAATTGAATGACTTTTCGGTTCGGCCGTCACCTCTCTGCAGACAATGGCAAACCTCAGGGAGTAAATAATGCCATGTAAATCTCCTTGAGAATATGCACATTAGCCGTTCGGAGTCGGCATAAGACTAGTAAGTCCAGTCCTTGATCAATTGTGTTCAAACATTTAATAACACACACAACACAATTTGATCATAAGAAGTTCGGTCAAAGTCCTTTCAAGGGCTAAAATTGCCACTTATTTATATTATTTTTTATTTCTAGGTATCTCTACGAGTTTGAAACACACAATTTTGAAGAAAATATAAAGGTTGTATCAACAAGAGGTATAGGGCTTCTAAGGCCTTTAACTTAAAAACTGACAAGTTGACAGTTTTGAAATATATTGTATTCCATACGTTATCTTCATGTCCTTACTTTATAATCCAATTAAAATGTAAGAGATCTCCAATAAAGTTTTTGACAAAACAAGTTTAAAAGATTTTGACAAAACGATTTTGAAATTTTGACAAATTGACAGTTTTGAAATAAAATGTATTCCATACATAATCTTCATTCGTTTATCTATAAACAATTGATCGTTTTTAACAAAAAACACATCTTATACCTCTTGTTGATACACCTTTGTGAAAAGAAACTGAAAAGAAAGAAAAGAAATTCCGCAAAAAAAGAAAGAAAAACAGACCAATAATGAAACACTTCTTTCAAGTAAATTTTCCGTTCTTTACCCTACTACTCGAATACAAAAATTACGAGACATCCAACTAATGGTACCTTTTAGTCAAAAACGAATTCTACACTTCTTGTTGATACATCCTATAAATTTAAGAATTCCTGTGTAGGTACCAGAGAACTACAGCGAGTAGTTATAAACAGAGTTGACTCGAGTGTATACGCATTAATTTGGCTTCTTCTTCATATTCATACTCATCAAAGAATGTTGCAGTTCTAACAGCGACAAGAACATAGAAAAATACGCAAGTATTCCTAATGAGCAGCTATGGGCAGAGAGCGCTCTTGGAGCGTTGAGAGCAAGAATTGAGAACAAAAGGTTATGTAGCAACACCAAATGCAACAACAAATCAAGGCCAAAAGATAAACACAGAAACAATACAGAAGCTGTAAATGTAGTGGTACCCGCTAATGAGCTATGGGACTTTTACTTGAGCTATGAGTACTTGGTATGATTCATAACAATAGGTTTGATGTTGATGAGTATTTGGTTGCACTCTGACGTTCGATTGCTGGTGGTTGTTTGATGTGTACGCACTACTACTCGGTTTTGAATGAATCACTACAAATCACAAACACGTGACTCGTTGCAGATCACTTGTAGGCACCTTTACAAAGTTATCTAGAACTGTTTTCCATTTTCAAATATTGCAAACTGGTTTTTGGAGCATGATACTGCGATGTTGGAAAACACATTTACAAAAAAAAAAAAAAAATCGTTTTTTTTTAATTCCAAAAGCATATGTCCCCTTAATGAACAAAATGTCTACAGTGAAACATTTTAAGTGCGGCGAAATGAATTTAACACTGTTTCTTTAAATTTTAACTCATGTTTTCATAGAATTTTTTTTTCTGAATTTGTACAATTTTAGCACGAATTTAAAGTTTCCAGCCGCTGTCAAATGTCGTCGTCTATCTACCAACAACAACAGCTAGTGGGACACTCAAACCGGCTACTAACTTACTTAGCTATCAGCTCAGCTATAAAGAGTTTTGTGTTCAATTAGTTGCTCTTAGCTTGAGCGCTCCAACGTGCTCTTGGCTACGCTGCAATCAATTCGCCGCACCTTAAAATAACGATCTTTTTGGCTGGCTGATCAGCTGCGTGCTCGCTATGAATTCAGTGCCTTGCTGCATTTTGTCTCGTTAAGAGTTTATAGCGTGTAGCCGCGGAAATTGTTGGTGTAAGTTTTGAAAAGGAAAAAAAAAAACGAGAAAAACTCACACCCAAAGATTAATTCGCCGCGGGGTGTCGTTCACATTAGATAGCGGCGAACACAGCGTTGCGTTGCGCTGTATGCGTGTGTGCGCGTGTGTGTGTGCATGTGTTTATGAATATTAAATTTATTTGTTTATCAATGAAATGCGAGGAATTTAAAGCAGACCCCGCCGGACTTTTTATGAGTGGAAAAGTTCAACAGAAGAATAAAAAAAAAAAAAATTCACAAGTGCCTATAACTGCGTTTTAAAAAAATTGCGGCGAATCTAAAACAATGAAAAACAATATTTTGAAATGATGGAGCTTTTTTCGTATAAAAAATAAAATAAATAAAATAATTTTGAAGTATGCACTCCTATCTCTGTGACTATCTTCAAGTAGCTGTTGTCACAAAGATCTTTAAGTGCGCTTTTTTTTCTATACGTTCTAAAAGCGCGTATCTCGCTGTTTGTCTAGCTTTAAAAAGATCGTATCTGTGCGCTGCGATAAGCTCGTGTATCTGTGTGTGTGTGACTTTGTGCGATAACGTGCATTTGTTACACATTTTTTTGTGTTTTTTTTGTTTTTGTGTTTTAATAATTTTTTAATTGAAAACAACGACTATGTCAATTGACGCATGAGTATCTACTAGATACTCTTTTTTCCTCTGTTAGTTCTGATCAAATTTTAATGTAACATGTGTGCTCACAGAGCTGTGAAAATTAATGCAAATGTATATATGTATATATATTTTTATGTTTTCTAGTTTTGTGTTTTTTTGTGTTTATTTGCAGCAGTGTTTTTTTTTTGTAGTTCCAAATAAACATAATAAATTTCAGCATTTAATAGCAGAGCCGCTGCTATGGATGCATAGATACATTGTCTAGCAACAACAAGAGTTTGCTTCGGCGTATACAATAGATTTTTTATTGTTCTAAAAAAAACAACAAACGAAAGAAAATATATAAATAAAATATCTAAAATAAAATTTAAATTTTTTTGTTTTACTATCAAAAAAGAAGTCGTGAGAACACTGCCACTTGGGTGTGTGAAAGCCTGCGTAAGTGTAAATATTTTAAACAGGGTGGCGAGCAGCGTAATGAGTGGTTTTTGGAAAATTAAGGAGAGAAAATCAAAAAGCGTCAAACGTTTAAATGAAAAAATTAAAAAAAATGACAAAAAATCGAATGAGATAAAAAGATTTATTTTCGTTCCCAACTTCACTTCATAAACTTCCAATTCTAGACTGTAACATTCTTTTACCTTTTCGAAATTTCTAAATTCAAATTTTATATTTCGAGCTTTTAATTTTGATTTTGATTTGATTTTGAATTTGATTTTAATTTTGATTTTGATTTTGATTTTGAGTTTGAGTTTGAGTTTGAGTTTGAGTTTGAGTTTGAGTTTGAGTTTGAGTTTGAGTTTGAGTTTGAGTTTGCGTTTGAGTTTGAGTTTGAGTTTGAGTTTGAGTTTGAGTTTGAGTTTGAGTTTGAGTTTGAGTTTGAGTTTGAGTTTGAGTTTGAGTTTGAGTTTGAGTTTGAGTTTGAGTTTGAGTTTGAGTTTGAGTTTGAGTTTGAGTTTGGGTTTGAGTTTGAGTTTGGGTTTGAGTTTGAGTTTGAGTTTGAGTTAGAGTTAGAGCTTTAAATTAATTTTGATTTTGAGTTTGATATTAATTTTGATTTTGGTTTTGATTTTGATTTTTATTTTGATTTTGATTTTTTTATTTTTTTTTTATTTTGATTTTGATTTTGATTTTGATTTTGATTTTGATTTTGATTTTGATTTTGATTTTGATTTTGATTTTGACTTTGATTTTGATTTTGATTTTGATTTTGATTTTGATTTTGATTTTGATTTTGATTTTGATTTTGATTTTGATTTTGATTTTGATTTTGATTTTGATTTTGATTTTGATTTTGATTTTGATTTTGATTTTGATTTTGACTTTGATTTTGATTTTGATTTTGATTTTGATTTTGATTTTGATTTTGATTTTGATTTTGATTTTGATTTTGATTTTGATTTTGATTTTGATTTTGATTTTGATTTTGATTTTGCTTTTGATTTTTCTTTTTTTATTTTTTTTATTTTGATTTTGATTTTGATTTCGAGTAGGCAGAGCGCTTGACTGCCTCCGCAGAGGACCCGTATCAATCAGTGAAAACGGTTTAATTTTTACCCATTTCTATTCTCATTTCTGGTTTTCTTACCATTTAACTGAAATTTCTTACCATTTTTCTGTGAATCAAGTAAATTCCTCGGTAGTCGAGTAGGTACCGCGATTGCCTGCCACCTAAGGGGTCCCGGGTTCGAGTTCAGGCCAGGCCATGGCCCTACGCTTTTAGTTTCTGCATTTCTTTTATTTCTAATCTACTGAAATTAAAAGTTCATCAATATTTGCGACTTAAGAGTTGAAGTTGGTGGTAGAGAAATTTGTGGTTAAGATTGCCTTACAACTAACAGAGATTGAGGTTAAGGCATAACACTTGTTCCACACATTCTAATTCAGACGTGGTGAGGGCTTTCCGCTACACTAAGAACTTTCTATACATATTTCACTTGATTATCCCTTCTTTCCCAATAATCTATCATCACACTTTCGAATCAAGGCAGAGTTGACTGAATAGGAATAACATCTGAAAGTCTTCTTTTCAATACAAAAAATTTAGAAAGTCTTTTAGTTCGTGACTCTCCAAAAATCTTCAAACGATCAAAAGAAAAATCTAAAATGTGAAATTTGACTACATGTCAGAATAAGTCAACAAAGTTTTAAGTCTTATATTGCGCTTCAGCATACACCCTGTTTATTATATTTTATCTTAGTATTTCGAAAAAAAAATATATTTTATTTTAATAGCTTTTTAATAGAACATACAAATAGATTCGACAATTTTATAATCAACCCTGAACAAAAGTGCGTATTACTCGTAACACCCTCTACAAGAATCTATGACATGAAAAAAAAATTGCGAAAATTTAAGTGTAATGTTTAAATCATTAGTAAACAGCATACAGCGGAAAATAAATTTGTGATTTTTATTTGATATAAAGTAAATCCTACTAAAAACAAAGAAAAAAAATTTTTATTATCAAAAATATTTTTGTAAATCTATGCATCGTGGCGCGTTAATTATGCATGGTATGGATGCGTTGAATAAACTGATACAGTGGGCGAAGTGAGCGAATCAGAAAAGGTGAGTAAACACGAAAAATTATTTAACTTTATATTTGGAAACAACAGAAATTATAATTTCTTTATAAAAAACGAAAAATGCAGTTATTAAAAAAAAAACAAAAAAAAAACAGTAGTTTCGACTATGTCGTAACACAAGACGTAGAATTAGTCAATTCGCTTTTGATGACATCTTTTTTAAAAAATTTTTAGCAAAATATTTATTCCATACACCTGAGCATATGCCCTTTAAGAGTGCCGGAAAGGGTTAATATGTATGACCGACCCCCTTTACTTCTGCAAAAGGAACATTTTTGCTTTTGACACCTATTCTCTCCGACCACTCCTTAGGGGGCTCCCATACAAATTTTATGGTTTTGAATATTTATTCCATATACCTGAACATATGCCTTTTAAGAGAAAACCGGCGAGGGTTAATATGTATGACCGACCCCCATTACTTCTGCAAAAGGAACATTTTTGCTTTTGACACCTATTCTCTCCGACCACTCCTTAGGGGGCTCCCATACAAATTTTATGGTTTTGAATATTTATTCCATATACCTGAGCATATGCCTTTTAAGAGCGTACCGGAGAGGGTTAATATGTATGACCGACCCCCATTACTTTTGCAAAAGGAACATTTTTTATTTTGACACCTTTTCTCTCCGACCACTCCTTAGGGGGGCTCCCATACAAATTTTATGGTTTTGTATATTTATTCCATACACCTGAGCATATGACCTTTAAGAGAGTGCCGGAAAGGGTTTAATATGTATGACCGACCCCCATTACTTTTGCAAAAGGAACATTTTTGCCTTTGACGCCTATTCCCTCCGACCACTCCGTAGGGGGGCTCCCATACAAATTTTATGGTTTTGTCGATAAAACCGGAAACTGTCGATAAATAGGTAGCAAACTTAAGCAAACAAAAACATCAAATGTTGGCTTTATATTTCGTGTAACTGTGTAAAATTTATATAAGTTAGAGTTCAAACATGAATTTTTCGCCCAGTGAGGATCAAGCAGACCAACAAATGCTAACATCAACATTGTACGATCAGTACTTTAGGCACACTAAAGGCTCAAATTGTGACCTAAATACCGACACCTGATCACTATCAACCACCCTACTTACCTCCGAGAATGACGCATTCTACGTCAAAAATTGCTATAAAAATTGGTTCCTTTTGCATAGAAATTTGGGGACAAAATTTTGATAAATACTCCATTATGCCCTTCTTTTATGCGTTTTCTTTGCCGTTTACCACAAAAGGCATACTATTGACCCATCATTGAAAAGTTAGAGGGCTCAAATGTTCCACAAAAATGTTCCTCGTAAAATTTTATATAAATCTGCTGAGCACATCCTACACCCAAAATGTAATGGTCACATGGTTTCCTATGTTGATTAACTATAAGAATGTTCAAAAGGGGGGCGACTTAAATCCTGCCTGAAATAAAATTCATACGTAAACTTTCAAAAAGTCGATATATGTATTTTTTGTCCCCTCCATCAGAATCCGTTGTCAGAACCTTGTTATTTTGTTTTTTTTTTTTTTTTTATTGAACAGTGATATTATTAAGTTATAAGAAATTTATAGTTTATATAAATAAATATATATTTTTAATAATAAGTACATACACCTCCCAATATTCTGTCTTGTTTCTGTCCCAAACAATTCCTTTTCTACTCTCAATGTGTCTGCAGCCGCATTACTTTGTTGGAATATCATTGAATTTATGGTAATAGTGACCCACGGTTAACTTTTACGTTGCTAATTAAATTGAGATAATATTGGAAATTAATTCGTGTAGGAACGAACTTGATATATGTAAGTCCTTCCACAATAGCTAATTTCGGCCCATATCATCACACATTCCCCCCACTGTTCATGACGATTAAGGATATGCTCTTTCTTCCTCAAATCATGGTAATAATAAGACTAACCATCCGGTCTGTCAAGATAAAATTTTTTTTTCGTGCCATCGTTTTTTCCATTTGATGTGTTCTTCAGCAAAAATCAACTGTGAAAAATTTTCTTGATTCAAGTAACAATTTGCTGAAAACTAGAATAATTTGCTTGATTTGAGGAATTGATTTATCATGAATTGAGAACAATTTGCTTGATTCAAGTAAAGAATTTTCTGAAAACTAGAATAATTGCTTGATTCAAGTAAACAATTTTCTGAATACTAGAATATTTTGCTTGATATTAGAAACTTAATTTTCTTCAAGCAAAAATCAAGCAACTTTTTCTCACTTCAACTTATATTGGCATGATTATAATTCACAACATGTTTACATGAAAACATGTTTAAGATGGTAAGACGGATTGACAAACTATGGCATGTTTTGAAGACATTTTTTCATATAAACATGTTGTGAATTATAAGCATGCCAATGTAAGTTAAAGTGAAAAAAGTTGGCTTGACTCATGCAAACAATTTGCTGAAAACTATACAATTTGAATAATTCTCTGCGATTTCTTAAATTAAGAAAATTTTTCTTCATTCAAGTCTTGTTCCAGGTTCTAGAATAAAATATTTCATTCTTGTTTCAAGCAATCCTTTATTTTACTCAATTTCAGAAATAAATGCTCATTATAAGTTTATTTTTCTTTATTTTAGTTCTTAGCTTAAATTTTCTTATATAAAGCAATATATTTGGTTAATATAAGAATATTATTTTACAATGCTCAAAGCTTTACCATAATTTTCAGGGTTTATATTAAATTCAAAATCACTTTACGACTTCTGTTTAGTTTTTTTACGATTTCACTCATTATGATGTTTTTATTATCGATTTACCCTCGACCCTACACGTTTAACGATATGACCATGTAAAAACTGAGACCCACCTTGGACTTCTTTGGTGCACGTTCAACCGGAGAAGTCCACTGCTTTAATTGTTAATTAATCTCTGGTACGTTGTGATGTAGCCTTGTTTCGTCTACGCTTTCAAAACGGCGCAAAATCTGCTTTGGGTTGCGGTTGAACATCGCCATTCACTCCATTAAAGTTGTCACATGGCTGCGCTTATGGCCGAGTGTGAGCAATTGCAGCAACCATCACGCGAATAGCTTTTTCATGTGCCCATAATCATAAAAAATGTGATGACCCACTCAGTTGAGATGCCTTAGCCAACTCACGCAGCTTTCATTCTCCGATCACCCAATATCATTCTAAGGGTTATATCGACGATTTCTGGTGTGATGGCCTCTTTTGGGCAACCTGAACGTGCAGCATCAATTTAGTAAACAACTTCTTAAGCATTGAAATTAATGTTATAAAGTCCTTTTGTATATAGTATAAATAGGCGTGACAAAGCATTTAGGAACCATTTTCCTCCATGGTGCCCAACCGATTTTGATAATTTTTTTAAAAAAATTAGAGTAGAAAGAAGGAGTGCACCGAATATTTCTTCTAGAAATCACCTTCTATGAACAGGTGAAATGATGGAGGATGTATTTCATTCATTGTGGGTTCATATGCACGTAGACTATCCACACAAAAAAGGAAAAAAAAAAAAACGAAGAATATAAACAGAGACGAACGATTTTGTGTATATATTTTGACGGTTACAAAATGTACACACAAAGAAAATTCCATACATGGTCGAATTATTAGAATTATAAGAATAATAAGTCGTCGGCCCTACGACTCGCTTAGTGCCCTACGGGTCAACGAAGAAACGTAAATGAAAAAGTTGACTAGTGGTAACGAAGAGTGGTAAATGAAAAACTTGATTAGTTGTCAAAATGACGGAGTTCGTAGAAACGTCAAATGAAATAAAAGTATTATGTTATCAAGTTGTAAACAGTGCGGACACGTGTGATAAATTTGTGTTAATTTGAGTGAAAATATTATAAAAACAGTGTAAATAAAACTATAAAATACCGAGGAAGTGTTCAATTTGCAAATAAACCTTTAATAAGTTTAACCTAAAATCAATTGAGAAACATGAACACAAAGGGATGAACAGCTGATTTCGACAACTAGCTCGCTTTTCTTTGCTTTCTACTTCATTCCTCTCCGAGTCGGCCCTATCTCATAATTCTAAAATGCTTCCATATAAATAATCCGCACATAATGAAAGGAAAGAAAGCTCGCCATTTGACGCCTAAAAAGACTGTTTTTCTATTTTCTTTTTGCCGCTCACATTGTGCTCTATTCTAAGCGAGAGAACTGGTGGCGAATTCATTAGGAAAGTAAGAACAATGATAAATTTTTATGGAAAAACATGTTTTCCACATTAATTTTGTATCGAATTTTATTTCAATACGTTTCAAATTTCAAATATGATTTTAATAAAATTTGTTGTGAAGTTGAATTCTTCTGGAAAATTTATTGTTACCAATCAAAAACACTATGAAACCTAAAAATAAACATTATTCACCATGAATGCCAATTATTTTTTTACTATAATTTTTACGAAATAAATCAAACTCATCCTTGGTTCACATCAATAACAAATTATTTTAATTTTATTAATTGTAGAATCGTTTACTTTCAGCGGCCACACCTCACCCACGCTCACCCAAACCTTGTTGTACGCTGAAGACTTCTTACCGATTGTTTCATGATTGTTGAGGAGTTTTTTCACATTTCTAATGATTTTTACTGTACAATTTATAGATGGCGTTCTGAAAACTTGTCATATACGTGAAAATTCTGCAAAAATGGGGTTTTTTAGAAAAAAAATTCATTTGTCCTCCATTTTTCAATATTGAAAAATGTTTCTGTTTTCGAAAAGTTTAATGTTAATAAGACAAATAAAAACAACTTCAGAGTTATACAATCACACCAAACCCATCATACAATAACATACCATACCATACCATACCATATCGTACCATCATTCTATGATCGTCATACTATCATACCATACCATCATACCATACTATCATCCTATGCCGTCATACTGTATCAAAAACTATGTGATATGTAGAATTTTGTATCAAAAACATAAAGATATAAGGAAAATAAATGCAATACAGAACTAGTAAGAAATGATCTTCGACTGGGCCGAAGTTAAAATACCCCCACGGCCGAACCAAAGTATATTCAAAGTCTTAAGCAATCAATAAAATGTTTATCTGTAAAAACGTTTTCGTTATATTTTTAACAGAAAATATTCGCTTTTGTTTTTTGATAAAATGGCTTTGTATGGGAGGAGGGCGTGGTTTTCACCCAATTTGGTTGAATTCCATACACATAGTACACGTTATATATCAAAGTTCATATGCAAAATTTCAAGTCCCTACATTAATTTTTGTGGATTTTAGAGAAATTTTACCTTTTTGATAAAGTCACTTTGTATGGGAGGTAGGCGTGGTTTTCATCCGATTTGATTGAATTTCATACTTAGAGTGTATTTTGAACATCAAAACTCATATGCAAAATTTCAAGTCCATATATTCATTTTTGTTGAATTCGAAGAGATTTTACCGTTTTGATAAAGTCGCTTTGTATGGGAGGTAGGCGTGGTTTTCATCCGATTTGGCTCATTTACGAACTTGACCTTCATTTTTTAGATAAAAGCTTAAATATAGAATTTCGTGATGATAGCTTTAAAATTACGGCTGGAATCGTGATCACAGACAGACGGACAGACGGACAGACGGACAGACGGACAGACAGACGGACATGGCTAAATCAACTCGGGTGGTGATGCTGATCAAGAATATATATACTTTTCTATACCTACCACGCCTCCTTATGGGCGTTACAAACGGAGTGACAAAATTAATATACCCCCATTTACGTTTTTTAAACGTGGGGGTATAAATATACTTTGTGTACTCTTTATTTCTTGGTGAACATACAGTTTTTTAAGTGGTGCCTGCAATCTGCTCTTCTATGGTTAATCAGCTGAATGTTGTACAGTACTCGTTTAGAATTTCTGAAATTTCTGCACAAAAGTTTGAAATATACTTTAAAATGTTGTACATTACAACTCTGTTACTTAGCAGCAGTCAGTGTTTGTCTTGTTGTTTAAAGGGACATATACACTAAGGGAAATAACGCATATTAGCATTATCCACGCCTGAGTATAAATTTTATTCAAATATTTACGTGGATAAATCCAATGTTTTCCTTACAGCTCGTTTTTTTCCCGTATTTGAATTTTATTTATACCACACACGTACACACATATTCCATACAAGCAAGCAGCAACAGCATCGCACACGTACACACATACTCCGACAAGCAGCAACAGCATCGCACTCTGTTTCTGCAGTTTATTTTTTGCATTTGCAGTTCTTTTAGATCTCATAGTTCTCATTTAGTTATTGTTTCATGAGTAATATAGTATGCATGTTTGGCAACGAAGTGAAATTATGTAGGGCGGAGTGACAACTCGGTGTGTTCTCAAGAACATCTTGGACCGGTTGTCATTTACCTGCATAATTTGCTTCTATCTAGGTCCTAGATATATTTTGTAGATTACTTTTTCGTTCTCTATTTTATACTATGTTTGACAGTTGGTGCAATATTAGGGCACCAACTGTCAAAAATAGTATAAATTAGAGAACGAAAAAAGTGAAGCGAGAATAAATTATACAGGCAATGGCATTTGATGAACGCAATATGAAGAAAATAATACCATAAAACCACTAATAACATATTCAATTTAAATATGTTTTTTTTTAAATTCAATATTTTTATATAAATTTTCTTTAAATGCGATTGTTTATTTTCAAATAGTAAATATTTGAAAGATATTTTAAAAAAATTCGTGCATAATTTTAATATATTTTTTATTAATTCTGATTAAATATTTAATTTAATTAAAAAAGTATTCAAATAAATTTTAAATATTTACGTAGTCGATTTATTCAAATGCGTTATTGGTGCAAAAATGACTCGCTTTTTGGATAAATTAAAAAAGTTTTTGGATAAATTTAATATTTTTTTCCCTTAGTGTAGGTTACAAATTTAAAATAAAAAAAATTATTTTCGGGAATTTTTTTTTATAGAAGGAAAAAAGATATCGTTTTCAAATTTTGCACATTAACATTTAAAGAATACAAAAAATTTTTTCAGAATTTTTGAAGCGGTTTTTGACTTTATTTGAGTTTTTTTAAAAAAATGCCAACATTGACGGTGTGCAGGATATCATCAGTCTGGAACATCTGAGGAAAAAATAAAAAAAAAACAAACTAATCCTTCTTTAAATGGCCACCGCCTGAACTAGGATAATTTTTACCCGCCGAAAAAAAACAAAATGGTTGCCATTTGAAAAAAAAGAAGAGTTGGCTGTGTCGTGGACACACCCGTAGATTTTGACGTGACGAAGTTTCTTGTTTGTTGTTAGTGTTGGTGTTGGTTTTGTTGTTGTTGTTGTTGTTGTTGTTGTTGTTGTTGTTGTTGTTGTTGTTGTTGTTGTTGATGTTGATGTTGATGTTGATGTTGATGTTGATGTTGATGTTGATGTTGATGTTGATGTTGATGTTGATGTTGATGTTGATGTTGATGTTGATGTAGATGTAGATGTTGATGATGATGTTGATGTTGATGTTGATGTTGATGTTTATGTTGATGTTTATGTTTATGTTGATGTTGATGTTGATGTTGATGTTGATGTTGATGTTGATGTTGATGTTGATGTTGATGTTGATGTTGATGTTGATGTTGATGTTGATGTTGATGTTGATGTTGATGTTGATGTTGATGTTGATGTTGATGTTGATGTTGATGTTGATGTTGATGTTGATGTTGATGTTGATGTTGATGTTGATGTTGATGTTGATGTTGATGTTGATGTTGATGTTGATGTTGATGTTGATGTTGATGTTGATGTTGATGTTGATGTTGATGTTGATGTTGATGTTGATGTTGATGTTGATGTTGATGTTGATGTTGATGTTGATGTTGATGTTGATGTTGATGTTGATGTTGATGTTGATGTTGATGTTGATGTTGATGTTGATGTTGATGTTGATGTTGATGTTGATGTTGATGTTGATGTTGATGTTGATGTTGATGTTGATGTTGATGTTGATGTTGATGTTGATGTTGATGTTGATGTTGATGTTGATGTTGATGTTGATGTTGATGTTGATGTTGATATCGATGTTGATGTCGATGTTGATGTTGATGTTGGTATTGGTGTTGGTGTTGGTGTTGGTGTTGGTGTTGGTGTTGGTGTTGGTGTTGGTGTTGGTGTTGATGTTGGTGTTGATGTCGATGTTGATGTTTATGTTGATGTTGGTGTTGGTGTTGGTGTTGGTGTTGGTGTTGGTGTTGGTGTTGGTGTTGGTGTTGGTGTTGGTATTGGTGTTGGTGTTGGTGTTGCTGTTGAAGTTGTTGTTGGAATTGTAGTTGGTGCTTTTCGTTTAGCCTTTTTGTTTGCTTCCCCATTGGTTGTGCTCTAATTTCAATTAATCCACCAAAAGTTATGCATATGCGTCACATTAGGCTGTTCCCTGGGGGTTTTTGACACGCCGTCAAATTTTTTTTTTATTTTTGTCATATGCCCGAAGACCTCACCTTTGTTTTCGTTCCTTAAAATTTACCGTTGCACCAGTAGTCACAGAGTTAAAAATCCATGCAACGTTTTTTCATGGCTTTAGCATTTTTACTGCATTATGTGATTGCATCCCTGAAATCATGACAACAAAATTTTTTTTGTAATTTAGTTGTGAAGTGCAATAGCACATCCCTGCTGTCGTAAAACAAAATTTACTGTAGCACTCCTCCTGAGTGAGTAATAATTCCATGCAACGATATTACATTTCTGTTACATAAGCTGCTATATTCACGACCTGACGACGCCGGAATTTTTTTTTTATTTTTGTCGTAAAGCCATGTATAAAAACTTTATTTTCCTTTTTAAACTTTTATCGTAGGTTATATACTCATTGAGAAAAAATTCAAAGCAACGCCGCTGCATGAATGTTGCGTTATCGATCTTTGAGCGGCTCTCTCAGCGTCCCCATGATGTCAGAAATTTTTTGTCTAATTTTGTTGTGAGGGCTTTTAGTAGGCCTTTATTGGCGTATCGTCTTTTTAATCCTAGCGCTCATACTCAGCGAGTAATAATTCCATGTAACAAATTTTCAGTTGCGTTGCTTACGCAGCTCCCACTACGTCCCTATGGCGTATTAAATTTTTTTTTTATTTTTTTAATATAGCCAAAGAATTAACCTTTACGGTCATACTATTTTTTTAATCATAGCTCTTATACCCAGCGAATAACAATTCAATGAAACGCAGATGAATTTTTAAAAAATTAATTTTTCAACTTTTTTGGAAACTAGAGCAGTATAACGTAACTTCGTCACGTCAAAAAACGATTTTCGAGGTTACAAAATCGGTCGCCATGTTGTTTTTCTTTGGTGGATAAAAATTATCCTAGTTCAGGCGGTGGCCACTTAAACAAGATAAAATTTTTTTTTATTTTTTCCTCAGATGTTCCAGATTTGTGATATCCTGCACACCGTCAATTTTTTGACATTTATTTAAAAAATTTTTTTTGTATTCTTTAAATGTTAATAAATATATGTGAAAAATTTGAAAACGATATCTTTTTTCCTTCTATGAAAAAAATTCCCGAATAAATTTTTTTTAATTTTGTGACCTACAGTTTGTCAACTAATTCTTTGCAAAATGAAAAATAATCATATATTTCATACTTAAATCAAATATTTATTAACAAAAACGCGTTTTCTTTCACTTTTTCTTTCTCTATATTTTAAATATAGATTATAACTATTAATATTAATAATAAAAATGATAAATTTCAATATAGAAAAGAACAAAAAATAACAAAAACAAAATAAAAGCAAATATTCTCTTGTCAATTAATTCTTTGCAAAATAAAGACACGTGGTAGATTTGTAACAGAAACTTAAAAACTAAAATACTATTGACATTTAATATTTGGTATGGTGGCCATTAGCATCCAAGACAGCCTTCAGCCGACGCGGCATTGACTGAATAAGGCCATTTATGTCGTAATATTCCGGTATTTTGTCCCATTCTTCTTGAATTGCTTTAATTAATGCATTTTTATTGGTTGGACCCCGTTTAGCAACCTTTTTCTTTAATAAAGCCCACAAATTTTCAATGGGATTTAGGTCTGGGCTTTGGGGAGGTGCGTCGATATCTTTGGTGCAATTATAGAGCAGCCAGGTCCTGCATAGAAACGATTTGTGTTTTGGGTCGTTGTCCTGATACAGCTTATACTTGAGTTTATTTGGTTTTTCAGGATCAACAAACCCAAAACGTATCGCGCTTCTTGATAATTCATTTCTAAGAATATCCAAGTAATATTCCTTGGTCATAGTTTCATTGAAAATACACACCTCCCCAACGCCCTTGGAAGATATACAACCCCACACCATTACAGACAGCTTGCCAAACTTCACTGTTGGAATTAAATTTTTCTGCTGGAGGGCAGTGTTTGGCTTTCTCCAAACTTTGCTGGGTCCATCATGATGGTACAACATTATTTTAGTCTCATCACAAAAAATTACGTCATTCCAGTACTCTGCAGCATTGTTAATATTAGCAATAGAAAAGTTTAGCCGCTTTTCAATGTTAATAGCAGAAAGCAATGGCTTCTTTCGGGCTACATGTGATGAGTACTTGTGCGTTTTTAGAACTTTTCTTACAGTCTCGTGGCTCACTTCCTTATGGCAATCATTTTTTATGTCCAATGCCAACTGCCTCAAGCTTGTTTGCGGGTTATCTTCAATCGTTTTTAAAATTTTGGACTGATCGCGTCTGCTGAGCTTTGGTGGTCTGCCGTTAGAATTGTTTAGGTGCAAACGATCTTCTTTTTCTGCACGTCTAATAATGTTGTAAATGGTCCTTAATTTAATATTAAACATTTCTGCCAATTCTTTTGCCGTTTTTCCCTTATAATAATTGTAATAAACTAACTGAATTAAATTGTCACTAACTCGTTTTCCAGGCATGGTTAAATTCGCCGATTCCAGTTAAATGTGCACTTCTCTAAATAACAAATCGTAATGATAACATTAGAGGAGAGCAAACCAAAGAAGAATTCCAAAGTGTTTTTTTTTTTTGATGTGCCGTTATTTAGTTTTGCGTCCCTTTTCGACGTGTGTTTTCATTTTGCAAAGAATTAATTGACAAAAGAATATTTGCATTTATTTTGTTTTTGTTATTTTTTGTTGCTTTCTATATTAAAATTTATCATTTTTATTATTAATATTAATAGTTATAATCTATATTTAATATATAGAGAAAGAAAAAGTGAGAGAAAACGCGTTTTTGTTAATAAATTTTTAATTTAAATATGAAATTTGTGATTATTTTTCATTTTGCAAAGAATTATTTGACAAACTGTATATGTCCCCTTAAACCAAAAATTTCACTTTTTCTGAGTCTGGGGTAACTATATGAATTTAAGATTTTTGAACTTTGCTAAACGTCATTCAATAAAAAAAAAAATAATAATACAAAAATCACAAACAAAAACAATTTTTATATCGTCGAATTTTGACCACAGGCAATACTGGTAGTATTAACTAGCCTTTCCGTGGTTTCGTCGATGGTTTTTTACGCAAAAAATAATGCTTTATAGGACCCGAAATCCACTTTTTAACATTTTCTCGAAATTCATGAGTTTGTCTGCTTTCACTAGCTGTCAAACACAAACTTAATGACGCAGCTTGCTCAAAATTTGACAGTAGTCTATTAACATATGGTAGTTGACAGGACCAGTGTTGCATTTTAAATTGCTACGTGGGAAATTCAAAATAATCTAACTTCTCAAATTGCCATCGTATGTATTCTCTCAAATAATTTAAATCTTTCTTATACACAAATCTGCCCAATCAGCTTCGTGAATGTACTGTCAGTATATCTACTTGTAACATCCACTGCGAAATAGAACATGGCCAATACTTCCAACGTTATGTATGTTAACACTATTGTTGCTGTTCCGTCCTTCTTCTCGTCTTCAATGAAAAACGCAGTCAAACGTACGCACTACAAGCGATAAATTGACAAGTTAATCTTATCTAATCTCATTCAATTGATTGTCTGTGTTGAACATTTATCATACAACAAAAACAAAAACAAAACAAAAAAAAAAAAAAGAAAAAAACGACTAAAACTGATTTATTCACGTACTCGTAGTTATATTAAATCAAGCCCTAATTGTTATGCCGCATAATATATGATGGATACTTTAGGCGTAAATCTTGTGTTTCTATTCGTCAATGTGGTAATCACTATGTAAACAAAGAAGTAATGCCTTTCGTGGTTTGATGAGCATTTGCTAAACAATTCAAGTTTATGACTTCGTTTATGATGGCTGGTTGTCCCACAAAACCTACAAATAAAGTCGTGTCATAGCAATTTAACGCAGCAATAAATTAATTGATTAAACACATGTTTTATGATTTTCAAAAAAAAAAAAAAAAGGAAAATAAAGTTGAGAAATATTTCTTGAAATTCTTACATTCTTTGCTGTGTGTGCAAGAAATGTCGCTCATTCCTTACACACACAGCCATGTGTCTGAATATTTAATTTTTGACACATTTTTATTTAATGTTTGTAAATTTATCTCATAAAAGTTGCCTTTTGAACATAGCCATTACCTAGGTAATGCGTTTAAAATTATTTTATTCATTGCGAGCTGCGGCAATTTCGAGTATTTCCTCTACAGCTGCTTGCGTTGTCCATTATTTCTTTTTGTTTTAATTTATTTTTCTGATATTATTTTCTTATCAGCGTCACTTAATTGCGCTCTGCTCGTTTAAATTTAATCGTTCAAGTTTGCGATTATTTATTAAAAATCTTTTGTTTTTGTTTATTTTAATAATTTTATAAATTTTTTTTTTTGTTTTTCGTACTCATACTTTCAAGAATGTTCAAGCCGTTTTATGACATACGGGGACTTAAACTTATAAAGCTTTACAGAATACTTAAAGGCAGAACTTGAAGGCAGAGGTAGGCCAAGTCAATGAATAACATTTTATTCATCTTTAAACAAGGGATGTCTCGGACCTAACTCTTTTCACTCTTTCCACTCTTTACAACAATTTCATTATTCTAATATTTGTTGTAATTCGCTGAATTCAGTTTGCAGCTGAGCTCGTGCTTTTTACTGATTTTTCATTGCATATATGCACCATCGATCCGTGCTCTGTCTCAGGTTCTGATACCCATCCACATATGAATATGTTGTGATTTTTATGTTCTTTTTGTTGTTGTTAGGTCTTCATCGTGTCACGTATATAATGCTTTGTTGTCGATGTTGGCTTTCTGTTAAAATTATTGCTGCATTCTTCAAATAATTGTTGTGGGCACCGCTGCTTAAAACCATCTTGTTCTACGAATAAAAGAGCAACATCAAAATCAAAATCAAAATCAAAATCAAAATCAAAATCAAAATCAAAATCAAAATCAAAATCAAAATCAAAATCAAAATCAAAATCAAAATCAAAATCAAAATCAAAATCAAAATCAAAATTAAAATCAAAATCAAAATCAAAATCAAAATCAAAATCAAAATCAAAATCAAAATCAAAATCAAAATCAAAATCAAAATCAAAATCAAAATCAAAATCAAACTCAAAATCAAAATCAAAATCAAAATCAAAATCAAAATCAAAATCAAAATCAAAATCAAAATCAAAATTAAAATCAAAATCAAAATCAAAATCAAAATCAAAATAAAATTCAAAATCAAACTCAAACTCAAAATCAAAATCAAAATCAAAATCAAAATCAAAATCAAAATCAAAATCAAAATCAAAATCAAAATCAAAATCAAAATCAAAATCAAAATCAAAATCAAAATCAAAATCAAAATCAAAATCAAAATCAAAATCAAAATCAAAATCAAAATCAAAATCAAAATCAAAATCAAAATCAAAATCAAAATCAAAATCAAAATCAAAATCAAAATCAAAATCAAAATCAAAATCAAAATCAAAATCAAAATCAAAATCAAAATCAAAATCAAAATCAAAATCAAAATCAAAATCCAAATCCAAATCCAAATCCAAATAAAAATCCAAATAAAAATCCAAATAAAAATCCAAATAAAAATCCAAATCAAAATCAAAATCAAAATCAAAATCAAAATCAAAATCAAAATCAAAATCAAAATCAAAATCAAAATCAAAATCAAAATCAAAATCAAAATCAAAATCAAAATCAAAATCAAAATCAAAATCAAAATCAAAATCAAAATCAAAATCAAAATCAAAATCAAAATCCAAATCAATATCAAAATCAAAATCAAAATCAAAATCAAAATCAAAATCAAAATCCAAATCAATATCAAAATCAAAATCAAAATCAAAATCAAAATCAAAATCAAAATCAAAATCAAAATCAAAATCAAAATCAAAATCAAAATCAAAATCAAAATCAAAATCAAAATCAAAATCAAAATTCAAATCAAAATCAAAATCAAAATCAAAATCAAAATCAAAATCAAAATCAAAATCAAAATCAAAATCAAAATCAAAATCAAAATCAAAATCAAAATCAAAATCAAAATCAAAATCAAAATCAAAATCAAAATCAAAATCAAAATCAAAATCAAAATCAAAATCAAAATCAAAATCAAAATCAAAATCAAAATCAAAATCAAAATCAAAATCAAAATAAAAATCAAAATCAAAATCAAAATCAAAATCAAAATCAAACTCACACCCAAACTCAAACTCAAACTCAAACCCAAACTCAAACTCAAACTCATACTCAAAGTCAAACTCAAACTCAAACTCAAAGTCAAAGTCAAAGTCAAACTCAAGCTCAAATTCAAACTCAAACCTAAATTCAAACTGAATTTTTTCTAAAGTCTTTCCTGCCTTTTACGAGTTGTTCAAAGTGTGTAATAATAACGAGAACGGCTCGATAAGAAAATTTTAAATAAATAAGAAACAAAAATTATATTTTAGCCTTAATTAAACAAGAATCTCGAAACTTGAGTACTATTTTAATGTTTTGTTTTTTAAACACTTAGTTTTTGTTCAAACGAGCTCTGGTTGAGAGCTAGTTAACTTGGCTTATCAGCTGCTTTTCAAAAACATCAAAACAAACACACACACACACACATACACACAAATCTTTGTGAACCAAAACAAACATTAAAAAACGGACATAAACATACACACACATCTATACAAAAATATCTCAAAGTTAGTAGTAATAATTTGCAAGTGCTTTTTATTTGTCGCGCATCTGCTAGATTAACGCTCAACAGCTAAACATCAGTCAACAAAAGCAACAATACTATAAATTTAATCAAACAACAACAACAACGACATCACTAACTGTAGCCTCAACAACCTCAACAACAATTACAACAACTAGAATTAGCTAGTTTTGTATTTAAATTTACTAGAAACATATTCAATACTTCAACGCTTGGAATTTTTTTTTCAAGCTTTTATTTGCTTGCGCTAAGCAATATTTTCAAGCACCCCCAAAGCAATTCTGCTGATAGATATTAATTATTATCAAATGAGTGCTTTATGGTTGTTGTGCACACATAAATTCTACTTTGTTGTTTTTATTTGGTAAATATTAGCATCAAAGTCAAAAATTCATATTTACAGTTGGTTGATTTGCTCAGTTTTGAGGTTCCCAGAAAAAAAAATCATTAATTAGAGTGTAAATGCTCAGAAGAAGGGTATTTTTATTTAATATGACTTGAAGTAGTTTGGTTTTTTAGGATATTGCGAAGATATTGCCATAATTAACTTTGCTTGGCAGCAAAATGGCAGAGTGTCTTGTCTAGTGTCTTTCACGTTCGAAACCGAGCTTAGTTACGAAAAAGCTTTTTGAAATATTTTTATTTTTTAATCTTAAATGTATTTTAACTCAAATCACCTCAAATATTGACAGTTCAAACTTTTTAAGACAAAACACTTCATTTTGGGTTTCGTAAAGTGCAGCCCTGGCATTAAGCAGCTGTTTAATGTTTATGTCATTCAAGCTGGTTTTTGTGTAGTTAAAGGTTTACGTACGGCTGCCAAAGAGGTGATTAGCTACCACCTCCCATGCCGAAACCATCGACACGACCAGATATGTCGCGACGTCACTGCAGAGAAAGGCGCCTTCTACAAAGCCACCCTGCAGTCGGTTGTAACGCGTGCTGCTGAGGAATAATACAAAGAAAAGAGAAAGGAAGAGAGACGCATTTTAAGACGCAAGAAAAGAGAGGCAGAAAAGTGTGAGTGCGAGAAGATTGAGATGCATGGTGACAGGAATGAGGTCCGAAAATTTTTCGAAAAAATTAAATACCTGGCCGATGGTTTTAAGACCGGGGACCTCTTCCTGCAAGGATGAAAACGTGAATCTAGTGACAGATATCCGGAGTATACTGATGATGTGGAGGGATCACTTCTCTAGGTGTCTGAATGGCGACGCTGAAAACAATATCGCCCATAGAGATGATATCCCGATCGCAGTGAAGTCTTGAACCCTAAGGTCGGTTTTAAAACAACAAAACCGCAGGAGCCGATGGCTTACTTGCTGAGCTCTTCAAAAATGGAGCAGAAGATTTATTTACATAAATGCATTCATGAGCATTTATGCAGAATATAATCGAAAGAATACATTTCACACGATTGGAACCTCTGTTTGCTCTGCGCAATCCGCAAGAAATGCGATTCCACCATTTGTGCCAAATACCGTGGAATGAGCCTTTTTAGGACGCTCATCGTAAGTCAGCTGATTGGACCTTATCAGTGTGGCTTTAGAATTGGCAAAAGCACTATCGACCAGATATTTACACTACGACAAATCTTAGAGAAGTCCCTAGAGAAACAAATCGACATCCAACATATTTTTGTCGATTACAAAGCCGCCTTCGACAGTTCAATAAGGAATCATCTATACTCCACCATGTCTGAATTTAGTATTCCTGCAAAGTTCATCCGTCTTTGTATAATGACACTGAGCAACACCAGCAGTATAGTTAAAATCGGGAAGGATCTCACTCCTCCATTCGATATCAAACGTGGTTTCAGACAAGTTGATTACCTATCATGTGACTTTTTCAACCTAAAAATGAAGAAGATCATTCGAGCTGCTGATTTGAGACGTAATGGATCCATATTCTACAATAATATTATGCTGTTGCCGTATGCTGATGACATCGATATCATTGGCCCAAATATACTCGATGTCAGAGCAGCATTCTCCAGATTAGCGAAAAAGTCAAGTCGAATGGGTTTTGAAGTAAACGCAGATAAGACGAAATACCTAGTGTCAACAAACAAACAGACTAGACCCAGCGTCTTGGAAACCACGCCACTATTGACAACATCTCCTTCGAGGTTGTTAAGGACTTTCTCTACCTGTTATCGAGCATAAACTTCTCCAACGATGTCAGTATTGCGATAAAACGAAGGATTACTCTTGCCAATAGGTATTACTTTGGGCTGAGTTGGCAAATGAGAAGCAGAACCCTCTTTCGATGAACAAAACTCACGCTCTATAAGTCACTTATTATGCCCATTAGATATGGAATAGTGACATATGGAGATTCTTAATATTGGTATTTCGATACGCTGGGACCTTTTACTTTTTGAGGTTTGATAAAAAAATACATGAGCCAAAAAATTAGAGGGATGGGTGGGGGGTAAATGGCGTTTCTCTCTTTCGGTCAAGCAAAAATTATTCCGATATAAAAAGATTTTTTGGCAATATATGGTCTTTGCCATCCATCGAGAATGACTGATGGCTCTTGGTGGTCTGACACGGTTTTACGTTTATTTAAGTGGGTTTTACTTTTATTTGCTTAGAAAACCTCCAAGAGGGAGCAGAAAGGAGGTAAGTTGGAAAAAAAATACAGGTGTGAAAGATTAATGTGGATTGGTAATAACATCCAACCATTTAGTAGCAAGGATGGAGATAGGGGGTTAGTATATTCAAAAGAAATGTAGGTGAGAATAAATAAATGGGGGTCGGTGATACAAATAAATTCTCTTAGGACACACTGGAAACCTTGAAATTCCGTCAAAAAAGTCAATTTTGTATAAGGAACCCCTTAAGGGATGGCGATAGGTGGTTAGTTTACTTGGAAGAAATATTGCTAAGAAGAAATATATGGGGGTTGGGCATAAACATGAATCCTCTAGGGGCATTCTGGTAGCAGTGGGAGGCTTGGGAGTAAATTTCATAAAAACGACACTTTTGTATGGAAAACCCCCAAAGGGGTGGAGAAAGGGGGTAAGTATATTCGGAAAAAATGTTGGGTATAAAAAACTCATGAGGGTTAGTAATACAAACCACTGCTCTTTCAGCAACTCCTGAGCATCTGCAGGCTGATTTGTCTGAAAATTTCGTAAATTTTTCATGCGACGCCATTTACGCCCTTCCCATCCCTCTAATTTTTTGGCTCATGCATTTTTTTATCAAACCTCAAAAAATAAAAGGCAATTGGCAAGTTTACCTTGACAATTGTAGTTTAAAGAGAATTCCTAAAAAAATTATTTTTCCAAAATTTCCCTTTTCAAAATTCCCTTTTTTAAAAATTCTCCTTAACAGAACTAGAGGAGAGAGGGGAAACCTCATTAGGTTTCAAAATTCCACCTTCTTTTCTTTTTCAAATTCTTTTACAAAATTTGCCACTTCAAAACTCCCCTTTTTTAAAATCTCTTTAACAAAATTACCTCTTCATGAAAATCCCCCTTGCCAGAATTACCCTTTGTAAAATTCCCTTTAACAAAGTTCACCGTTACAATATTCCCCTTTACATAATTCCTTTTTACAAATTTTTCGTTTTTTTAAGGTTTTATTCTGAGAGCGTAGAGTTTTCATGCCTCGGAAAATTCGTTCGAAAAAATTCGAAAAAGAGGAAGTTCGTCAAGAGAAATTTTATAAAGGAAAATTTTGTGAAGGAGAATTTAAAAAAAAAAAGGGAATTTTGTAAAGTATATTTTAAAAGAAGGGGAATTTTGAAAAGGGTGAATTTTGGAAAACGAAATCTTATGAAGGTGAATTTCGACCTTGGGAATTTTTGAGAGAAGAGTTTCGACTCACTCCCTTGTAGTTTGACAAGATGCGTAGAAGCAGCTACGTCTGCGTAAAAGCGGGCTCATCACAGCTCAGCGTGCAAGTTGCTCATATTTTGCCGTTATGTCGCTTGTTGTCAATTTGTAGCTCGCATTCAAAGCAGTGATTATTTTCTTATAAATATATTTAGATGGACGCATTTATTTTTTTTTTAATGAAATAATTAATAATAAATACAATGTGTCGATGGATGTACGAGTAGCTGTAATGTTTGTTTTTGTAGTTATTTTAATGGCAGTTTTTAAAATTGTTGTTGTCGCTGTCGCTGTTGTTGCTGTTTGTTTCACTTGTTATTGTTGTCAGTTCTGTTGTTGTTGTTGTTGTCGCTGCTGTCAGACCATACATGGCGCCAGCTATCTACATAAAAGTAGCGCACTTTGCTGCATATAAAGATGTGATTAAAAATGGTGACTAGAATGTGTTGTCAGCAAGAGTAACCGTTAATTATATTGATCGTTGGAAGAAAAAAAAAATGCTATTTAATATGCATTCAGCTGAAAAGCGCTGATAAAGACGAACGAATGCTCTGTTATAGGCTTAGTTTTCAAAACAACTCCTTCTCTTTCTCTTTCTATTTCTATTTCTTTATTTATATTGAATCTCTCGCTCTGTCGCTCTCACTTAAGCCATTGGGTTCTATTAACTTTTATGTGAAAATAATAGCTCAAAAACAATTGCATGAGATTTGAAATAAATGACCGGATGTGACACATATACATACACAAAACAAGCATGCGCGCAGCCAAAAAAAAAAAAAAAACAGATATAACATTGTTTGAAGTAAAACGCATAGAATTATGTTGGAAAAGTAGTTAAATCAAATCAATCAAATCATATCTCAAAAAAGCTTGCTCAAACACACTCACACACACACACAAAGACACTTGTGAACTATTGCACATACTTACAAACTCTCTGCTAAACAAATACTATGCAAATGAGGTGAAGCCACTTAATGTGTTGCTCTCGTATTTTACGCAAGCAGCTCATTGTGTGCTCATTGGCATGAATGAATGAAAGAATGACAGACAGACGTTGCGTCAAGCGACAGTCATGAGTGACATCAATGAAATCACATGGCTTTGAAAATGAATAGCAACAAACTCAAATACAGTGACATTCACAAAATATTGGCTGCCAAAAGTACAGCTTCTGAGGCTTAAATATAAGAAAACCTCAAAACTTTTAAAAAACTTTAATGCGTTGTCATCTGCCCAATGTGTGCTATCATTTGCCACTTTGGAAAAAATTAAATTCAATGATGTGCTCATTTTTAAAGAAAGAATCAAGACGAGCACTATTTTTAAAAAAATCGAAATGTGCTTGAGCTGTGCTGCCATAAGCCCTGGAGAAATTTAAAAATTTTTTTTTATAGATACAAAAAAGGGTATAAATAAAATTTTTCAACATGCCAGAGGTACCATCTTGCAACTCTGGAACATAAATCATGTAGTAATCAGTTAAATTTTGTAGGCACATCACCTATGCCTATAGTTATAAGACGATAGGGTTGCCTCCTAATAGGTATGCAGAAAAAAGTAAATAAGAACTCTGATTGAAGCACCAAGAGCAACAACCGGATAACTCTCCTTTTTAAAATTTTGAGAAAAATATAAAAAAACACATTTAAAAAAAATAAATAAACCGAGTGTTTGGATAATTTTTATTTGTTTTCGAAAAAAGCAACATAAAAACATATTCATTGACTTGAAAAAAAAAGAAAAATTTCAACTTGTCGTTGAAAACAAATAAATTTTTTGAGCTCTAGGCCAATCATGTTGACAACAAGACAACATGAAGAAAACCAACCAACAACAACAACAACGGCTCTGTATAGAGCAAACCATACAGCTTGACTATACAGACTGTTTCATTGGCCGCTACACCAACTCATCATTAGCCTTTGTATGACTTTA
Source organism: Pherbina coryleti (assembly GCA_943735915.1). Taxonomy (NCBI): domain Eukaryota; kingdom Metazoa; phylum Arthropoda; class Insecta; order Diptera; family Sciomyzidae; genus Pherbina; species Pherbina coryleti. The sequence goes on from OX030951.1 coordinate 137,590,133, forward strand.
CACTGTGATCCACTCAAGCTACTTAGGTTCTACTTATACTGCCAATTATGCCGAGAAAGTTACCCGGAATTTATTTATGGCAGAAAACGCTTGAATATTTGTAACTGAGTTCTTATCTACTTTTGATGCAAACTGTACCAAGGTTAACCTAGATCGTATCATACTTTTAGGTATCTTTATCATACTTTATTTGTCATTAAATTATAATTAAGTTTTGGAACTATCCGTATTTTACACCATTTTTGGTCAAAATTAATTCAGAACCTCGTCATCATCCTCGTATTTGGAATTTTTACCATCTTTTAGATACTGCTAGGCATAGTTGCCAGTTTTGTGGGAAATTTCCCATTTGTGGGATATTTTAATGGCTGTGGGATGTGGGAATTCCCATGAGATTTTTTAATTCAATGATGGATTTTTTAAGTCTTGTGGGATTTTTTTTTTATACATATTTTTTATTTAAATTAAATAACAAAATTAATGTTTTTTCCTTGAATTTACTTATTTATTTCATATTTTAATATAAATAATTTTAATTATTATATTATATAATAATATTAATAATAATTTTAATAATATATGTATGTGAATTTTTGTTTTTTTAATAACCGCTGAAAGTTTTTTAATGTTCATTTAAAATTTAAACGTTTGATCTCAATCTTAATATTTTGAATACGGCCTTTCATTATTTATATTGAAAACAAATTTTTGAGCTTTAAGCCAAGCATGTTGACAACAAGACAACATGAAGAACAAAGAAGGCAACAACCAACAACAACAACAACGGCTCTGTATAGAGCAAATCACATAGCTTTACTATACAGATTGTTTCGTTCGCCGCTACACCAACTCATCAGTAGCCTTTGTATGACTTTACACTGTGATCCACTCAAGCTACTTTGGTTCTACTTATACTGCCAATATGCCGAGAAAGTTATCCGGAATTTATTTTTGGCAGAGAACGCTGGAATTTTTTTTGTTGTTGTTGGTTGTTGCCTTCTTTGTTCATCATGGTGTCTTGTTGTCAACATGCTTGGCCTAAAGCTCAAAAATTTGTTTTCAATATAAATAATGAAAGGCCGTATTCAAAATATTAAGATTAATAATTTCTGGGAGAGCACGCCCGTATAAATGTTAACAAAATGATTAGTTGCGTGTTAATCACAAAACAACAAAGTCTTTCATAACAAAATGGTCTCCACACCATGTTAGGTGTACCATCAGTTAAACTAACTGAACCCTAAAAATGGAAGTGTGGAAAAAGGGAGGAGCTAAACAGTAAAATAACAACAACTTCAATATGCTCTGATAGCGGTAAACCGCTGTGATCGAATTTCGAAGATGCACATGAATTAAGGCCATGCCTAAAAGTATGATACGATCTAGGTTAACCTTGATACAGGGTGAAACAGAGTAGATAAGAACTCAGTTACAAAATTCCAGCGTTCTCTGCCAAAAATAAATTCCGGGTAGCTTTCTCGGCATATTGGCAGTATAAGTAGAACCAAAGTAGCTTGAGTGGATCACAGTGTAAAGTCATACAAAGGCTACTGATGAGTTGGTGTAGCGGCCAACGAAACAATCTGTATAGTAAAGCTGTGTGATTTGCTCTATACAGAGCCGTTTTTGTTGTTGTTGGTTGTTGCCTTCTTTGTTCTTCATGTTGTCTTGTTGTCAACATGCTTGGCCTAAAGCTCAAAAATTTGTTTTTGATCTCAATGTTAACAGTTAATTACTTATAAATAAAATTTTGTATATTTTATTTTCTGTTTTTTCTTTAATTTAATATTTAAACAATTAATCTCCTTAAAAAACATCTTTAAAGAAGTTCTCAATATATGTTGTATAACTTTAATCACTGATATATATTTTTCTAAAATTTCTCTTTTGTGGGATTTTTTAATGGCTGTGGGATTTTTTGTGGGATATTTAATTGCTGTGGGAATTTTTTAGTAAAAATATCCCACGTGGGAATTTTTTTTTAATTGCTGTGGGAAAAAGAGAATTTGTATGGGAATATTAGTTGGCAACTATGCTGCTAGGTCACAAGTTTATTATAAAAGTGCATATCCGCTGGAGCAACACACTTTTTTTCCAAAGTATTGACATTCTCATACTTTTTTGGGTTGAGGGGTAGGCTCCGTGTGTATAGAATATTTAGTTTGCAGAGTTAAATAAATACGCAGAATTAAATAATTATAGTATGGGCATATATATATTATATAAATATTATAGTATGCCAAAAAATTCGGGGCATATGGGGCAACCTTAAACAAAAAGACAAATACTGACTGCTGGTAAGTAACAGAGTTGTATGCACAAATATTTTAAAGTATGTATATTTCAAACTTTTGTGAAGTAATTTCAGAAAATCGAAACGAGTACTGTACAACATTCGGCTGGTTACACGGTCTTCGATTGACACGGTCTGTTGATGATAAATGTCTCACTGTTTGTACGCTAAAAGATACTTTGTAATCTTACTGTACTCATGAAAAATCTTAAATAAATAAATAAATAAATAAATAAATAAATAAATAAAACCGCAGAAGAGCAGATTGCAGTGATGCCTGTTTAAAAAATAGTGTTTTCACTAAGAAATAAAGAGTACAGAGAGTATATTTCTGTATTACCTTTATTTTCCTTTTATCTTTATGTTTTTGCTACAAAATTCTACATATCATATGGTTTTATGCTATTGTATGACGGCATAGGATGATAGTATGGTATGATGGTATGGTATGGTGGTATGATGATCATGGAATGATGGTATGGTATGGTTTGGTATGGTATGGTACGGTATGGTACGGTATGGTTTAGTATGGTATGGTATGGTATAGAATGATATGATATGGTATGGGTTTGGTGTGATTGTATAGCTCCGAAATTGTTCTTATTTGTCTTATTAACATTAAACTTTTCAAAGTTGTATTAAAACAGATTTAGTTTACTTTTTATGTAAAAAGTAAATCATATAAAAGTAGACCAATTATATGAAATGGGACTTTTTTAAGACTTTATTAAAGTGTAAATCAATTAACCTCTTAAAATTAACTTTTTTGGGATAAAGTTTCACTTCTACCATGCGTGGTGGCCACACACATATTTTTTTTTCTTTAATAGCTGTATCAAAAAACAATTTTTTGAAAAAAGTGGAGTAATACGGTTGTTGAACTGGATGCTTTAATCACTATTAGAAAGATTTGTTCTCGATCAAAAATTCCTAGAAATTTTCTCGGAACATTGACAGAATAAGTTGAACTTAAGTAGCTGAGTGTGTAAAGTGCAAAAATTTGCTTGTTCAAAATAATAGAAACAAGAAAACTTTAACTTTTTTCTGAACTGGTATTTCAAATTTTGTGAAACCCTTTGAGGAAACGGTAAGTGTTCTCAATAAAGAAGTGTAATTCTATAAAATACCGAGACACAATTAATGTAGATGGGTCCAAGTAAGCACTGTACCGTTGAAGAGAAAAGATTGGCGTCGAACTTAAGAAAATAAGGGAAATCTCTGCGCGATATTGGCAGATTATCAAATCGATCGCTGCATTTTGTTCAGAACATTTTCATGTTTAAAAATAGGCCAGCCAAAGAAATGCATTTTTAATAGCGTGGTAGGCTATTAAAAACAAGCCAGGCAGTTGATCGCCATATACTGATGCTGTCAAAAAAAAAAAAACCCTGTCAAGCCTTCAAAAAATATTGCAGCTTAAATGGGAAATATTATCAGTGTTATAAGCGTTCCAACGGTTCGACGTTATTAACAACAAGCAAAACTGTCAGGGCGAATTGTTAGAAAGGTGTCTTTGATGTGAAAAACTAATATAGACATGAATTTTCTTTGTTGATCACAGGTCCCGAGGGTGAGAAGAAGTCACAAAATATTTTTTGTGACGAGTGACGAAACGACATTAGGAACTGATGCACAAAGAAATGTAAGACGTTGACTTTAGGCAAGGAATTTTACGGATTTAAAGTAAGTTTTAGTTTCTTCAAAGAAAATAGATAAGCATGGTGGCGGAAATATTGTGGTGTGGGGATACTTTTCTTGGCATGATGTAGGTCCAGTTTACAAACGACGCATAAAAGCACAGCAGCAGAATATAAGGATTCTTAGGGGAATATACCTCTTCGTTGAGTCTGTCAGCATGACAACGATACAAAGCACACCTACACCTCAAAGCTGGTAAAAAAGTGAAAAACCTATAGGTTAGGCTAGGTTAGGTTTTGATGGCTGAGCCGGCAGACTCGTACACTTAGGTCAGTACAGGCCCGTTGTGATACCACATAATCTTTGTTAAACCTATGAGAGATTTTCCTCCTCAACAAACCAGTTCGAAAGGATGATGAATTTTATTATATGCTTGATTTCCAGACATGAGTCTTCGGTAAATCCGTTCAACCCTTTGACGACCGCTCCTGAACCGCTGGAAAATTCGTTAATCCGACAACGGATTCGTGTTAAGCGACTCCATACTACTAAATAAAAGTGTCGTAAGAAACAATTTTTTTTTTACCTGCAAAAGTGTGAAAAATCATGGGACCTGTGTCCCAATGGTCGTCAACGGTAAAAATGTATACCACTATTTTCTCTCGTTAACAGTATGCTTCATGAGAAATCGTTGTTTTTAATCTGTTTTGAACGTTTACCAATAAAAGTTTAAAAGATAACCTTTGCATTGATGGTACTTTGACTTCTATATGACTATTGGTCAGGAGATAATCCCAATATATTTAAAAAGATTGTTAAAAAACCCCAAAAATTCTATAATAATATCTGGCCTTTATTTGCTACGGCGTAATGTTTGACATCCAATGAAAGGTTGAAAAATAACCTTTCCAATGGTGGTACTTTGACCTCTTTACGACTATTCAAAATATCACAAAATAGGTTCAATTTTCCAAAAAATCGGATCTTTCATTTGATGCAAAACAAAACTCCGTAACAAAAAATTGTTGGTATTTTTTAACGAATTTTTGGCCTATTTTGGAAATATCTTTTGGATCAATAGTCGTAGAGTGGAAAGAAAATTACACTTTTAATACCACCATTAGAAAGAAAATTACACTTTTGATTTTGTGTTTTTATTTCAGTAATACTACGAACTACTTGCGCCTTTTCTGCGATCGCTTTGATTTGAGTGTTCAGAACCAGTGGCGGATCTAGGATTCACCAGAGGGGGGAAGGACTGAGCTAACAGTTTTATAGTCCAAGGGGGAGGCTGAAACGGCTTTTAGCGCTTATTTAAATTTTTTTTTCCCACACAAAAAATTCTACAAGGGGGATGGCGGCTAAAGCCTTTTCAACCCGTATGTAAATCCGCTGCTGTGCACTGTGGTTACAACAGAATTTCTACTTCGAATAATGATTCATTTTCTATATCTGCATTGGAAGTTGGGCAACTGGCTACTCAAATGATCAATACGGTCACCAACCGCTGTTGTGTTGTTGTAAGACAGGTACCTAAGAGATTTAAACTTGCGGATATCACTTCCCTGTCCGAAAATTCTGCAAAAGTGAAACGGGATGTATTTTCTGCTCAAAACAACACAAAGGCCATCGAATGAATACTAATTGTGCCTGTTGCAAAAAACCATTTTGCTTCTCCAATGATCGAAATAACTTTTAATTTCATCATAAGAAAATGAAAATTCAATTCATTGATTAAAAATGCAAACAAATTTATTTTTATTTCAAATAAATCAACTTTTCAACAAAATTAAATATGTCTTAGATTTTTACCATTGACGACCTTTGGGACATATAGGTCCTGTCAGATTTGGTGGTCGCGTGGATAGCCCGAGTGGACTATCTTTTTTTGCTATTTTTTGTTAAAAAGTGGAAGATTGCCCGCAACTTCCCCAAAAAATTTTTACCTATAGCTCCTCCTCCCCCCAAACTATTGTAGCAAGAAGAAGGGGGAGAAAAAGTAAAGATTTTTCGACATTGAGGTGGTCTGGTAGGCAAAGGGATGAATCTACCCTTGAAAATTAAATACTTTCTGGAAACCACATTCATTCCCTGTTGAATGATACCTTGTAAAGAAAAATAGTTTGTATAGTTTTTTTAGGAAAAATTCGAAAGTAAAAGGGTCACCGGTGTCCCAATGGTCGTTAAAGGGTTAAGAAGGGATGACCCAGAGTTGCCAATCTCCTTTTACTTAGCTCCGGACATTCGCAGAGGAAATACTGGACATTTTCTATCTTTTCTTCACATTTGCAGCTTCTGCAAAAATCATTTGATGTATGTTAGGTCCTATAAATCTATAAGTGTCTATCCTATTAATGTAATCAGTTGTGTAGTTTGTACAAAAAAAATTAAAAAAAAAAAGAAAAATTGGAAAATTTTGAAAAAAAAAATCAAAAGGGAAATTTTAAATTTTTTTTTTGTTGAAGCGAATTATTAAATTTTATGAAAAAAACAATGTTCGCAATTTTTAAGCTTTTTATTTTACTTTTCAGTACTTTATAAAAAAAGTAATTTTATTGGATAAAACTAAGTTTATAGAGCCAGCTTTTGGGGTCTACTAAAAGTCTATAAAAATGAAAAAAAAAAAATTAAATTATGATAAATAAGTAAACATATTCTATTGACCTATTATGCGAGGACAATTCGAGAAGTCAGTGACTTTTTGAATTTTCTGTGAAGTCACTTTGAATGCAACACTGGTCCTGCCAATTACCATCTGTTAGATTGGCAGTCAGACTACTGTCAAATTTTGAGCAAACTGCGTCATTAAGTTTGTGTTTGACAGCCATTGAAATCAGACCACGTCGTGAATTTCGACGAAAATGGAAATAAGTAAATTTAGTGTATTCATCATTCATTAAACTGTACCTCCAAAAAAAGTGCGCCGTACCACAATATGACGTATTTTTGTAAGACAATTACGAAAAAATTTTTTTTTGTTTTTTTTGACCGAAAGTAGGGGTCGCGCATTGACATATTTCTAAATATCTCTGGCATTTACAGTCGGATTTTAAAGTTTGGTATATCAATGTTTTTGTCTCAAGAAGATTAGGGTAAGTACTAGAACAGTGCCCCTGAGGTCATTGACCTCTATAGAGGTCATATTGGCCTTCTTAAGATAAAAACATTGATATACCAAACTTTAAAATCTGACTGTAAACACCAGAGATATAAAGAAATATGTCAATGCGCGACCCCTACGTTCGGTAAAAAAAAAAATATTTTTTTTTCGTAATTGTCTTGCAAAAATGCGCCATATTCGCAGGTATACGGCGCATTTTTTTTTTTTTGCATAGGAGGTGGTTCGGTCTAGTGTGCATCCTTTATATTAAATAAATTAATGTTTAATTTAGCCGTCAATTTGTGGACGGACGAACACACAAGCCTCAAGGTGGACCTTTTTTCTTTTTCCAGCTGTTGGACAGATTTGACATTGATTTGAAACAAAAACAACCGCATTTGGGGGAAAAAAAGTGTTTTTATTTTTTGGGCTACGAACTTCTAACAACCCCGCCATATCTATTCATCAGATTTAGCACCCTGTGACTGTTTCCTATTTCCAAACCTAAAAAAATTGCTTGTAAGAGATTTGTGTCGAATGAATAGGTTACCACTGAAGCAAACGCCTATTTTGAGGACCTTGATAAACCCTATTATTTGGATGGAATAAAAAAAAAAATTGGGAAAATACTGGACTATGTGTATCGATCTTAAGAGATGTGATAATCTGAGAAATAATTTGCGTTTTTGATGAAAAAAATAACTTTTATTCAAAAAGTCACTGACTTTTCAAATTGCCCTCGTGTCATGTTCTTCCATTTTCTGGTGAAATCTATCAAATAACAAACCTTGAATCAAATTACAATTATTTTACAGACGGTTTTTGCATTCGATTGACATGAAAGTGTAGCAGATTGTAACGATTAAGCGAGTAATGTAGCGATTAATGACTTAATTGGCTTCATTTAATTTTCTAAGACGTTACGTATGGATTCACTTGAATAAAGATACGGATCTTAAGAGCGATATGTTGTTTGCAACCAAACAACCAGCAATTGTTGTGCATGGATAGCGAGTTATCGCTGTTGTTTACTGTTATTTTTGTTATTGCTTTTATTGCATCTCAATTTCAAGTGATTCACTATAATAACAACAAATAAACCACATGAACTTGTCTCGGATGCATTTTATTTATTTTTTTTTTTTTTGCAACGCCTATCAGAGCTGAATGACCAGCTGTAGCGCAAGCTTCAATTCTTTAACTATACGACAAGAAAAGCAATACAATGCATTATTTTTCTTTTCTTTAAATAAAGTCAGTCTTGCAGCATGTTGGTGTCACTGTTGCATTTGTAGCTGTTGCTGTTTTTTATTTTTTTTTTATTTGTTATTTTTGTTGGCAGCTCGCATCCCCAGCAAAATTCCTCAACAATTTTCTCTGCACCATCAGTTTTTGGTCAATGAACGCTCTTGACCTCGCACGTCAGCAACGAGATCAAAGAGTTCGCCCCAATTTGGTGCAAAGTGATAAACATTAAGCAGATGAAACGAATAATAAAAACAAAAACAAGAAAAACAAAAACAATAAAAATAAAAAATTAAATCAAACCAAGCAAAGTGTAGAATAAGTAAACAAAGTCAAAGCGGGCTGTTTTTTTTCAAATCAAAACAAGTGCTAATTAAAAGCTTAGAATATAAAAAAATAATTTTTTTTTTGTGTTTTAAATTATTTATGATTTTTGTGTGGTAATAAACATTTTTTGAAATTTCTTTAGTTAGTCACAACAAGCGGTTATTTGCTGCCACTTAGACGTCACTATAGCGTGAGGTGTTGACGTGCATAGCAGCTTTATTCTCACATGGCGTTGCCATACATATACCAATATTTCTATGGAATGTTTTTGCTCTGCCACATATGGCAGTATCAACTGCATTATTGTCTGATCTCATAACAAGTCGAGCGTTTATTTTCCAGTTAATAAAATAAATATTTTTTCCCACTAATGTGGTTGCCATTAATTATTTAAGACGAATATGCAATGTAATAGAAAGACGTAACGAAAACATTTTTACACGTTTACATGTTGCTGACGTATTATGACGTTTGATAAAGTATGTTTTAGCTATATTGTCACGTCTTAATCACAATAGACGAGACGATAGCAACTTGACGAACGTCTGCACTCATTGCGGCTGTTTTGACATTTAACCCAAAATGGAACGTTATCGAACACAAAGAGCTGATCAGCTGTTTTGTGAAATTAAAATATCAAAGCAAAACATTTTGCTCTAAAAGTTGGTTGATAATGAGTGGAATTGCAGAATATTTAATATGCCTAGATTATGAAGAAATTAGAGCTATTGTGATAAGTGCAGACGTTTAAAGTTCGGTTTTTATGGAACAAAACGTCTTGTCGCAACGTTCTGTTCAGTTTCGATCACTTACGTATGATCATTTTGGTTATTAACATCGGCTTTCATTTGCTTGAACTTACTCGTTATGTCTATTTTGGTTAAGCCTATATGTGACATTTGTATACCGGAAATGAGTGGGGCTCACTATTTTGTGTGCTTTATTTCTATGGTTCCTAATCTTCTTCTTGATTCCTTCTTGAAGAAATTCTACGAATAAGCTGTGGAACTTTCTATGCGAAATACTGATTTGCAAACATCCATACCAGCCAACTGAAGTCTATCCAATAAATCCCCAATGATCATAATCGGGGTGTTAAGTCCAAAGATACGACGCACGTTGGGCAAAAAAGAGGCAAAACTCTCGCATTATTCTCGGGTTATTGGAAAGTTACGGGGTTTAAATTTTTTCAATTCTTTTTGTAATCGAGATACATTCCTTATGCAGAAAATCAGTTTTGTTTGTTAAATTATCGTATGATGTAGTTTCCACGGTCAACTAAAGATGGCTCCTTTTTTGAAAAAATTTTTGTTTATTTTATTTTTATATGACAACACTCAATAAAATTGCCTATAAAATCTTTAATTATTAAACATATTTAATGAAACTTTACACAATGAAAGCCTATTGATAGAAGGTTAGTTCTGTGTATTTTTTTTTAAGTTGTTGTTCTTGGGACAGTGACGCATGTTTGAATTTGGGCGTTTTTTGTGTTTTTTTCTGAAAATTTGTAATTTTTAATAAGCTGTCATTTTTTTAATTCCACTCAATTCCACGAAAACTCTTCAGAGCCTACATTTCAAACCTTCTTCTTTCTGGTGGTACCAAAATTTCTTGCGACTACTTGCGCCTTTTCGAGTATTTGAGCTTTAAACTATAACTAAACTACCAAGTATGCACTGAAGCTGAAACGTTCGATTACCCGCTATAGTTAAAACACTATACATTAGGGCGTATCAAAAAATTTAGATCGTATTCTAAGAGGTCTAAAAAGTTGCATGGGGTTGTCAAGATCACCCAAAAAATTTTAAGAAAAAAGGATGTCTTTCTGTCCCGCAAGGATAAATTTGTTTTTTGAGGAAAACAGTAAAAAATAACGATCGTAAAATGCTTTGACTTTTATAAAATAAAACCACGAATGTCTTAAAGCAAAAATAAGTATAGGCTTAAACTAACAATATAATGGTAAACACGATGCCATTCACGATTTTTATTCTTAGTGTCCTGCAAAAGTTGTAATCGAGATAGCACAGTACTTTGAATTGTTACTCAATAGTCTAAATTTTGGTAGTAGTAATTATAGTGTTAGCGTATTTCGTAAATTTTGCGAATTAATAATTATCATAACTTTTGCATATGGATTTTCTTAGTTTTGAGAAATGTATAATTGAATGCAATTTTTTAACTTTTTCAAAAAATATATAAACAATTTTATATCTCGGGTATCAGAAATGGTACCGACGGTATTTTTCACAATTTGGATTCTTCAAATATTTCTTAAAACATCCTCTCTAAAAAAATTAATTTAAAATACCAGCTTAAAGCCACGATTTCATTTTCTACTTTCATATTTTTTTGATGAAATTGTTAAATTTCAGGTTAGGAAGTATTTTATTTTTTAATTTATTTCTATATTTGTTTTTAAATACCTTTATAAATGTCTGAAATTAATTTTCAGGATTAATTAGGAAGATAAGGGTTAAAACATAATTTTTTCCAACTGGGTATAATTTTATTACCATATTTATTAGCTTATGGCTGTAAATTACTTTTTAAACTAATACCTAGAATATACATTCTGACGTTCTGTTATTTGGTCGTTAAAGGGTTAAACAAATTTTCTTTAGGTGAGAACAGTTCTTACACATTTGAGCTCGAGTCGAAAATGAACACAATTAATCTCATGGTTCTTTCAAGTCATCTTTTCTTTCTTTTTGCTAAAGAAGAAAATTGCATAAAAATGAACAACACGTTAAAGGGTTAATGATGAATTTTTATCAATTTGAAAATAACTCCTTAAAACATATTTTAAGGATTCAAACTTAGTTTCTAAAAAATAAATGTATTTCTATACATGCTATAAGGCTTGTAAAAGTCTAAACTTCCAAGTGTAGGGTACTTAAATTTATAAGCGAAAAAAAGTGAAAAGGTACTGCCAACTATTCTTTAATGCCTTTTAAATAAAATATCAAAAATTGGTGCTTCTACTTCTAACCGTTTAGACGTTACAGCTTTTTTAAGCGATGCGAGCGATTTTATCATATTTTTCCCAGCGTGCGACGGTTGCTATTTATAAAGGATTTGTGTGAATATTGAATAACCTAAAAAAAAACCGATATACATAGATGAGGTTGGACCAGTTTTTGATAACAACATCAACCAAGTGGTCGCCTCTATCCACCTTTTTGCTGTACTTTCCATCACTTTTTCGAGCATTTCGGGCAGTATAGCGATGATTTCGACACGAATGTTTGACTTGAGCTCGTAAATGATCTGAGGTTAGCAGGCGTACACTTTGCTTTTCAAATAACCCCACAATACGAAGTCCGGAGGGATCAAATCTGGAGATCTGGGTGGTCAGTCAATATCGCTATTTTTTTACATCACACGTCCAGGGAATTTTCGTTGCAGAAACTGCATTGTTCGATTTGCAGTTTGAGATGGCGCACCGTCTTGTGGAAACCAATAACTTGTCCAGACCTTTTTCACACAAAACGTACACAAAATGAGTCCATATCCACCGATATCGATTCGCATGGACTATTTCGCCTTAGCTGAAGAAAAATGGTTGGCCCAATTATGGTTTTGGCTCAAACGCCGGCATAAACAATTACTTTTTGGTGATTCAATGGTGTTTCATGGATCTCGTGTGCTTTCTCCGTTCCCCAAAAGTGAACATTTTGCTTCTTAATGCTTCCACAGAGTGTGAAATGGGCCTCGTCGACTATTAAAATTTGCTTAAAAAAATCAGGTTCATTGTCAACCATTGCGGTGACAGTGGCGTTAGAGCAACAAAAGACGGTCAATTCTGAATAATACCCCAACAAGCCTCCACTTGATCTCCAACTCATTTCTCCAAGTCCATTCCAATATCTTGGAGTTGAACTGGAAATTGGCTTCAGATGAGTCAATTTTCAAAGTGGCAATACTGTTGAAGTGTCAAAAAAATAATTTCTTGTACCTGGCAACATTAGGTTGTTTTGGTTATTGTGTTATTTCTTTATTTGTGAACTGTTGTCAAATATAGTGAATTGGAAGAAAATATCAAAAAATTTAATTGCAACAAAATAATAAAGTAAGTAAGAAACCGGAAAGGTAAGAGGAGAAAGAGAAAAAAGAGCGAAGTGCAGCAAATTGTAGACTATTAAAATAATTGGAAAAGCTTTCAATTAAAATACTATTTGAGTTATAAAATTGTGGCATATTTTAATAAGTTTATTTCTTTTATAATTCTTAAAAAACATATTTTTTAAGAATTATATTGTGAGCTTAATGCCAAATAATTCATGAAGCAATAGGTTGCTACAACAACAAAGTTCTTTGCAGAACTTAAACCAAGCTGACTAGACCATGGTTTCGTCGGACGCTACTCCGACTCATCAGTAGTCTCAGTGGTTCTAGCAGTCCACTAACTTTGACAAGCTAATAGGCGCAAGATCAATAAAACCAAAGAGGAATTATAGAAGCGCTATACTTTGTCAAAGCAATGTTTTTCTACTCTTTTGCTAGTCGCAAAATTTCAAAAAGTTGACTGCATTGATTCTGCAAAGATTTTGTTGTTGCGCTTTTTTGTTTACTTCTTTATCACGTATCAATCTAGGTTCCAACATTTTGTTGGTATTAAACCATAGAAGGCGTGAAGAAGGTTTTTTTTTTTTTTTTTTTTTTTTTTGAAAGCAGATGTTTATTATATGCGCAGACATATAATATTACATCATGTTTTCGTAGGTCGTGCTCGCACCAGTGGTTCTAGTGGACTGCTAGAACCACTGAGACTACTGATGAGTCGGAGTAGCGTCCGACGAAACCAAGGTCTAGTCAGCTTGGTTTAAGTTCTGCAAAGAACTTTGTTGTTGTAGCAACCTGTTGCTTCATGAATTATTTGGCATTAAGCTCACAATATAATTCTTAAAAAATATTTTTTTTAAGAATTATAAAAGAAATAAAATACTATTTATTTTTTCATTTTGGGTTGGAGATCGCTTAGAGATCGCTTGGGACACAACCATTTGCTTGCAACTTCTAAAAAATTTGGTAAAAGTCGAAGAAGACGTGAATTATTCTGCATCAAGACAATGCCAGCTCTCACACATTGGCTCAAATAAAGACCTTTTTGATCAGCCAAAAAAATCATATTTATGAGTCATCCGCAATGCTCTCATTATGGCCGGGAAAAATTTCTAAGTACTTGGTTTTTGAATTTTAGCATAAGCCGTTTGGTACTACTACTACTACTACTTAAAATTTAAACGCGTTTGCATCATATTGTGATTGGTGATGAATAATAGGTCTGTTTCCGTACAAAGTTCAAGAAAAGTTCAAGCAGTAATTAAATTATCTGTCAAAATGAGAGAATTTGCAAAAAAGTACGGAAACGACTTCTAGCGAGTTTCAAGCACAAAAACAGCTGATTGCCTATAAACGCAAGCAGCGCCAAATTTATTTACACCAATTTGACATTTTCTTGTTCATCTTGATGCTTGTTCTTATCGTGCTCGAAGAAATTGTTCAAGCAAAGTTCAAGCTAGTTTCGAGGCTCGAGAGAGTGGCATTTTGCTTGTTCTTCTTCTCTCTCGAGCTCGAAAAATGTGTAAAGAAACGCCTTCAAGCAACTTCAAGTAACTTGAAGTGCGTACGGAAACAGACCTAATGTGTTCATTACGATAATAATGGCATACGCCGTTAACGAAATACTCAAAGTGACAAGGTCATGCTCTGTATTTAGTGGGACCAATTGGTGTACTATGAGCTGCTAAAACTGGGTGAAACCATCACAAGGGAACTCTACCGAACTCAATTGATGGGTTTGAGACGAGAATTGAAGCAAAAACGGTCAGAATACGAGCACAAGGTAATTTTGCAACATGATAACGCTCGGCTATATGTTGCACAGCCGGTCAAAACATACCTTGAAACGCTGAAATGGGAAGTCCAGCGTATAGCCCAAACATTTCCCCTTCCGACTACACTAAGGGAAATAACGCATATTAACATTATCCACGCCTGAGTATAAAGTTTATTTAAATATTTACGTGAATAAATCAAATATTTTCCCGTATTTAAATTTTATTTATACCACACACTTACATACCAATAACACACAGCTGAGATAGCCAACAAGCAGCAACAACATCGCACTCTGTTCCTACAGTTATGGATGAAGTTTTTATAATTAAGATTCTTGCTTTCGGTTTCTTATAGTTTTCGTTTGGTTTTTGTTATGAATATAATATAGCCTGGATGTTTGGCCAAAATTCTTTGACGGTGCGATTGGCGATCGCAGAGAGCCCGAACAGAACCAAAGCGGCTGTCGGATGGCGGTCCTCTCTCGAGAATCCGTTGAGAATACGTCCAGAATAGTAGCGGTTGTTGGTTATCGGATCAGCATTATGACATTTAGTGCCATAATATTGCACCAACTGTCAAAAATAGTATAAATTAGAGAACGAAAAAAGTAAAAAAGAAAATAATATATAGCAGATGGTATTTTATGGACGCAGCTCGTGATAAATATTTTAATATATTGTTTTTAAATTTCAATATTTTTATATAAATTTTCTTTAAATGCGATATTTTCATTTTCAAATAGCAAATATTTAAGAGAATTTAATTTATTTTAATTTCTTTTTAATTCAGTTCAAATATTTTAATATTTTATTTAATTAAAAAAATATTTAAATAAATTTTAAATATTTACGTAGTCGATTTATGCAAATGCGTTATTGGTGCAAAAATTACTCGCTTTTTGGATAAAATAAAAAAGTTTTTGGATAAGTTTAATATTTTTTCTCTTAGTGTACTATTTGTTTTCGTCGATGACGCATGCCCTTGAATCGATTCGTGGATAGCATCAAAAGACACATCGTTTTTTGAGATGATATCCAAAAATTGCCAGAAATATGGAAAAAGTAGTAGCTAGCGATGGACAATACTTTGAAAAATGATATATAAATAGCAACCCTCTTACTTCACAACCACGGCGTAATAGGAAGATCATTAATTTTTTTATCAGTTCTTGTTATAGTTGTATAGTTGATGAATACAGTCATACATAAATAAAAATTAAAAAAAAATTTCGTTAAAATACATTATGAAGTAGAAACTTATTTTGCAACATCCTGTATGTTTTTTAAAAAAAGTTCACAAGGACAGCCAAATTAACAAAAACTTTCAAATTAACAATGTATGAGAATTTGACAATAAATGTTAATTTTCTGACATAAATTTCAATGCACCGTGTTTGCTCGGGGCATAAATTTCAAATGAATGAAAAGTACCCATTTGCATTTTAACAAAAAAAAAAAAAAAAAAGTAGCTCTTTGAAAAAGTGAACAAATGATAAACTTTTTCGGCTGATTGAGTAACGAACAAAGAAACTTATGTGAAAACTTATTGAAGGGTGTTTTCACATTATTTGATATTTAGACTGGATAACAAGGGTGTTGTGAGAAAACTTACTTAACATTGGAGAGCAGATGAAAACTCCAACATGTATGTACGCAAGAAATGTTTTAAAGAGCTTTAAAGTAACAGGCTTGTTGCGTTCTTTCAGCAAGAGCTTAAAGGGCCTAAGCGCAACTTTTACGATTTTATTGCATTGATTACGTCCTTTGTCATTTCCACAAATTACGTAAACTAATAAAAATTTGTAATCGAAAAAATACGTAGAACGTAAAACTGCTATTAACAAGAATTTCAAGTGACGTTAACGTCTGCCGACACACCTTCGAGATTAATTTACGTTATCTTTTTGTATAATCATAAGTAAGCAAATAAAAGAGCGTAAAAAGTAACGCATAACGTAAATCAAACAATAAAATTTAAGTATCTTGTGTAAATTAGCTGAAAATGCAACAAAAATAAATTTGCAAAAAGAAAATAAGGCCGCAAATTCTGGCAAAAAAAAAAAAAAAAAATTAAAAAATTAAAAAAAAAAATTTACCCAGTCAATGTTTTTTCTCTGCTGTTCTCTGCGGCTTTTTCTGCTTCATTGTCTTTATGGTTGCAGCTGCCTTCCTTCCATGCCCCTTAAAGGTCGTCTGCTGAACGGAACCCAGCCAAGTTTAAGAACTGGAAAGAACAAGTTTTTTTTGTATGTTTTTCTTTTAAGCGTGATCGTTGAAGACTCGCCAACATCGCGGCTTACAGACTCGTCCAACGACCGACCCAACAACGCTCGCATACGGTCGGGCGGCCGGACGGTGGAATTGCATTCTTCCTTGGCATGCAGCCACAAACTTATGAGCCATTAACTTGCAGTTGTTGTTGTTGTTGTTGTTGTTGTTGTTGTTGTTGTTGTCGTTGTTGTTGTTGTTGTTGTTCATGTTGTTTTTTTTTTAGTGTTGCTTCATCTGATTAACAATTCCTTGGCAAGAATTTGTAATGCAGCAAGAAGCCAAATAGTTAAATAATAAAAATATGTAGATTAAAAAAAAGAGAGAGAGAGAGATAAAAGAAAAAAACTATTGAAAGAACGAGTTAAGCACGCGCTTTTTTGTGTACTGCGCTTGCTGTTGTTGTTGTTGTTGTTGTTGTTGTTGTTGTATTGAGTGGAAAGTGTCTGAGAGCGCCGGATAAAGTTTGTTTGTTGCTGCCAGTGATGTGATTCTGGTTTAGTAAAAAATCCCGATCACATCCCGATTTAGACCTGTTTATCCCACCAAAATGACACGAAAAACCCACAAAAAATCCCACGCAAATATTTATACCAATAACGATTTTTTATGCAATTTTTGAAAAGAAATAAGGATGCCTAACTGCTGAACAGGCCCACCTACTACTGAACACTGTGAGTTCTGACGTCTGTATGATGCGCTAATATGTAAAGTGTCACAGTAACATCTCATTGAATGTTCACTTTTGAAAAATCATTGAGATGAATGCGCATGGTGCTTTAGCCCCACGGCCGTTGAGAAGTAAAATATTCGAATAAAACGAAGTTGAGCAAAATTTTGGAATGGCGTCGCCTAAAAAAAAAGTGAAAAGAAGAACGAATATAAATTCTGATGCGATGGCTGCAGCCATCAAAGAAATTCAAATCTCTATTGCTGAAAGTTCAGTGAGTCAATGTGAACTGTTGTTAGAATAAACTTTTTAGAAACTCTCAAAAACTAGTGTTTTTACTTCATTTTCTAATTTTTTTCAACGATTTGTTTTAGGTGTTCAGTAGCTGGGCCGATTTCAAGACTTTTGCTAGATCAACTGCCAAAATTATAATTTTTGGAAATTTTACATTTTGATTAAAATTCTTGTTAGTTATTAAAGTTAGCTTCCAAATGAGACCAAGAACTTTAAAAAATTATGTTTTAAACCAAATGTATAGCCTCCAAGTAAAACGTGTTTAGTAGGCGGGCATCCTTCCCTACATTTTTTTAACATAATAATAATTTTATAGTTGAATAATGAACATAATAAAGTTTTTCAATAAATATAACAAATTTTTCCACAAAACAAAAAAACAACAAAAAAAAAAATACGAAAAGTTAAACACTGCGTTTTTTATAAAAAACTCTCTTAAGTGTATGAAGTAATCGTAAATTTCTTTAGTTGTATCAAAATAAAACTGAGCTTGTATTTTTGTTTTTAAATGAGGATCTTATTTCCATTAATTTAAAGCCTCTTGAATATACATATCCGTTTCTTACATATTTAGAATCAATGAAACAGCAATTAAACGAAAAATTTTGAAAGATTACAAAAAAGTGATACCAACCCGTTTTGCTAATTTACACTTTAAAAAAATTATGATTCAGTAGAAAATCCCACCTAAGCATCTGAAATCCCACACGTTCTCAAATAGGCCAAATATCCCGAAATGAGCCCGAAATCCCACCAAATCACATCACTGGTTGCTGCAGTTGTTGCTTTTCATCTGACGCCTGCACTTTGGCTTCTCTGGACTTTGCTCGAGAGATAAAGTAGAGATTTTTTTGTTTTTGGCCTGCAGTTTGAGTTAGTTTTTCCCTGCCGCCAGTGTTGCCAGATTGACGTGAAATAAGTCATTTTGACTCATTTCAAGTTCAAATTAGGAAAGACACACAATGAGTTAGAATCTTAGATTCTGTCGCTTTGTGGCCTGAACACATTGGCAACGACAGCAATGCAATGACAGCAACGCAATAACAGCAATGCAACGACATCTGACATATTTTTTTGTATGCATTCTTTATGGAGCAGATATGCATGCCTCAACGACATTGGCTTGGATCAATTTCTAATTTCAAGGGCAAAAGCACCAAAATTTGCGAGGGAAATTCGAGAAGTCAGTGACTTTTTTAAATTCCCGCGTAGTAACTTTAAATGCAACACTGATCCTGTCAACTACCATCTGTTAATAAGCAACTGTCAAATTTTGATCAAGCTGCGTTATTTAGTTTGTGTTTGACAGCCATTAAAAGCGGACAACTTAGTGAATTTCGACGAATATGGAAAAAAGTGAATTTCGTTTACTCATCAAGCATTATTGTTTTGCGTAAAAAAAACCGTCACCGCAACCAAGGAGAGGCTTGAAAATACTATGGGAACTCTGCGACATCAATTTCAATGGTTAAGAAGTGTTTTATTGAATTCCGGTGTGGTCGCATCCGCACAAGTGACTCTGCACGTTCAGATCGTCCAAAAGAGGGTGACACGCTAGAAATCGTCGATAATATTCATGGAATAATATTGCACAATCGGAGGGTGAAAGTACTTGAGGTGGCTGAAGGTGTGGGCATCTCAACTGAGCGAGCACATCACATTTTACACAAACACTTGGACAGGAAAAAGCTATCCCCCCGATGTGTCAGCAATTGTTCACACTCGACCATAAGCGCAGCCGTGTGACCACTTCAAAGGAGTGTTTGACAATGTACAACCGCAATGCGAAGGAGATTTTGCGTCGTTTTGTAACCATAGATGAAACGTGGATACACTACAACACCCCAGAGACCAAGAAACAGTAAAAGCAGTGAACTCTCCGGGTGAACGTGCAGCCAAGAAGGCCAAATTGTTTTTGAGTCGTTTTGTAGTCATAGATGAAACATGGATACATCACAATGTACCATAGCCCAAGGGACAATCAAAGCTGTGTACTTTTCCGGTTGAACGTGCACTAAATAAGGCGAAATTGGGTTTGTCGGTGAATAAGTTCATTCTCATCATCACTTACATCGATTATTTTGAAAAAGGTAAATGATCACCGGAGAATATAATCCACAGCTTTTGAACAGATTTTACATAGATTTAGCAAAAACGATTGCATTTTGCAATGAAAAAGTGCTCTTCCACAATGACAACGCACCGTCGCACACATCTGTAGTCGCCATGACATAAATTCATAAATTAGGCTACGAGCTGCTACCCCAGCTACAATATTGTACATATTTAGAAAGTGTCTATTTCCTATTTCAAAACCTGAAGAAATGGCTTGACGGTATCAGATTTGGATTTGGAAATTAAGAGGCCATTACTGACTGAAACTATTTTAAAGACTTTGGTAAACCTATTATTTGGCAGGAATAAAAAAAATTGGAAAAACGCTGGACTATATGTTAAGAAATAAAACTCTTTTAAGCTGAAAAAAAAAGAACTTTTGTTAAAAAAGACACCGACTTATCAAATTGCCCTCGTACTCGTTTTAACTCGGGTTTTGATGACATTTTGTTAGCATTTTTTCATGTCGCTGCCGCGTTCAATATAATCAAGTAGCCGATGGTATGTGAGAAATATAATCAAAGAATTCCAAGAGACTACCTCGGTGCCAGATGTGAATACACCGACATATTTTCGCCCCGTACATTCCACCGGAAATATCAGCGCAGTGAAGAAAAGTGTTGAAATTGGTCAACTATCCTCAAGAATTATATCTCTACATCCACACTACAGCGGATATTGACCAATGATTTGCCTATGCACGCATACAATATCCAATTGACTCAAGAAGTTCAGACGGCGGACCACCAACAGTGCAGTACGGTCTATAATTGGGTGATTTTTACAATGCGTGTATTCTAACGAAGGTAATTTTTGCTCATTTCACAGGCGACTACGTTAATAGTCAAAATTGCCACATTTAAACTGACAAAAACCAGGGAACAATTCGTGAGATACCAATGCACTTACAACGCGTAACTGTATGATGTAAATTGTGGGAAATAGACGTCATAGCACCATACTTTTTCATAAATGATAACGTAAGAGCCGTTAAAGTCAATGAAGTGCGCTGCAGAGATGTGAAGTTTCCTAGTCGAGTAATTTCGCATCTTGGTTTCCAAAACACAAATTGGCAACCAAGACCTTTGGGATTTAACACTGTTCGACTGCTTTCTTTAGAGTTATGTTAAGAGTAAGGTCTATGCTATGCTATGCTATGCTCTGTTATATAAATATAACGAACATTGAAGTCGCCATCGCTGAATAGAGCTCGAATAATGCGAAAGAGTGATTGAAATTTTCGAAGAAAGGATTAAGGTCTGAAAGCTTAGCCGAAGCTTTCATACATATAACATACATATATTTTTTTTTTGTAAATATTTTAAAATATTTTGACCTATTTTACAATCGTTTCTAATATTTTAAAAAATTTTAATTACTTTTGATATTATTTGCTCAGATGAGGATGAAAAATTTTGGAAATGTTCATAAAAGGTGTAAAATCCGTTTCAGACTATTTTGTTTCAGCCTTTATGAGAGGTTTTGTAAAGCGTTTTTCAAATATTGCTTGATATTGAGTTTGTTTTTGAAATATTTTGATAATCATTGAAATATGATCGACAATACTTTTGGTCAGATGAAAACACAACTTCTTAAATTGCTTTATCTAGGGTTGATAGAAGGTTTCAATAATTTTCAAACTGTTCTCATTGAAGAAGATTTTGAAAGAGGATTTTATCGTTACTGAACTGTTATGAATAACGTCTTTCGATATTTTTCTTATTAAGGCTCTATAAGGGTTCATAAATTTTTATAAGTACAGACTATAAGAACATAAGTAATAATAAAAAATAATAATAAACTGGCCATATCAGCCCTTGAAAGGACTTTGACCGATCTTTTTAAGATCAAATTGTGTTGTGCGTATTATTTTTGTTTGTACACAATTGACCGAGAACTGGACCCACTAGTTTTATGTGCATGTTCACAAGAAGCTTAACATGGCATTATTTACCCTCTGAGGTTTGTCATTGTCTGCAGGGAGGTGACGACTGAACAGAAAAATTAATTCAATTGAAAAACTTTCCGTGAAAAATGGAATTGAACCAGGGTTCTCCAGCGTATGGGTCACGCACTCTACCCACTGCGCCACGGCTGCCAGAAGTACATAAAGTAAGATTTATTATAATTAATATAGAAATAAATAATAGTTTATTATTGAAAGTTTGTCTGGCCCCACTGTGCCGCCTCAACAAAATTTTCTTGAGAGCATTAAAAGTGAGCTGAGCTTCAAAGGTTGTTGCTCTCACTGAAACTCACTCACTCAATTGACTCTTATAATTTCTCTTGAGCTTAAGTAGCATGTTGCAAGCTCTTTATTGATTAAAAGAGTTTCGCCTGAGCGTTGCGAATTTCTTATCGTCTATATTATAGACTCTATAATGTCTCAACAAACATTGCATTAATTTGTTGAGTGGATCAATTCAAAAAACTTATCTGGGAAAATTTTACTAAACAACTTGATTTCCGATGGTAAATAAATATAAGTAAATAACAAAAAATAAATAATTTTTTTAAAGTATCGGTAACAAAAAAACAAAAAAAAAAAATAATTAATATCTCGATTATTTCAAATTTTTATGTTTTTCAACAATGAACAATGATTGATCAATTCAGTTTTTTCCACCTTTTATCTACTTGTCTTAAAGTTTTAGCAAAAAAGAAAACAAAATGTCGATGATTATCGATAAATTTATCGAAAATTGCTTGGTTGCCGAAAAGTACAGAATTTAATTTAAATCGAAAGTAAAAACTAATTTGTTGCTTATGAGTTCAGAGCCGTTCTATGTCTGTGACTTGTTTGTGCCGTCAACTATTATTTATTCATGCTTATAATACGCGCAGCGTCTCAGTAAAGTCGTCTGCTGAGCAAAGACTATAGATTGTATAGACTTTGCAACTGAAAGCCACTTTCAATATTGAACAAATCGTAGGATGTAATTATCGGCACGGCGAAAAACATTGGCACGGGCAGCGAAAAAGCAGCGCTGACGGCAAATTTGTGTTGCTAGCATTTGTTGATAGACTCTAAAACGTCAAAATCCTATCAACAAAGTTGTCGGTTTTAATGTTGATTTTATTAATTTCATCGGAATTCTATTCGGACGGACTAGCTTGTTTGTTTACATTTTTTTTGCATGGTTGTTGTTATTGCTCTTCCTTCTTCCTTTGTCTGCAGGTTTTTGTTTCGCTAGGATTTTTAGCTTAATATTTGGCGATCGTCAGAAAATTTATATTTTTGCGATTTTGTCTATCTCGATGAAGCTATAGTTAAATCGCTGTAACTTTTTTATTAATTCAATTTGAATTGAAATGCACCCAAAGACTAAATTTTAGAAAATTTGAGCACCTTTAAAATGACATCAAAAATTATTTTTTCACTAAATTTATTATTTTTTTTAACTTAACTTAATATTATATCCATCTATCTAAATCCACTAATTCTGAACCTATATAATAAATATAATTTATTTCATAATTGTTGCCACGCAGGACAATCGCCAGCTAGAGCAACTAGGTTGTTTTGTTGCTGCTGTATTTGCCTTGTTGTCACTAAAATATGCAATAAAAATATTTAAATAAATTAAATATACCTTGTTTGATATTGTAAATAAACTATAAATCAATAACACTATAACGAACAAGAAAAAAATCTTTTAAAATTATGGCCTTAAGATCCAATAAGTTTTATATAAATTTTCGGACTAAATTTTGTTAAAAATATTTTGTAATTAAATAAAAAACTTATTTTAAATATTTAAAATAAAAAATTACTTGGAATAATATTAAAGTTAAAGTTCGAAAAATTTAACAAAATAAAATAATATTAAAAAATAAATAGAATTACAAATAAAAGTGAAATTAAAAAACTAAAAGCAAACTTATAAAACAAACAACATTGAAAATAAATTTTAAATAAAACGCAAAAAATAAAAACTTGTTGAAAAATATAACAGTTTAAATAAAACAAAAATAATAATTTAAAAAATGCCATTTTATAAAAATTGTGAGAAAATTATATGCAAATGAAAGTGCTTAAATAAACCAATAAAAATAAAATAAAAAAATTAAAAAGTGTCAAAAGTCTAAATAAAAAATAAAAATTACATATAAGAAAAATATGTATAAATAAATATAAGTAAAAATAAAATATAAAACTGAAAATTAAGAAATGGATTTATTTAGTTTTATTTGATTTGATTTATTGATTACTTATTTTTTATTCATGCGTTTATATGCTGGTAAAACTATATTTTTTTATTTTATTCTAACACTCAAAGAATAAAATAAAATATATAAAGAATTTTATTTTATTTTTATAAATAATATTGACTTTCACATTATAATTTTTATTAATCAATTTTACAATTTTTGACAACTTGTTTTTATTTGATTCTTATTTAGTTTTGTTTCATACTTTTAAGATTTTTAATTTGTTTTAATATTAATATGTTTAATGTTTTAGTATTTATCGCATTGCAGAAGTAGTTGGAAATTTGTAATTAATTTTTTTTATTCTTTTCAGCGTTTTTTGTTCTTTTTTATTTTCAGTTTTATATATTAAATATTACTATTTTATTCGATATCTTTAAATATCTGAAAAATAATAACAAATATAAACGAAACAAATTTATATGTTTATATTTTCAAGCATACCAAATTAACTATTTTTACAAATTTTTAACTTTTTTTTCATATTTTGATCTTAAAAGTATGAAACAAAAATAAATGAAAATCAAATAATAACAAGTTGACAAAAATTGTAAAATTAATAAATAAAAATTGAAATGTGAAAATCAGTATTATTTATAAAAATTAAATAAAATTCTTTATATATTTTATTTTATTCTTTAAGTTTAAGAATAAAATAAAAAAGCATAGTTTTAGCAGCATATAAACGCATCAATAAAAAATAAGTAATCAATAAATCAAATCAAATTAAATAAAATAAATCCATTTCTTAATTTCCAGTTTAATATTTCATTTTTACTTATATTTATTTATATATATTTTTCTTATATGTAAGTTATACTTTTTATCTTGACTTTTGACACTTTTTAATTTTTATATTATATTTTTATTGGTTTATTTAAGCACTTTCATTTTTATATAATTTTCTCACAATTTTTATAAAATGGCATTTTTTAAATTATTATTTTTGTTTTATTTAAACTGTTATATTTTTGAACAAGTTTTTAGTTTTTGCGTTTTATTTAAAATTTATTTTCAATGTTGTTTGTTTTATAAGTTTGCTTTTAGTTTCTTAATTTCACTTTTATTTTTAATTCTATTTATTTTTTAATTTTATTTTATTTAGTTAAATTTTTCGAACTTTAACTTTAATATTATTCCAAGTAATTTTTTATTTTAAATATTTAAAATAAGTTTTTAATTTAATTACAAAATATTTTTAACAAAATTAAGTCCGAAAATTTATATAAAAATTATTGGATCTTAAGGCCATAATTTTAAAATATTTTTTCTTGTTCGTTATGGTGTAATTGATTTATAGTTTATTTACAATAACAAACAAGGTATATTTTATTTATTTAAATATTTTTATTGCTTATTTTAGTGACAACAAGGCAAATACAGCAGCAACAAGACTTATTTTTCTAGCTTGCGATTGTCCTGAGTGGCAGCTAGACCAATATATTTATTATGAAATAAATTATATTTATTATATAGGTTCAGAAATAGTGGATTTAGATAGATAGATATAATATTAAGTTAAGTTAAAAAAAAATAATAAATTTAGTAAAAAAATGTTTGATGTCATTTTAAAGGTGCTCAAATTTTCTAAAATTTAGTCTTTGGGTGCATTTCAATTCAAATTGAATTAAGAAAGTTACAGCGATTTAACTATAGCTTCATCGAGATAGACAAAATCGCAAAAATATAAATTTTCTGACGATCGCCAAATATTAAGCTAAAAATCCTAGCGAAACAAAAACCTGCAGACAAAGGAAGAAGGAAGAGCAATAACAACAACCATGCAAAAAAAATGTAAACAAACAAGCTACAAGTCCGTCCGAATAGAATTCCGATGAAATTAATAAAATCAACATTAAAACCGACAACTTTGTTGATAGGATTTTGTCGTTTTAGAGTCTATCAACAAATGCTAGCAACACAAATTTGCCGTCAGCGCTGCTTTTTCGCTGCCCGTGCCAATGTTTTTCGCCGTGCCGATAATTACATCCTACGATTTGTTCAATATTGAAAGTGGCTTTCAGTTGCAAAGTCTATACAATCTATAGTCTTTGTGCTGAGTCAAAAGTTTGTTTATTTGTCCAACTGTCTGCTACTCAATTATAATCAATTTCAATTTATTTACTTAGGAGTTAAAAAAAAAAAGAAAAATCAAGCACTGCGCTTGCTTGACTGTTGCTATAGTTCTCTCGTTTACTCGTCAGGCTTGCATGCCACCCACTTTTTGCGGTTGTGTTCATTGTGCGTTTTGTTGTGGTCGTTTTTATGTTGCTTTATTGCTTAATTTATTCATGCGACTTACAGGATTATTATTGTTGTTGTTTTTGTTGTTGCGGTTACTGTTTCTATGCTTGTCATTGTTGCTGATTTTATTAAATTACAACCCACAAAAAGACTAAAAAAAAAGCAAAACAGAAACACAGAAATAATATAAATTGAATAATGGATATGCATAAAATATATAAACAAAAAAAAAAAAAAAAAAAATTATAAAAAAACCAATCACATGTAAAATTCAATTGATATTCAAGAGTTTCAGTTGACAGTCGAAATTTCAGATGAAATTCACCAAAAATGACAACAATCCATTAAAGTCTTTCAGACGTAAAATTGTTCAACTGATGTTTGTGGGCCAAAATACGAAAATCTCCAAATTGGATGAATATTTTTCCGAAATATGAATAAGCTCTTAACAGAACTGTCAACGTTTTGACAGTCAGACAAATATATTTAAAGGTTGTTGAACTCAACAACCAAAAAATAATTCTGATGAAATGTGACATAAATACGAAAATATTGAAGAGTTAAGAGAGAGACAAAGGAAATATGAATATAAAATAAATCAAAATCAAAATCAAAATCAAAATCAAAATCAAAATCAAAATCAAAATCAAAATCAAAATCAAAATCAAAATCAAAATCAAAATCAAAATCAAAATCAAAATCAAAATCAAAATCAAAATCAAAATCAAAATCAAAATCAAAATCAAAATCAAAATCAAAATCAAAATCAAAATCAAAATCAAAATCAAAATCAAAATCAAAATCAAAATCAAAATCAAAATCAAAATCAAAATCAAAATCAAAATCAAAATCAAAATCAAAATCAAAATCAAAATCAAAATCAAAATCAAAATTGAAATTGAAATTGAAATCGAAATCGAAATTGAAATTGAAATTGAAATTGAAATTGAAATTGAAATTGAAATTGAAATTGAAAATGAAATTGAAATTGAAATTGAAATTGAAATTGAAATTGAAATTGAAAATGAAATTGAAATTGAAATTGAAATTGAAATTGAAATTGAAATTGAAATTGAAATTGAAATTGAAATTGAAATTGAAATTGAAATTGAAATTGAAATTGAAATCGAAATCGAAATCGAAATCGAACTTGAAATTGAAATTGAAATTGAAATTGAAATCGAAATCGAAATTGCAATTGAAATTGAAATTGAAATCGAAATCGAAATCGAAATTGAAATCGAAATTGAAATTGAAATTAAAATTGAAATTGAAATCGAAATCGAAATTGGAATTGAAATTAAAATTGAAATTGAAATTGAAATTGAATTTGAAATTGAAATTGAAATTGAAATTGAAATTTAAATTTAAATTGAAATTGAATTGAAATTGAAATTGAAATTGAATTGAAATTGAAATTGAAATTGAAATTGAAATTGAAATTGAAATTGAATTGAAATTGAAATTGAAATCGAAATTAAAATTTAAATTTAAATTGAAATTGAAATTGAAATTGAAACTGAAATTGAAATTGAAATTGAAATTGAAATTGAAATTGAAATTGAAATTGAAATTGAAGTTGAAATTGAAATTGAAATTGAAATTGAAATTGAAAATTGAAATTGAAATTGAAATTAATATTGAAATTGAAATTGAAATTGAAATTGAAATTGAAATCGAAATTGAAATCGAAATCGAAATTGAAATTGAAATTGAAATTGAAATTGAAATCGAAATCGAAATTGCAATTGAAATTGAAATTGAAATTGAAATTGAAATTGAAATCGAAATCGAAATCTAAATCGAAATCAAAATCAAAGTAGAATTAACACAAGGATTAAATCATGACAAGGCTGAGTGTATAATGAAAGCAGAATAGAAAAGTTAAAGTGAAGAACTAGGCCGGGACTCGAACCCGCGACCCCGTGGATACCTTGGCAATTATCCACCTCATACTACCGAGACATTCAAAATCCGATTTCAAGAGTCTGGCTTTTCAAAACTGATTTGAATCCACAGATTTCTTGCTTTTTCTCTTATTTAAGCAATTATCTGTCAATTAAAATTTTTATTTTAGGTTTTGTGAAACAAAACAATTTGGATTTTTGGGCACAGCACTGTCTTTTGAAATCACTCAACTTTACTTTCTTAAAAATTTTCAAACAACGCATCAATAATTTTGTTTTTTTTTTAAATGTGTTAAAATATTCATTCAGCAGTGGCGTCCGTGGCGTAGTTGGTTAAAGTGCGTGGCCTCTATGTCAACGAACCTGGAGACCCGGGTTCGAATCCCAGCAGCGACAGAAAATTATTTGAATTAAAATAATTTTTCTGTACGGCCGCCACCTCTCTGCAGACAATGGCAAACCTCAGAGAGTAATCAAAATGCCATGTAAAGCTTCTTGAGAATAAGAACATTTCGTTCATCGCCGTTCGGAGTCGGCGTTAAACCTGTAGGTCCATTTCTCGGTCAATTGTGTACAAACTTAATAACACGCACAACACAATTGATCATATGAAGCTAGGTCAAAGTCCTTTCAAGGGCTGAAATGACCAGTTATTTATTTTTTTATTTTTTTTTTTTTGTTTTAAATATTCATTCAGCAAAAATGTGTTAATTGCTTTAACTCCGAGCTAAAGTAAGTCTTTATTTAAGCTGTAAATTTTAACTAAATCAACTTGTTCAAAAAGACGACGCTTTTCTAATTTTAATTGAATTATTTTAATTTTTCAGAGTTTTTAAGTTGAATGAAGAGTAAAAAAAAACATGTATTACGTGATATTATAAACAAACAAAGCTTTTAGCACACATGAGTTCAAATTCAATTAAACTGCACGATACAAGCAATACAACGAAATCGAATCGAGCATGTCCTTCTTGGCTTCAATAGCTTCATCTGCTATACCTAGTCCGCCTACTGCTTCAGCGCTCATAACTTGCTTCCGCCAAGAGTGAACACCACGTTCAAAAAAACTCAAAACGAAACCACTTTTTTCGCTTGCTCTTCAGTATCGAAGGCTCTACGTTAAGTTAATTAATCCCACGCCCAAAAGTATGCTGCATGCTGCTAAACAAATCATGAAGATGCAGAGAGCAAAGATTAAAAACGATTAAATTAAATGCAAAAGCAGCGCGCAAAATGAATAATAAAACAAAACATAACAACAAAAAAAACAAAAAAAAAAAAAAACAACAACAACAAATTGAGCCACAAAATTTTACTAATTTTTCAGCAAATACGAAAATAATTGATGCTTAAGATTGAAGAGCTCTTGGCTGTTAGTCAAGAGGACGAGTGCCTGGAAGACGAAGCAAATGTAGAACAGAGTACAATGACAGCATTAGTCGGAAATTTAAGTAGGCTGGTTAAGTTTTCCATTGTTCAATTAGGTTGTACCCAAAAACAAAAAAAATAACAAAAACAAAGACAAAGCCAAAGCAGATCTTATTGCAGCGCTTCCTAAACTTTTCTCAGCTAATTTCGAAGTAATTTCTTTTTTTTCTACTTTAGGAACTTGTGTTCCCAAAGTTTCAGGTACGCTGACTTAATGGACCGAATTGATAAAACCAGAAAATAAAAGAAGTGAGTGATGGATGCTTTTCTCAATGAATTTTATGATATTTTCCAAGAATTTATTTATCTCAATTTAAGTGAAATGCTCCAGTTTTTATTATTGATGTTGCATAATTTTCATAATTATTCTAATATTTATGTTTAAATTCCACTTTGTCTAAAATAAGCTATATAAAGGTTTAAAGTTCTACTCAAGGTCTTGCCTTAACTCCTACTATTAGCTAAGGCTCAAAAAGCTATGCATAATTTTCATTTTTTGCAAGCTTATTTTATCCATGTAAATTAATTTGCAATCAGCTCACACTCACGTAATTTAGTTTGAGAATTTTTTTTTTTAAATTTTGCAATAATTTATTTACATTGTTACGTTGAAGGTTAAAGACACGATATTTTCTAAACGTTAAAGGTTAGTATCACATTTGTTTTTCATATTAGATCTTTTCTTTTCACAACAACAATGTTGTCTAATTCATTGTTTAAATTCTGTACATTTTTCAATATTCTGTACATTCTTTATTTTAAGCCTTAATACATGACTTTATTAAAGTCATAAGCTTCTTAAAGCTTTTAACATAAGCTTCTTATGAACTCTAATAATTAGTTGAATCGTTTTTCTGGTCTTTTAAAGCAACTTTGTTTGCACTCAACTCCATGCAGGGCCAAGTTTTTTTTTTTTTGTTGTTGTTACTGTTCTACTTATTTTGTATCCAGGAAACATTGTAAAGTTACAACTTTGAGGTAAGCAAAACCAGAGAGCTAAGCAGTCTAAAGTTTAAATACTGCTTTAAAATCCTACAATCCTACAATTCAACTATTCAAATACCGCTAAAAAGGTCGAGCGAAATTTGAAGATTTTAAAATTCCTAATTTTTCATCTTATGTATCATATGTCATAGCATATTTCATGTCATATCATATCTCTTGTCATTTGTCATGTCATATGTCATGTCAAACTGTCATGTCACATGTCGTGTTAATGTCATGTCATATATCAAGTCATATGTTATGACATATGTCATGTCATATATCATGTCATATATGTCTCATGTCACATGTCATGTCACGTGTCATGTCACATGTCATGTCACATGTCATGTCACATGTCATGTCACATGACATTTCATGTGTCATGTACTATGTCATATCATGTGTCTTGTTATATGTCATATCATATGTCGTGTCATACTGTCATGTCATATGACAATTAATGTCAAAATTTAAAAACAAAAATTTCTTGTCAATTCTCAGAATACATTTAAATAACATATCATGTCATATCATATGTCATGTTATATCATGTTATATATCATCATATTATGTCATGTCATAAAACTTGTCATATGTCATGACATATATCATGTCATATGCTATGTTATATTTCATATCCTGTATCATGTCATGTTATGTTATAATTTATGCCATATGTCATAGCATATGGCATGTCATACTGTCATGTCATATATAATGCCACACTTCATGTCATATGTCATGTCATATGTCAATTCATATATAATTTCATATGTCATGTTATGTGTTATGTCATATTTTATATCATATATCATGTCATATATCAAAACCTTTAAACCTATAAAGAAAGCATCTTTGGTATGCCGGGATGATCAAAAATTTCCACAGTCTAAAGTTTCTTAAAAATAAATCTTTTTGCATTTATTGCATTTCTTTTTGCATTTATGATAAAATTTAAAAAAAAAATCAATTTGTTGCCAATTCTAAGAAAACATTTAAATATCATATCATGTTATATATAATATATCATATGTCATGTTATATCATGTCATGTATCATCATATTATGTCATATGTCATGTCATAAATCATGTCATATGTCATGTCATATATATATATATCATTTCATGTCATGTCATATATATATATATCATGTCATATTTCATATCCTGTATCATGTCATGTTATGGTATAATTAATGTCATATGTCTTGTCATATGTCATGTCATATGCCATGTCAAATGTCATGTTATATGTCATGTCATATGTCATGTCATATGTCATGTCATATTTTATTTCATATATCAAAACTTTTAAACCTATAAAGAAAGAATCTTTGATATGCCGGATGAGCAAAAATTTCCGCAGTCAAAAATTTCCTTAAAATAAATCTATTTTTTTCATTTATGATAAAAGTAAATAAAATCAATTTGTTGCCAACTGCAAGAAACCATTTAAATATCATATCATATTTCTTGTCACATCATGTTATACATCATCATATTATTTTATATGTCATGTCATACGGCATGTCATGTCATATGCCTGTCATATGTCATGTCATATTTGGCGTCAATTATCGAAACCTTTAAACCTGTAATGAAAGAATCTTTCCTGTGACGGGATGATCAAAAATTTACCAGTCAAAAATGTTCTAAAGAGAAATCCATTTTATTTTGCATATATGTCAAAAGTTAAAAAAATCAATTTGTTGCCAATTCTAAGAAATCATTTAAATATCATATATCATGTATCGTCATATTATTTTATATGTCATGTCATAGGTCATCTCATATATCATGTCATGTCATAGGTCATGTCATATATCATTTCCTATATCATGTCATGTTACGTTATAATTTATGTCATATGTCATGTCAAATGGAATGTCATATGTCATGTCATATGTCATGTCTTATGTCATGTCTTATGTCATGTCTTATGTCATGTCATATGTCGTGTCATATGGCATGTCTTATGTCATGTCTTATGTCATGTCATATGTCATGTCTTTTGTCTTGTCATATGTCGTTTCATATCATGTCATATGTCACGTTATATATCATGTCATCATATCAGTCTACTCATTTTGTCATATGTCCAAGAAATGCCATTCATATTCCGGAAATTGTATTATTGTCTTTTATTAAACCTTTAATGGAATAAGCTTGCCTATGGCGGTAAGATAGCTCTATCAAAAATTTCCTAAAAAGAAATCTATTTTCTTTCTTTTTGCATTTATGTCAAAATTTAGAAAAAATCAATTTCTTGCCAATTCTTAGAAATCATTGGAACAGAGAGCATTTCCGGTTTTGGTTGTTTTGCTGCTGAAACTGCTTTCTTTACATTACCTGAGTTTAATGGAAACTTAATGCATTTATGTGACCTTAAAAATGTCTAGCACAGGCAGGCATGGAAAGCATACAAATATGTACTCAGGTATATGTATTGCTGTACAAGCATTTCAACTATATTGGTGCATGCACTACACGCACCCACAGCTACTAACAAGAAACAGTGCGATCTAAAAACAAATTTTGTTGCTGCAATTGTGTATGAGTATGTGTGTGTGTGTCTGTGTTTTTGGGTCGGTGTGAGTGCAACTGACATGTTATATCTTAATTTTAGTAATTTTTGTTGCCTAAAAGTATGCAACGTATATAAATTACTATCAGCTTTGTCTTGTTTGCGGTCGAGTTGACATGTTCTGTCGAAATGCTTGTAGTAGCAAAAGTTTACTGTTGTTTTTGTTGTTGTTTTTGTATGTAATGTTCATGCGCATGCTTTTGTTGCTGCTGCTGCTGCTGATGCTTTTGCATGTTGCTGTTCTTCACTGCTTTTTCACTTGCTGTCATTGTTGATGCACAGAAAGCCAATTACGTCTACTATCAATTTTCCAAGCATGTTCTTGTTGTTGTTTTTATGTTTTTTGTTATTTTTTGTTTTTATTTCACTGTTTGTAACCAAAGCCGTAGCTGCAGAAAAGCGTTACTTTTTGTATATGCAGCTTCAAGTATATTAATAAAATGTCTGAAAATATGCTACACCTCTTGCAGTCTAAAAGTACGGCAGCAAATCGCTAGAGCATATTAAGCTGCTTTACAAACACAATTACAACAACAACAATAATAACAACAAAAACAACAACAACAACACAAACAATAAAAACAACTTGAAAATCAACAACAACAACGTTGCGGGCGACCTACGTCAGTCAGTCTTGTCAAAATCATGCCCAACCACAAGTTTCTTTTTCTTACCTGAATAAACCCAGCTTGGTGCTTGTTTTTTGGCAACAACAAAAACGAAAAAAAAAACGAAAACAAAAATAATATCACTTAAGCACAAATACATACATATAACCATCAACTAACTAGCTGGCAAGGTGTCTTATTCATCAAACCAAAAAATATGAAAACAAACAACATGTTCATACAATTTTAATAAAAACTTAAAACACTCAACGGAACCGGAAGTTGAAGCAGTTCAGTTGAAATTCGAGTCAAGCATATCCCATTGGGAGTCAATAGAGCTTATTTATGCACGTATTGTTAAGTTCTCATATTAAGTTCTTCCAAGTAAGTAAAAGTTGACGGTGAAGAGCTGTCAAGTTGTACTTCTGGGAGTTTAAAAAAAAAAAAAAACAAAAAAAAAAGACAGCATCTTTGTCAGTTTTAATGAAAAAAAGCGTTTAATTTTAAATGCTTGCTAGGACTATAGCAAATGGAGTAGATTGCTAATATCTCAAAAGCTAATAATATGATTGGGAACAATTTCTGAATTGTTTTGTCCAGAGGAATCATTAGAAAAAACTTCTTGTTCCATTTTTTTTTTAAAGTTTTAAAAGACAGCTGCGCTAGTTCTATATTATTTTTAATTTAAAGTTACATTTCAATTTTACATTTTAATAATTTTTATTAAATTTTTTTTGTTTTACTGCGAAGCTACAGTTTTGTTTTAAAAGTGACGGGAAATTTAAAATTAATCGGGTTGTATTGTACAGGTGCTTTGGTACTGTTGTCAATTTTTCATTTTCATTTGCATTAAATTTTTTATACAAATGAAACAAAATGCAAAAAAGTCTTCGAAATGTTAAATATTGCTTTCGATACATCTGCTATGAGTTAAACAAGATTTTAGGAGTGGTGAAAGCGTTTTCAAGGTGACCGTGAAGTCGTTGAAGATGATGAGCGCACATCGCCGTATAACAATTAGAGAAGTTGATGATGCTGTTGGCATATCAATTGGTCCATCCATGCAATTTTTTCCTATGTTTTGCGAATGAAATGTGTTACAACCAAATTTTGTTCCAGAAGTATTAAATTTCGACCAAAAACATCGGTGAGTGGAAGTTGCTCAAGAGACGCTGAAAAAAGTGAATAACGATATAGAATTATTAAAACGTATCCTGACTGGTGATGAGTCTTGGGGTAAAGGATATGTTGTCGAAACTAAGGCGCAATCGTCTCATTGGAGGCATTCTGGATCGCTTAACCCTTTCAGTGCCAAATTAGCCCTTGCAATGCCAAACATTCCAAACTTCGTTCAGGGTCAATTTTTGACTAAAATAAGCTGAGTATGAAGTTTGAAAGCCGTATTGCTTTCCTAATAGATACTACAAACATTTTTAGAAATATTCAAAAAAAATTTAAAAAATTCTAGTACTATAAATATCACATATTTTTTCTAACTTAAAATGTCAATAAGATCTCTTACATTCGTAGTATTATATTTAATTACCTTTAGCTTAAGAAAATTCTCGGAAATATATAAAAATATAATTTTTTAATTTGCTCTTTTTTGAAGTCGCGTGGCCGCGTGGTCGTGCTCATGAGCTCACTCGGAACAACCTTGAAAAACATGTTTAAAAATTAATTTTCGTATTTTTGATTTTCTCCTCTTTTTCATCACATTTCAATCTATTATTAAAAATGTATTGTTAAAAAGTGGGGTGTCCCAAACTAGAAACAAAGCCACAAAGCGAACTGTTGCCGTATGGCAACAAATATGCCGAAAGGGTTAAATAGATAAAGAAAAAAGCTCGACAAGTTCAGTCATATGTCAAGGTTATGCTCATAGCTTTGTTCACCATGAGTTCTTGCAGCAAGGTCAAGAAGTCAATAAGGAATACTACCTACAAGTTCAACGCCGCACAGTGATGCGATTGGTACAAGTTAGACGGAAAATATTATTTTGTAGATTTTTTGGTAGTTTCCGGTGTTTTAGGTATAGGGAAATGCAAAAAAACCTATTTTTAGAAAAAGCTATACTAAAGAACGAGTGTTCTTTGAAGTGTTGCCGATTGGAAGAAGCACATACTTAAAACCCTTTCTAAAATGCTGAAATTCCCACTATTTTTTTTTTAACACACCTCTTACCAGGGTTGCTACATATATTTCGGGAATAAATATAAAGGCCGAATTTTTTTTCTCTATACAAGGTGGGGTAAAAGTAATCACACTACTGGAACACCTTAATACTTTTGCAAATCGCGCAAAATGTTAATTCAGTTTTGATATTTGTGAAGTAAACAAACGCAGAATAGAAATCGATAAGCCATGAATTGGTTAACTCCGGAAGAACGCGGAATAATTCTTTCCATTTTTTGCGCAACAATTTGTCGGTTGTGTTGGCGCAGCGTGAACTTTGTCGCAGATTTCCTGGCCGTCCGACACCAACTGGATAAGCACTGCGGCGTTTGGCCACTCGCCTTGAAGAGACTGGGACAACACGAGATCTTCCCAAGGCTAGCCGGCCCCATAGCAGCCGTTCTGCTGAGAATTTCACTGCTGTTACCCAAGATGTCGAAGAAGAGCCTAGACGTGCTAGCCTATACGTACTAGACGACGTGTCACGCAATTGGGCATTAGCCGGCGGTCCCTACGCAAAATTTTGGTGAAAGATTTGAAGATATTCCCTTACAAATAGCAGACAGTGCATCAGCTGTTCGCTGTTGACCTCCAACCGCGTGTAATCTACGCTCAAGCCGTCCTGAATCTCAACGAAGAGGTGGACGATTTTATATCGAAAATTATCATGAGCGAGGAAAATTATCATTTCCATCCTTGCAGTTACGTGAATAAACAAAATAATCGTTTCTGGGGCACAAAATCCATGTAAAAACCACGAAGAACCATTGCACCCATTCAAAGTTATTGCGTGGTGTGCTGTTTACGCGTCATCGGGCCATTTTTTTGTTTTGAGAACGCTTTGGCCCAAACGACGACTATCGACGGCGCGCGCTACAGAGCCATGATTACTGAATTTTTTCTTCCTCAATTAGATAAATTGAGACTGGAGAACATGTAGTTCCAACAGGACGGTGCAGCGGCGCACACTGCTCGAACCGATATTCTGGAGGAAGCACTCCAGGGTCGCTTAATCTCTCGTTTTGGTGATTTGCACTGACCGGCCAGATCACCCGGTTGAACCACTCCAGACTTCTTTTTATGGGTTTTTTTTGAAGTCGTGGGTGTATGTCAACAAGCCTCAGACTTTTTAAGCTCTTAAGGAGAATATTTGCCAAGAATGCGAGAACCTATCGCCCGAAGTTCTGGCAAGAGTGATGCCAAATATCTCTGGCATCTCTGGCGGCAGCTACTTGGCCGATATCATTTTCCCAACTTGATGGAATAAATTCTAATGCATTAAGGAAACAAATTTTACAAGCAAAACCAAAATTTTTCATAAAAAAAAAATTACAGCAAAAGAACATTGGTTGATTACTTTCGCCCCACCTTGTAGTTTTTCGAAATATTCTTCTCGTGGTATTACAGGTGCTTCATATATTTCGGGAATAAATATAAAGACCGAATATTTTTCTTTATAACTTCTTGAAATATTCTTCTCAAGGATTAATACATGCTTAGTAGTGCATGATTGCATAGATTCGAATCATTTTTCATAACATTTATCCCATTCCGCTTGAGACATTTCCAAAACATAGTTTTTAAACGCATCAACGGCTTCTTCAGGCAGTATTCTAGTCTAGAAGCCCGAATTTTGAGCGTTTTTTGAGAATTCATACAAAAAAGGAATTGATATTGTTACCATCCATTTTTTTATGACTTATTTTTTCATATTTTAAGAGTACATAAAAAAATAAAAACAAAAAAATATTAAAATTTCAGCAGTTATGCGTTGTTGAAGTATGGGGGGGGGGGGGGGGGAAGGCCATTTCCGGTCGTCATGATAGGGTAGATATCTGTTCACCTGAAAAATAAAATTATGGATGATTTTCGATCAGTATAAATGCTAGTATCGTATGAACCAGAATAAGGAAATGGTGGCTACTCAAAAATTTAGGTCGATTTTCCTACTATTTCTTAACTTTCCCGAATTTTTAAAAATGTTAAAAAGGAAAAATTTATATTTTTTTTTGTTCATACAATAGAGGAATATTTCATGCCAAGTTTCAAGTAAATCGGTCGACTAGAACTTGAGACATTATATTAACTGCATCAGAAAAAGTAGTTTCGAGAAAAACGCGTTTCAAGTTTTACGTTCCGCCCAAACCGGTTTGGGTGCTACGTCGCTAACATGACTATAACTTGAAATATAATTCGAATTTTGAAAAATCCTTTTAGGGAGATATTCTTGAATATCTAAACCAGTAGGGCCCAAGAAATTTTAAGCGCGGGTCAATGCTTAAAAAAAAACAGAAAAAAAACACAAAAAGCTCAAGCCTGTGTTAGATAACACGCGCGCATAGATCAGACGTAGAATACGTTAGTCATTAACAGCCTTATTCAATAGATTTCCTTAAACAACCTTTAAACGGTTGTTTAGTTACGCACTGTTTAAGGCTTTACGCAGCTTCTATGCAACCTTGCTAACATTGTTAAGCCCAGTATGCTGTAGAAGCGGAAAGAAACTTTCCATAAGGAATGCATTAAGTTTTTGACAGCGAAAAGGCAGCGGAATTTTTTTTTTCGCTACTTAGTACGCTGTAGAGGTGAACAATTTGTTCAATGCTAGCAAGTACAACTATCATGTGGAGAGTTGAAATGTCAAAATTTCGCTGTCGATTATATGTCCGGGCATTTAATTGGCACCAGAATTTTGACATTTCAATAAGAAAACAGTACGACCTCGCTTTACGCAACACTCGATTATCGCAATACTCAAAAATTTATATTGTTGACTCAATAAACGCAACTTAAAAAAAATGCACAACTATCGCAACTTCCATTTGCGTATACTTCCATAAACTTTTATGTTATTTACTTTCAGTTCTTCTTTTCTTGTAAAATACATTTTTGATGTACGAAAAATCTCTTAAAACAATATTTAAGGAAACAAAGTGCATATCTTAATACATAAAACCACAATATCTAGGATTCAGAGCCATAAAGCTTTATGTTTAGAAGTTTAATTGCGTTTCTTCAACATTAACTACGTCAACTGGCCCAATTTCCATTAGTTGCATTGAGCTAGGTCGTACTGTAGTTGCTTTTTTCTCCACACAAACATTTTTGACTCTACACTAATATTTCGGGTGTAGAATTATATGCCCAGAAATTTTCGTTTCTACAGCATACTAGACTTTATTCATAAACATTTTTTCATTTTCTGCTTATGATTGTAAGGTTTGTGTCTGAACTATAGAAAATCTCTACAAAAATTAAGAATTCCTATGGATTACAATGGCCGCCGCATAAAAAAATGCTGCAAAGGGCGCATATGGAGCATGTCTTTAATATTAAAAGAAAAGACAAACAAAAATCATGGTTGTATTTACGTACACATCGTTCGCTACTTGGTCATTATACTTCTTCTCTTTCTCATACTGGTTCTGTGATGAACACACAGATAATCGTACTGCTCTTACACATGATGTTATAATACATAAAATACAAAATTTGAAGGAGTTAAATTTTGATTTACTTATAGAATCAAAAAAATTATATGTAGCAATATGATTATTTAAATACAAATCAAAAGAAGACATATTAAATATGTTACGACCATACTTGAATTTTCTTCAATGCATGCATAAAGTATTAAAAACTTATAATGAAAGTGACAAACATTTTCTCAAAATTTTGTGCTCCAGATTAACACCCCCGTATAACGTATTCTACGTTAAAATGTTGTTCATCGTTGCGTATGGCAAAAAATCAAAGAACAAAAAAACAATTACAATGCAATAAAATCACATGCCATGAAAAATTACTCGACACACAAGTAACGGGACAATCAGCTTCAGCATCGACATCATCGAGTGTGCGTTGTTTTATTTGGATTTGCATGCAATTGTTTTTGTAAAGTTCGCTGGAAAATGTGCTGATGGTTTGTGTTGTTGTTTTCTGCATGCGTTCTCTTATTTTGACTCATCGCAAAGACAAAATTAAGAAAGAAAAAAACACAGGTGCGTCACTGGACACACGAGAGAAGCGAAGCATTTTCGCAAATTCATAGATTTGATAATTTAATAGCGTTTTTTCGATAAATAATTTTTAAATTCAAAACTTTAAAATAACAAAGTTTATACATCATATATATTAACCCTCTTCGACCCTCCCTTAAAGCCCCCTGTTCAGTTGTAGAGAATAAATATACAAAAATCATTAATTTTGTTACAATTTAATCAACTTACAGGTTGTTTATTTTTAACGATATTTATAACGACCTTTAGTAGGAAGTAGAAACAACATCTAATACACAATCCTTAGTGAATATTTCTTTTAGTTCGTTCGTTCTTTTAGTTCGTTCGTTCTTTTAGGTCGTTAGGTCTTTTAGTTCGCAAGGACAAACCGAAGATTCAAACCATAGCTCGGTAAATTTAGTTGTCTTTGCTCTAGTTCGTTTTGTTTGCTACTTTTGTCGGTTTGCTAGCCAATACACAGTCCTAGAATAGCCAACACACAATCCTTTCTTAAGTAATAGATTATAGTGATCTGCTGAAACATAGCTTTAGGTAATGTTTATCACTGAATCAACATAAGTATGAAAGAAAGGGTTTTAGCGTAATGGTTAGAGGAAAGTACCAACAAACGATAGAACTATGAGTTTGTGGGTTCAATTCCTGCAGCGGGCAAGAAATTATTTTTAATTTAACATTTTCTGGTTCAATTGATGCAAGCAAAAAACAATATCAATTCTAAGAAAAAAGGTGTCGGAAAAAAGTGTCGTTTTTCTGATTTCACTCTAGTAAATCGCAGAACTAGGCGAAAAAAGCTTCGCTTCAAAAAATTTGTATGAAGGGCCACGTGGGCCATACGAACCACTACCTGGACATGTTTGATCTAAACTATCGAAATATGGAAAAAATTTTCGATTTTTTCAAATTTCTAGACTAGAATACTGGCTTCAGGCGTCGAAAATTGTTAACCACGGTGTTTGTGCTGGATGTGCGAAAACAAAAAGAAGTAATTGGATGCCAAATCAGGACTGTACGGTAGATGATCTATTTATTCAATGTTTTGAGTGCTCAAAATCGCCTTTGTTTGAGCTGATGTGTGAGACCTCGTTAGTCTTGATGAAGATTAATTCTATGGCGCTTGTATAATTTCCCGGAACGCTTCTGATAAACAATTGGTTGCGTACCATTTTGAATTGACCGTTCTATGTGTCTCAAGTGGTACCGTGGCCACATGACTAGTTTCTTGGAAGAAACAGGTGACCATTTGTTTCGTAGAGCTTCGAACTCAAACAACTTCTATTGGATTTGGTTCATCTTGAAAGATCCATCCAGTCAACTGCTGTTTACTTTCAGGCTCACACGTATAGACCCATGTTTCGTCATCAAACACGATTTTATTTAACAGGTCATTCAATCAGTCAGTAGGATAAGTAAAAAAAAGCAAAATATTGATAAAACTCGATCATATTATTCAACATAGCTGCCTTACAAGAGCGATACAACGAGTAAAGCGATTTTTCAACTTTTCGATACCACTTTTATAGTACGATTTCTCTATCTCGTTAAAATAGACCTCAGTTTCAGCGATTAGTTCATCATTGGACTTGAATTTCTTTTCAGCTAGCATTCTCTTGAGATCTGAAGACAGGAAAAAGTCGTTGGGGGCTCAATCTGGAGAATACAGTGGGTGGGTAAGCAATTCAAAGCCCAATTCATTAAATTTTGCCATCGTTTTCAACGATTTGTCACATGGTGCATTGTCTTGGTTAAACATCAATTTTTTCTTTTGCAAATGTGGCCGTTTCTTTGCAATTTCAGCCTTCAATCGATCCAAAAGTGCACAGTAATAGTCACTGTTGATTGTGGTTCCTTTTTGGAAGTATTCGATGAATATTATTCCTTTCGCATCCCAAAATACAGACGCTATCACCTAACAGACCGTCTGTTGGGTCTTTGCTCGCTTTGGATTCGGTTCGTCGAATGCTGTCCACTCAGCTGACTGTCTTTTGGATTCTGGTGTATAATAGTGAAGCCATGTTTCATCTATTGTCACATATTGACGATAGAACTCGATTTTATTGCGGTTGAACAGCGCCAAACACTCCTCTGAAGCATCAATTTGTTGTTGTTTTTGGTCGACTGTGAGCTCACGCGGGACCCACTTTGAACAGAGCTTTCGCATACCCAAATGTTCGTGTAAAATAGTAAAAACACTACCATCTGATATCTTTAAAATATCAGCTAGCTCGTGCATCTTCAATTTGCGATCGTTTATAACCATTTTGTGGATTTTTATGATGTTTTCTGTTTTCATTTGTGCTGGTACGACCACGTTTTAATTCAACAATACACTTTTCTACCATTCTTCTCGATGGAGCAGAGTCCAGATAATGTTTATCAAGCCATTGTTTGGTTTCCACTGTACTTTTTTTTCATCAAAAAGCAATGTTTTATCAAAACTCGAAATTCACTTTTTTAATTTTTTTTTTTTTTTTTCAATAATAAAAGTTGCACACGAAATGCTATAACTAACGAATCAATAAAAAGATTCTGGTCAAATTTAAATACGTATCGTTTGAAGGTAAGAAATAAAAATCATATGGAAAAAAAATGTAGTAACGCCATCTATGTGTCATCCTATGGACTTTTTGAACGGACTGTTAGAGTACCGTAAATTATTACCTACTTTGTTTTGATCCTACTATTCACATATCTGTGAAAATGTTTGCATTTGAAATTTGTTCATATTTCATTCCCCATACGTTAGAACGAAAATGTCAGTTTGACTGGAATGATATTAGCGTTGGTCGATCCCGAAATATAAATAGCAGCCTAGGCATATCTTCGATAGACCGCTGTGGTGAGTAAGATAGTAAAAGACGTATATCTTCGATATGTCGCTGTGGATATTAACGATAGGGGCAGAACATAGCATTAGCGTTGTCAGATCCCGAAATATAAGTAGCAGCCTACGTATATCTTCGATAAACCGCTGTGGTTAGTAAGGAGAGAGCAGGTGTGCACATGACACTAACGTTGCCAGATCCCAGAATACGTATGTATATCTTCGATATGTCGCTGTGGATATTAATGATAGGGGCATGTGTACATAGCATTAACGTTACCAGATCCCGAAATATAAGTAGCAGAATACCTTTCGAATATTAAAAATTTTTTATTTAGAAAGAAAGCCAATATGTTTTTAACTATTTCCTCAGTTTTTGTTTCTGTCTTTGTTTTTTTTTTTTTTTTTTTGTTTGTTTCGTACAATTTTTGCCCACCACAGTAGG
Organism: Pherbina coryleti; assembly: GCA_943735915.1. Taxonomy (NCBI): domain Eukaryota; kingdom Metazoa; phylum Arthropoda; class Insecta; order Diptera; family Sciomyzidae; genus Pherbina; species Pherbina coryleti. Next base: position 137,633,360 of record OX030951.1, read on the forward strand.
AAAAATAATTTCTCTGCAGCCCAGAAGTATGCAACAATGCCTCTACGTAGAATGACTTTTGAATTGCGTTAAATTAATAAAATTTTAATCTTTTTATTTATGATGGTTTCATTGCAGCTATAAAATAGTTGCTATTAATAAAATTTAAATAAAAAGTAATAAGTGCATGCACAAAAATAACGCCTAGAAGTATGCTTTTATATGCCTTTACGGCAAGTATTAATGACTTATATGAATTAATTTGAATAAATGAATTTATCGTTGTGCATATTTTTGAATATTTAATTAACGATGTCAATAAAAAATACCAGAGGTGAGAACAACATATATAAATAAAAACAGAAATTTAATTGTCTGCAACAACATAAAACAGACAGTGGGCCAACAAAGGAAAAGCACATCTTTTGGCATATTAATTAAAGCCGCTTAGAATTAATGCTTTCAAAAAATTTTATTGATGATTATAAATTCATTAAAACTGGCAATGCTGTAGTTGTTGTTGTGTTTATTACTTATTGTTTTAAAATGCCGTATGCGATTGACAATAAAAGCTTTAATCGAAACCTTGGCACACAAGCATTTAAATTGAAATCTTATAAAATAACCATAAAATGGTTGTGTTTATTTATTTATTCTTTTTTCAATCAATTCCATTGTGTCTGCTTTAAGCAATGACTCGTTCCACTTATGACTGGCTAAGCAACTTTGTTTTATCAAACCAGAAATTCAAACAATTGAAACAATTTAACTTAATTCCAAGCCATTCATGCCAAGCATACCGCCACAGTAAAAGCTTTTCTTAAAAAAAAAAAAAAAAAAAAAAAAAAAAAACTCACCAACATGAAAACTTTGCTTAAAAATTTCAAACACTTACTTAACAGTTTTCGAAAATTCAGTGAAACAAAAACAATTTAATTTAATTAAATTCGAGCTTGACCAGCACAAAACTACCATAAAATACGCAAGCATACAAACAAAACAACCACACACTACGGCACACACACATGCTAAACACATACACCAACTAACGATAAGTGTGTATGTGCAACATTTGTTTAAGCTGGTTACTTGATTTCAATCAACTCTATTCCATGTGGACACTTAGTGCGTTTAAATGACTTTTCTAACCCACTGTGCGTGGTTGACTGTGTGTGAGTGTGCGTGTGGGTTGTGGGCAGTAAGTTGTTGTAAGTGTGAGCGATTGTGTCAGCCTCTATAGTTGTTGATGATTGACATTTTACATGCATGCAGCCACAAACATACGCACCCACACACACACACTTGTATACTCAAGCCCACTTACCAGAGACATGCCTGAAATTCCATACGATGCTCGCAAAATTCGTAAAACTCAAAAATTTCTTCGTCTATTGCGTATAACACACAAGCAAAAACCAGATGAATATTGACAGGATATGATGGACATGCCAAATACACACACACACACTGCAGCCAGCTGTTGATAAGCCAGGCAAATCATTGATTGAATGTTTGTTGCTATGAAGTTGTTTGAGCGTGAGAATTTATAGCTTATTCGAAGCGTTGAAGATTGAAACAAAAAAAAAAATGCTTTAATTGGATAAAACTTCAACAAATAAAGTGCGTCTAAGCTAACGAGACAAGTATTTAATTTCATTAGAAAAAAAAAATCATAACAAAAAGTAACTTTTTGCAAACTTAAGCTTCGTGAATGAATGCGATTTGAAATATTTATGGAAAGAAAACGAATTTTAAACAAATCTTAATCGGATCAGGACTTAACAGTTGCATCATATATGTATTTGTTGTGAGATTAACAGAGTTGGAAAATGGCAGCGGTGAAAAATGTGATCAAGGGTGAACTAGTAAAAAAAAATAACGAAAAATGCTGCATATTCAAAATCTTGCATAGCTTTAGGAGTATTTTTCAATAAAAAAATTCTAAATAAAAAAAAAAAAAAAATTTAATTAAAGCTTTTAAGATAGTTTCTTTAGCTTAGATCTTAGCTTTGGAACTTTTAAAGTGAAGACTTGTGTATTTAGCAGGTTTAATTTAAGCTTTTTATTCTTTCATAAATAACCCAAAAGCCTTCATTGCATTAAATTCTTTAAGAGTGAAATATAGACTAGTGGTGCTAACTACATGGTTTCCCATAGCCCGCGGGCATCGCGTGTTATTGTGCTTTTGCACACGAAGTAGCAATCGGCACGCTGTGTTTGTACACAGCAGTGATGTTAACATAATTTGTTAAAATTACTGTGTTGGGCACGAAAAATTACTGTTTTTGGTGCAAAATTACTGTGAATTGGAACAAAAATTACTGTGGAATTACTGTATAACTAAAAGGAATAAAAAATCAATAAAAACGCAAATTTTTGAATAATTGTTTGTTTATATCAGCTGTATTCATAAAAAATTATGAACCTCTATAAAGCTTTCATAAGAAAAAAGATACAGCAGTTTCGACTATGTCGTAACACAAGACGTAGAATTATATAATACTTAAATTATTATTTATACTAAAACATAGAAAAAGTTGGTACAATTTTTTCAACTTGTTTTGTTGGGTGGTTTTGTGTGGTAGATTTCGCATTCAATGGCTTACAACTATTAGCTTGCATTTAAAATAACAATTTTAAAACCATGTTGCAGACCCGCCCCGCCCCCGCCAAATTAAACCCTCCCCTCTCATAATTAAATAACAATTATAAATCCATGCAGCAGCCGCGCCTCCGCTGACTCTTTTTCTAAACGGAAATCGGTAGTGCTCGATTCTGTTAAAATAACATGCCCCTCAAAATTACGCAATATTTTTTTTTAATTCTGTTAAAAATAACATGCCCCTAAAAGAATGCTACATATATTCTTTTTAAATCATAATATTTGTCTTTGCTACGCTAGATGGCGCTGTCTTCACCGTCGAAAAAACCAGAAACCGTCGATAAATGACGGAAGAAGCATGCGCACAGCAAACAAAAACATCAAAATGTTGGCTTTATATTTCATGTAATTGTGTAAAATTTATATAAGTTAGAGAGTTCAAACATGAATTTTTCTCCCAGTGAGGCTCAAGCAGACCAACAAGTGCTAACATCAACATTGTACGATCAGTACTTTAGGCACACCAGAAGCTCAAAGTGTGACATAAAAACCGTATTCTACGTCAAAAACATAAAAGCATTATTCATAAACGTTAATAGCGTTTAAAATGCTTCATAATTGAGATAATTTTAAAAATAGTTGACAACTTAAATAAACCCCTTTAAAATTTTTTCTTTTTTTTTGTTCTCATCTGAGTAAAAATTTTGTCAAAAATATATAAAATTATTTCAAAATATATCAAAAACAAACAAAATATCAAAAAATGTTTGAAAATGTTTGTTTATAAAAGAGTGGATTTTTAAAATGGTTGAAACATCCCAGCAGTTATTTTGGAGTCAATTGGAAAAGTGAAGCTAGTTCATTTCTAGCGCAGTTCGAAGTAGCTCTGAAAAAGTACAAACGGGGTACAGTGTGGAACAATTCAGTTTGCTTTTGTTTTTAAAAGTATTGGTAAAAAAAAAAAATAAACGGTATCTGGCTATTTTTTAAAATTTGCTACGCACAAGACGGTTGTTATAAGCTCCTCACAAAGCATTTCTAAAATAATTTGCTCTCATTGCAGAACAAATATTGTCAACAATTATTAAAATAATAAATTTGACAAGAAAATTTATCAAAACATTTCAAAATGTTTGCAAAAGAAGATAATAAAATTACATTTTTTTTTCAGTGCAGAGGATAGCTCCTCTTTTGATGTTTAAATATCAATATGTTGACGATGCTAGCAAATTTTTTCTAAAAAAACTTTATATTTTTGTACAGTGTAAAGCTGTGCACTCGGAAAGCTCTCTATGTTGTTGTTTGAACCGTGCGTTGATCACCACTGATATAGACTAATTTGAAAGCTTTTGAATAACTATGTTTTTAAATTTGATACGATTTTCATATAATGACCAATATCAAAATATGAAAATTTGAAGTTATTCAAAAGCTTTCAAATTGCTTATACGTATTTATTTCACTCTTGAAGCTTTTTATTACACGACATAAATTTATTCAAACAATTTTTCACACTTAAAGCCCTCATGTAAAGCCTTTTTTTATATTATTTGTTACAGTAACCAAAAAAAAAATTTACTTTTTATGAATTTATTAAGTTTAATTAAAATTCTATTGCAAGAATTTTATAGAAGAATTTTTGCATAGATTAATTTCTTCAATCATTCCAGTCTAATTTTTTTTTAATGTAAACACAAAACTTTAAATTTTAACAAACTTGAAGAAAATTGAAAGCTTTTCTTTAAACTACTTAAAAATTTAAATTGTAATAAAATTGGAAAATCCTTCATCAAAGAGCTGTTAAAGCTGTGTAAGGGTTCTTGAATTACAAAGGCATTCATGTTAAAGCTTTAATGCTACTTAAGCTCTTTAAGCTTAAGTTGGCTTTAATTTTGATTTTGATTTTAATTTTGGTTTTGATTTTTTTTTGTGATTTGATATTGATTTTGATTTCGATTTTGATTTTTATTTTGAGTTTCAGTTTGATTTTGAATTTGATTTTGTTTGTGATTTTGATATTGATTTTGATTTTAATTTTGATTTTGTTTTTGATTTTGATTTTGATTTTGATTTTGATTTCGGTTTTGAGTTTGAGTTTTAGTTTGAGTTTGAGTTTGAATTTGAGTTTGAGTTTGCGTTTGAGTTTGAGTTTGAGTTTGAGTTTGAGTTTGACTTTGACTTTGAGTTTGAGTTTGAGTTTGAGTTTGAGTTTGAGTTTGCGTTTGAAATTGAAATCTAATTTGAGTTTGAGTTGGAGTTCGGTTTTGATTTTGATTTTGATTTTGATTTTGATTTTGATTTTGATTTTGATTTTGATTTTGATTTTGATTTTGATTTTGATTTTGATTTTGATTTTGATTTTGATTTTGATTTTGATTTTGATTTTGATTTTGATTTTGATTTTGATTATGATTTTGATTTTGATTTTGATTATGATTTTGATTTTGATTTTGATTTTGAGTTTGAGTTTGAGTTTGATTTCGTCTATGATTTTGATTTCGATTTAGATATGATTTTGATTTTGATTTTGATTTTGATTTTGATTTTAATTTTGATTTTGATTTTAGTTTTGATTTTGATTTTGATTTTGATTTTGATTTTGATTTTGATTTTGATTTTGATTTTGATTTTGATTTTGATTTTGATTTTGATTTTGATTTTGATTTTGATTTTGATTTTGATTTTGATTTTGATTTTGATTTTGATTTTGATTTTGATTTTGGTTTTGGTTTTAAGTTTGAGTTTGAGGGTGAGTTTGATATTGATTTTGATTTTGATTATTTTGATTTTGATTTTGATTTTGATTTTGATTTTGATTTTGATTTTGATTTTGATTTTGATTTTGATTATGATTTTGATTTTGATTTTGATTTTGAGTTTGAGTTTAATTTTGAGTTTGAGTTTGAGTTTGAGTTTGAGTTTGAGTTTGAGTTTGATTTTCAATTTGAGTTTGAGTTTGAGTTTTAGTTTGAGTTTGATTTTGAGTTTAAGTTTGAGTTTGAGTTTGAGTTTGAGTTTTAGTTTTAGTTTTAGTTTGAGTTTGAGTTTGATTTTGAGTTTGAATTTGAGTTTGAGTTTGAGTTTGAGTTTTACTTTGAGTTCGAGTTTGAGTTTGAGTTTGAGTTTGAGTTCGAGTTTGAGTTTGAGTTTCAATATGAGTTTGAGTTTGAGTTTGATTTTGAGTTTGATTTTGTGTTTGAGTTTGAGTTTGAGTTTGAGTGTGATTTTGTTGTCAAGAATTGTAGCAGATGGGAAAATTTTTTTTTAACTAAAGAAATTGTTTTGTTTGGTTTTTTAATGTTTTTTTATTTTGGTTTTTTTTTTTTTTTTTGTGTAAGAAAATTAATCAAGCCGTATACTTCGAACTTCTCACCAACTTCATTTCATACGCCAACAGCTAACATAACTAATTAAAATTTAAAATTTGATGCTCACACATTTGTGATATTCACACGAGGTCCTTTTGCAATAAATCTATTACAATTTTTGTCACATTTTTGTAGCTGGTTTTGTTTGTTGGCGTTGTTGTGGTTTTTGTTTTCATGGGGATAAATTAGTTTATTATGTCTTATACATAAATATAAGTTATCGGCTTACAGACGCTTGCCTCCGTTGAGGTCTGTAAAAGCAGAAAATTAAAGCTCTTGCTCGCTTTTTGACACTTTCTCACTTTATGCTTGTGCTCTTTGCTCTTATCCTACCCTTATGCCATGTTATCCTTTTGCTCTCTTAACTAATTTCTGGCACTTCATTCAGCTTTCATCATGGCCAATCCTTTATGCCTGCGGCTGCTTTGTTTTGGTTATGGTTAGGTTACGGCTGCAGTTTTCGTCTGGTTGTAATTTTGTTTTGTTTTTGTTGTTGTTGTTAGTTCTTGGGCCTAAGCTTTCATCAGCTCTTCGACCGGACAACATTTGAGCCAAACTACATAATTAGTTTAGAGTAGGCGCTGAAAGCTGTTGAAAACGCTGACAAGCGGTAGAATCTGGGTGTAGACGACGACAACGAAAACGTCCGCACGTCAACAACGACTCGAATTAGCTGTCGGACGACGGCTGTTGATGCTATATTGATACGTAGTTGTTATTGTTGTTGTAATTATAATTGTTTTTTCATAGTTACTGCTGTTGTTGTTGTTGTTGTTGTTGTTGTTGTTGTTGTTGTTGTTGTTGTTGTTGTTGTTGTTGTTGTTGTAAATTCTACTCTATCATCATCAGTTAGCCAAGTAGCTTCATTCAAGCGTTTAATTGTATTTCCAAACACACATACTGACATACATCTACAAACACTGACTTTATCATCCACAGATTTCCTTAGAATATAATTTGTGCTCTTTCACTCTAACACTATTGCTATTTCACTATTGCACAATGATTTGCTTCATTTAGCTGGCATTTAATTCTGAGCGCCATTATTTATTGGTGTTGTTGTAAATGACATTGCGGATTTGTTGTAATCGTAATCTTTTTGGTGTTGTTGTTGTTGTTGTAGTTGTGGAGCTGCACATAATTCGATTATTTCTTAAGTACGTGCAATAAATATGAATTAATGGACTCTCCACCAATACAAACACAATTAAAGTGATGTTGTTAAAGGATTAGCTAGCTGGTGGCCATATTTGTGTGAATATATTTTTTGTTGTTTTTATTTTGATTTTTTTTTTATGAATGAGCTTTTTTAAGTGGATAAACTTAGCTCGGATATGCTTATAATTTGCATGCAACAACAACTTAAAACAACAAAGAGCAAAAAATTAATGAACATGAATGAAGTTGAGAATGAATGATTGATATACAAAGGATACAACAACAAGCTGGTAAAAAAGAAAAATATTAATTAGCTCTTAAAGGCAAAAGATTTCTGAGCTAAATGGCGGTTGAAAAATAAAAAGAAAAAATAGTAAAAATAGATAAACAGATTTTTAATTAATAGTGATAGCAAAAGGATAGGAAAGGAAACATTAGAAAAAAAAGATTACTAAATGTTTTAACTTGAGAGTTAAGAGTGGTTAAGTGAATAAGTTAAGAGTTAAGCATTTTAATCATAAGTCAAATTTTGCGTAACCAGAACAATTTTTAATGTACAAACTTTCTGGAATGGTGGCAATAAGTGCAGATCAGAAGATTTTCTTTTATTTGAGAGTTTGTGAAGTTGGTGAAGAGTTATAGTTATGAGTTGAAATTTTTAACCATAAGTAAACTCATGCGTAACCAATGCAAAATACTTCAGCTTATTAAAAAAAAAAAATCAGAGTTTAAATAAACAGTTTTTGTAAAGCACACCGATAAATATCCGAGAAGAAGAATTGTCTCATTAAACTGACACGATTGCAGGTTTCCTGCATAGTCAGCAAAGTCAAATGGCCATTATAAGTATGACTATAATTTGGAAAGGAGCATATTATTTATCTTTAGCTTATGGATGGAAAAATATGTTTTTAATGTAAACGAAGGCGGTTTAATTTTAAAACGGATGAGAGCAACTTTTTTTTTTATATATATAAAAAATTTAAAAATGGACGGACTGCAATTGTTTTTTTAAATGAAATTAAAATCTTTAAAAAATAAGGCCAACAATCTCAGACCACCCAGTAGGAAATGGATAGATCCGTCTTCGAAGACGTCTTCGAGATATGTCAGTTTCTTGCAAGACGGATCGATCCACTTCCATGGCAGTCTTCAAAGACATTTTCAAACAACATTCCACTTGGTCTTACAAGACAAGTTGTTGAAATGTCTTCAACGACGGCGTCAATCGTATAAACGCTGCATTAAGCAGTACAAAGTTTTTTCTTTCTCTTCCATTGTGTTTAAAAGCTCTTTTTGATAAGCATGATCGAAAAAATGAGCTAATGAAGCAACAACAATGTAAATTTTAAAATAGACAGAATCTATCCTTTTTTATTAAATTCCCTACAGTAAAATGTTTAAAATAAACAAATAGGTAAGCATGAGAATGTTTACATAAATATAAATCTGCATCGATCGCGTAGTAGCCTTGCCAGGTAAGCGATACTTCGTCTTTATACGAAAACACGAACGAGGAAATGAGACAATTGCTGTTGCCGTTTTCGACTCAGACTCAGTGCTGCCAAACACTAGCAGCGGTGCTGCCATCTCTTATGAAGTAGCTGATAAAAAGCTTTTCTAAGCAGTGTTGCCAAGCTCACATTACAAAGGTTGAAGTTTTGATAAAACACTTATCAAGATCCATTTTTCTGCCTCTTTTTTATATGTGATTGCACCACTGCTACGACAAAATAATGGCAATGCTATTTGATGAACTTGATTAATCCATATAAGCTAACCAGGAATAGCAGAATACCTTATATTGTTTATAGCAAGAAAAGTATGTGCGCATTAGTTTATAGTTGTAAACATGAAATCTATTTATATAAAAAGTAGTGTACATTTTGATGTCACCACTTACTGCGGAAACGGGTCGACCGATTAAAATCAAAATTTCAGAGTACGTTGGGGAAGTTTGCACGAAATTTGCCTAATGTTTCCGGAGATATGGCATTTTAAAGATTTTCCCATATCTATATATATAAAAAAAGTTTTGATTTGTGTTTGTAATTCCATAACTCAAGAACGAAGAGTCCGATTTGCTTGAGGTTTTCTTTGTTGTATTCTTATTGGCCATACCATGGTTCGTATGTGAAAATTTTTTGTCACACCCCCTTTTACTGCCCACGAATTACCGAAAGTTTTATATTTCAGACGGTTTTGGTCTTATCGGACTAAAATTTAGCACTTTAGTTCATATGGTCACTATTGGCAACAGAACTACAAATGGGAGGAGAGCTATATAAGTATGCTGGGGGTTCCCCCTCTCTTATATATGTATATCTATCTATATTCTTATCCATATTGGTTTGTTCGGTTGCTTAAAACTTAAAAACGACTGGACCAAATTGGATAATTCCTTCTGCGAATATGCGATATTGAATATTTTTGGAATTATAGGTTACACAGCATCAAAATTTGATATTCGAATCAAGTTTTCACGTGCCGTTCCACTGGTGAAAATTTATGGGCGTTAGACGAGGGGTGTGGCACTTTTTCAGCAGCCCAAATTTAAGGTATAACTCTCGAACTATAAGTCACATATCAATTTAACTCGGTAAAATCGTACTATTTAGTTGTGTGTGTTTGATTGGCAAAATTGAGTGACCATTGGACAAGTGGGCGTGGCACTACCGATACAATTGAAATTTAGGTATCGAATAACTTTGGAAGTAGAAGTCACATAACATTGAAACTCAGAATGGAAAATGTATTTCTACGTTTTGACGTTTATATGAACAAAAAACTAAAAAAAGCTCAAGCCTGTGTTAGATAACACGGGCGCATAGGTCAGACGTAGAATACGTTAGTCATTAACAGCCTTATTCAATAGATTTCCTTAAACAACCTTTAAACGCTTGTACAGTTACGCACTGTTTAAGGCTTTACGCAGCTTCTATGCAACCTTGCTAACATTGTTATTCATAAACATTTCATTTTTTTCATTTTCTGCTTAAGCCCAGTATGCTGTAGAAGCGGAAAGAAACTTTCCATATGGAATGCATTGAGTTTTTGACAGCGAAAAGGCAGCGGAATTTTTTTTTCGCTACTTAGTACGCTGTAGTGGTGAAAAATTTGTTCAATGCTAGCAAGTACAACAACCATGTGGAGAGTTGAAATGTCAAAATTTCGCTGTCGATTATATGTCCGGGCATTTAATTGGCACCAGAATTTTGACATTTCAATAAGAAAACAGTTCGACCTCGCTTTACGCAACAATCGATAATCGCAATACTCAAAAATTTACATTGTTGACTCAATAAACGCAACTTAAAAAAAAAAAAAATGCACAATTATCGCAACTTCCATTTGCGTACACTTCCATAAACTTTTATATTATTTACTCTGAGTTCTTCTTTTCTTGTAAAATACATTTTTGATTTACGAAAAATCTCTTAAAACAATATTTAAGGAAACAAAGTGCATATCTTAATACATAAAACCACAATATCTAGGATTCAGAGCCATAAAGCTTTATGTTTAGAAGTTTAATTGCGTTTCTTCAACATTAACTACGTCAACTGGCCGAATTTCTATTAGTTGCATTGAGCTAGGTCGTACTGTAGTTGCTTTTTTCTCCACACAAACATTTTTGACTCTACACTAATATTTCGGGTGTAGAGTTATATGCCAAGAAATTTTCGTTTCTACAGCATACTAGGCTTTATGATTGTAAGGTTTGTGTCTGAACTATAGAAAATCTCTACAAAAATTAAGAATTCCTATGGATTTACAATGGCCGCCGCATAAAAAAATGCTGCAAAGGGCGCATATGGAGCATGTCTTTGATATTAAAAGAAAAGACAAACAAAAATCATGGTTGTATTTATCATGGTTGTCGTTCGCTACTTTGTCATTATACTTCTTCTCTTTCTCACACTGGTTCTGTGATGAACACACAGATAATCATACTGCTCTTACACATGATGTTATAATACATAAAATACAAAGCATATGAAAATTAATACAAAATTTGAAGGAGTTAAATTTTGATTTACTTATAGAATCAAAAAAATTATATATAGCAATATGATTATTTAAATACAAATCAAAAGAAGACATATTAAATATGTTACGACCATACTTGAATTTTCTTCAATGCATGCAAAAAGTATTAAAAACTTATAATGAAAGTGACAAACATTTTCTCAAAATTTTGTGCTCCAGATTAACACCCCCGTATAACGTATTCTACGTTAAAAACACTTAATTTTGCTAACTCCGAAACGAAATATATAATTTTCGTTTCTTGAGATAAAGTGCCTCATTTTAATTTTTTGATTTTGTTTCAACGAAACAACATAAAAAATTTGGTTACCGTTAGAATTAACGTTATCGTGCATGTCTCTGTCAAAACGTATTCGATTAAGTAAAGTTATTCGATTAGGCTACTTTTCGTTCACTGGGAACTGATCACAGCAGTTATGTAGTTGTCTCCTCTTCCTTGATTAGACCATTAAAATGTTACAATTAAAACAAAACCAAGAGCAGCATTAAAATTGAATCGTTTATTTTATGGAACAAAATTTTGGCAATTATAACGTCATCAAAACTGGCAGAAGCTGCTCTCTGTCAAATTATTCCCATTACCAGCTCTGTTCAAATGAAAAATACTCAATATTCAAGATAATTAAAAAGTACATTTAATCGCAGTGATATAAAATAGCAGTCAGTGTATAAATTATGTAACCGCTGTAAAGTTACAAAGAGTAATAAAACGTAACAGCTGTCAACTTTTTAAGCGCCTGACAATTGCTGTCAAAGTTGCGCTGTTGCTGCTTGCTGCGCTACATCTCGCACTCTCTTTTTTTCTTCTGCTTCTCGCTATAGTTTCTTCACAAAAATACAAATTAATTTTATAGCTTTTACTTTTGCAATTACTTATTTCGTTTTAATTTTTTTTTTTCCTTACGAAGCTTTATGCAAATGCATGCAATGAAGTTGCAATTTTGCATGAGTTGTATTGCTATAAAGTTAATTTATTTTTTTTTTCACTGTAATTGTTGTTGTCATATTTCGCTTGTCTGTGTAACTGTGTTGTTTAATAGTTAATTCGAAATTATGCTAATTTTTTTAAACGAGCTGTCAAAGTGACATTGGTTTGTTTACGACTTTTTAACATCTCAAACAAATAAACACAACAGCTGTCAACAAGCATTGGTCACAGGTAACAACAAAAAGTCACGTGCGCTTGTTTAGTTCCAGCTGTTTTATTTGCATTCCCCCATTTTTTTATTTTTATTTTTTTTTTTATTCCTTGTTTTTTCTGCTGTTGAAAACTGACTTAATTTTTAATAAAATTTTGCTTTTGAACTTGTTTTGATAGCATTAACCGATTAACGCCAAATCGAACTATTTTGGACATAAAGAAAAAAAGCGGGATTACTTCACCATTAAAGCTTTTTTGTGTGAAAGATGATATCTGTGGCAACAAGGAAAAACAACATAAGTCAAAATATCATTAATAGGAGATTTTTTATTTCCCTTACCTCGTCTGTTTCCTGGAAGTTAATGTAACAATCGAACATTGAACTTGTAGTTACATGATTGTTCTTTCATTTTGTACAAATACCAGATCGCTTTTTTACGGGGAAACAGACAAGGTAAGGAAAATAAAACATCGCGTATTTACGATATTTTGACTTATGTTGTTTTTCCTTATTGCCACAGATATTAGCACATAAAAAATTTAGAACAATTGAACGAAATGCAACTCTTTCCCTAATTCAAACTGACGTCATCAAAATATTAAAGCCTTTATAACACAAAATTTACTTAGAGACAGACAGACCGTCATACAGACGTAGTCAGGGTTTTCCTTGTGGGTGGGGGGGGGGGAGGGGGTTTGATATCGAAATTATATAGCCACATCGCGCACTTTTCATTATTGATATGCTTGGTATTTTCTGTCTTTTTCGAACCTTAGGAAGAGTTAACATCTGACACCCTTGGCTACGGGTCTCGAGACAGCTTAAGTTGAACTTAGGAACAGCGAATTTAATTAAAGAAATTGTAAAGTGGCTCACCTTCAATAGGTGAAAAAAGTTTGCAGTTTCAACATCTCATTTAAAGGCTTACCTTGAGTCAAGAATGATAGAAACAAGATTGCGCGTTCCGCAGTACCGTTATCTAATGCTCTCTTTTTCAATTGAGTGCATGACGTCACACAGTACTTTTGTTTGGCAAAAACATATGCAAATGTGCGATCGCTTAGGCAAATTGACGAAATTGAAAATAAATTCTTTCGGAAAAGTAAAGTAAAAATATCTACTCTTCTGCATAAAAATATGAATATTTTCGAATACGAAAAATATGAATTTTTTAAATTTTAAGATTTTTATCTCCTAAACCATTCGAGACCGACAAAATTTTACTGTACCAATAGGGTTAGGAGGTCCATATACATATTATAAAAATAAGAAAGAAAAATATTTAGGCGTTGGCCCCAAAGTAAAATTATTCCAAAGTCAGACAATATCCCTTGTGACGTCATGCTCTCTCTCTCTCTCTCAGTTGCGGAACGCGTAATCTTGTTTCTATCATTCTCGACCTTAAGTCAAGTCAAAATCACAAAGAACCATGTTGGGTGAATACGGCTTGCGGAATGGTTCATTGCGGAATAGTATGAACGTTGTTTTTAGTCAAATATTCGCGTACAAGATGAAATGTATGAGCGCTATTGCGTTGTCGTGGTGAAGAAACCACGAGTTATTTCTCCACAATTCTTTAAGTTTTCCACAATTATCCACATGATAAATTTTTTGAAATACAAAATTTCCTGAACTTATCTTTATTTAAATTTTCTGATCTTGTCCCATATCTTTTTTCCAATCTTTGTCCCAAATCTTGTCCTAAATGTGTCCGAATTCTTATATTATATCCTGTGCAAGGTATAAGCAAGGTATACCTTGTTCGTATCATTTTTCCAAATCTTGTCCTTTATCTTATTTTGAACATGTCTAAACATTTGTCCTAATCCTTGTCCCTATACACATCCTAGTCTTTTGTTTCAATCCATGCCTAGTCCTTGTCCTAATTCAAGTCCTTATTTTAATTATATTTTGAATTTTATGCTTTTGATTTTGCTTTTGCTTTTGGTTTTGCTTTTGCTTTTTGATTTTGCTTCTAATTTTGCTGCTGGTTTTACTTTTGACTTTTGCTTCTGCTTTTACTTTTAGTCTTACTTTTGCTTTTGAATTTATTTTTTCATTTGCTTTTGCTTTTTCCTTTGATTTTTCCTTTGATTTTGCTTTTGTTTTTAATTTTGTTTTTCCTTTTGGTTTTGTTTTCGCTGTTGCTTTTTAATTTCTTTTTACTTTTTCTTTTGCTTTTTCTTTCGACTTTGCTTTTGATTTTGATTTTGTTTTTGATTTTGATTTTGATTTTGATTTTGATTTTGATTTTGATTTTGATTTTAATTTTGACTTTGATTTTGATTTTGATTTTGATTGTGAGTATGAGTTTGAGTTTGAGTTTGAGTTTGAGTTTGAGGTTGAGTTTGAGTTTAAGTTTGATTTTGATTTTGATTTTGATTTTGATTTTGATTTTGATTCTGATTTTGATTTTGATTTTGATTTTGATTTTGATTTTGATTTTAATTTTGATTTTGATTTTGATTTTGAGTTTGAGTTTGAGTTTGAGTTTGATTTTGATTTTGATTTTGAGTTTGAGTTTGAGTTTGATTTTGACTTTGATTTTGATTTTTATTTTGATTTTGATTTTGCCTGTGCTTTAGTTTGAGTATGGGTCAAGAAACTATTCTTTGCTGTCGTATAAAAAAATTGTACAGTGAGTGAACATTCCATGCAAAAATATTGCATATACATATGTTGCATAAGCTGCGACGAGACGAGGTCATATTTTATATTTTTATTTTTTCATATTGTGTGGCACATATACTCACCGAGTAATAACGGCGTTGCATGATTGTTGCATTTTCGATCTGCGTGCGGCTACCTTTGCGATCTGATGACGTCACAAGTCTTTTGTCGTGAGGGCTAAGAACCAGCTTTTACAGGCGTAAAATACTCTTAATCGTATCGGCTATACATAGTGCGTTATAATTTCATGCAACAGATTTGCAGTTTCGTTACTTAAGCGCGTCCGCCGCGTTCTGTTTTATATTTTCATATTTTTTGTTTCTTTATTTTGTCATAAAGCCTTAGAATAAGCCATTAATCTAGTATCATTATTTTGAAAACAGAACTTACACTCCGCGAGTACTAATTCTATGCAACCCCGATTTGATTTGCAAAATTTATTTCTCAGTATTTTTTTGGAATACTGCGAGGTAAAACGTAACGTTGGCACATCAAAGAATTATGATAATCTGCTTAAATTCTGCGTCTAGCCTCTTTCCAATAAATTAATTAAGACTTACTTTTTTACGTTAAAAGCTTATTATTAAGTTTAGTCATTGCAAATTCTTGTTAAAGAGAGGTGTGCAACTTTTGTCAATTTGTCATCGCAGCACTGTTTTCTGACACATGAACCAGCCAAAAACCAGTGCTTAACTCAATTTATAACTTGATTATTTAAGACGTTTTTAATTTATAAGTGTTTCCTGTAAGATTTATAAGCTTTAAAGTTTATTGAGTTAGTTTTTTTTTTAAAGACACTAAAAAAGAGCTCATTCATGTATTTTTTTTTCTACTTGCAGCACAACAGGTTCAACGTATTCCCCACAAAAAAAGCAAAAAGAAAAGAATGAATAATCATCTGGTTGATTCAGTTTTCAGAAGCAAAGGTGAGTAACTCAGATTTGTAAAGAAATAAAAAAACGAAAAATTATATTAAACAGTTATTTGACTGAACAACGGCAACAGTTGTCAAAAGGTGGATTCGATTAGCAGCAGCTACTTGACAGCACTTAATGCACAGTTGTCATTAATTAACTCAATCAAGAAATGTATTTGAAAAAAAAAACTTGTATTTGACAGACGCATTTTACGATGAAGAATGATTATTAATCATTATAAAAAGCTTTATATGAGCTTTTGAAAAAAAATTTAAATTAATGTGAGATCTGAGCTGTTTGGTGTTTGATTGAATCGTGTTCGATTAATTTTGAATTTGTTTTAAAATCTTAATGGTTTATGACTGGGTTATAAGTATGCGTTTTTGGATATGTATGTTCATTACCATTACCTACAAATGGGTTCAATACCCAATATATGTGTAGAAAAATATTCACTCGATAAGCCGTTTGTGCTGTCGCTGGTCTCCTCAGCTGTTTAAAATTGAATTCGGTAGCTTTTTTCTCATTTTTATCTTATCAGTTTTCATAGCTACAACAATAAAACAATATTTTTTTATTTTGTTTTATTTTTTATATTTTTTTAATGTTTACCGTTGTTTGACAGTTTTAAATCTTGACTTTTGTTTAGTGGGATTGTGCTATCTGGCAGGCGTTGAATAAACTTAAGGCGGCCACCTTTTACTTTTGAAAATTCTTTTTTGCCAAATTTTTTTTTTTTTTTTTGACAAACTGATGAATTTGTTTAGCTTGTCATGCACAAAATCACGCCATAGGCATATATTTGGTGATCTACCTTCTTTCCCTATGTAAATATATTGATTATGTATTCTTGCAAGCAAAGTAGAATGAAATGATTTTTTTTTTATTTTTTTTTTTTAAATTTTGTTTTGTAAGTTTTTTTCAAATAGATATACTGGTTGTTCAATAACCCTACGGAGAAAAGAACCGGTTATGAACCTATCACGTGATAGGTTCCCAAGGGAGACGGATCAGTCCCAATTCTGCCACCAACATATGAAACCGACCGGTCACTTTTACACGGCATTGTCATTGACAGGGGTCAGTTGCCACCTGCTGCGTCACCTTGAACCTGTCCCGTGATCGGCCTTGAAGAATAAATTTGTGACCTATCCTAACTATCGAGTAGTTCGTGGAGCCATTTCGTTTGTTCGCTAAAAAATCACTGGATACTGCCCTCACTTTACTAAATAATTATTTTATGACAGATGCAAATTTTTTTTCAAAACAATTCGTACCTTAATTCTCTGATTTTAGCGATGGTTTTTTCGACTTTTGTGAGTAGATGCGTTATCCTGATGAAAAATTACTTTTTTCCTTGGAAACTGGGTCATTTTTCACGAATCTTTACGTCGGGCTCTCCAAAAGGTTGCAATTATATTCACAATAAATAGTATTTCCATCTTGGAGATAATCCACTAACAAAATCCCGTTTGCATCCCAAAAAATCAGATGCCATAAATAACCTTCTTTGCAGATTTTTTAACACGAACTCGCTTAGGTGCCGAAGAACCAAGTTCATACCACTCTTTAGCTGCTTGTTTTGATTCAGGATTATGCACGCAAAGAAATTTTTCGTTTACCGCCACTGAAAAATGCACCAACTATACTTCATTTGCGAGTTGTATTTGCCGGAAACGAATATTCAGTTGTCATCAACTTAAAAATATATCTTATATGTATAAATATGTACCGCAAGCAATTTCGGTCATTATTATTTATTATATTAATTATCTTTCTCCCTATGTCCGTCCGTCTTCTTATGGATTGCACTCATCGCACCTCTGTTGCTATCTCCATCAGCATATTAAGAAAATTACCAATTTGCCAACGACTTAAAACAATTTGTCCAAAAACTAACTCTGAACTATAAGCGCTATGTTTATACAACGAAGGGAAAAGCAAAGCAAAACAAAGTTTTCAGTTCGGAAAACAAATTTTCAGTTGCTGCTACTTAAAAATCACTCTAAGACAAACGAAATTAATTTCCTGCAACTTAATGACGCGTTTCTCGCAAATGACTATTATTATGACAACTTTTGAAACGTTGCAAATTCATGGCGATACATTTTTTTTTTGCGTGTGGTTGTAGACTCAAAGCCCATCCATAGTAATGAATCGACCGATAAAATCCTTCTCATCCTTTTTTAAACGCTCCAAATGTTGCTGAGAAAGTTTCATTCGAATGTATTTTATTTCCATTCTTTTTTGTTCCATTCCATATTTTGAAACCCAAAACTTCACTTAAAGTATGGCTCACACTGTCTAATGAGATGTCTTCAGCTTCTACTAAATCTCTCTCAGTCAGTCGACGATCTTCCAAAACCATATCCTGTATATATATCCTGATGCACTTCTTGGACTTCTTTGATGTGGATCGTCTTCAAGACTTGTACGGCCACGCTTACATTCAGCAACCCAGTTGTACGCTGTTGCAAGTGAAAGTAAAGAGGCCTGATTTTTTGATTTTTTCCACATTAGAAAAACACTGTGACACGTCTACTTTGAACTGCTGTAAATATAAGACTGAGTTGTCAGGTCTATATGGAACTTTACGCGTGTTCAGAAGAAAGTATGACCATTTTTAAAAAAATACAGTACTAGAATCATGAAGGCAGCTTTAAAAAGCAATGGAGCTGGACCTATCTTATGTCTTAAAAATTCCTTTTTTTGAAATTTTGGTATTCGGATGATACAGTTCCATTATTTTTTTTAAAGACCCTCTTAATTCTAGTACCGACGATAACGGCATTAGTTCATTACATACAGTGTGACAATTAAATAACCGAACTTTTAATTTAAATCATAGAAAATGTAGCGCCATCTATTCAACATATACGTTGTTAGAAAGATACATCTATCCTCTTTCAAACGCTTCCAAGTTCATGCAAATCGATTGACAGGTTATAAAATACACGCATTTTAATGACAATACTTTTTATGTTTAGTCGTAAAAACATAATGGAACAAAGAGCAAATATTAAATTTTGTTTTAAACTTGGAAAGAAATTCGCTGAGACATACGAACTGATGAAAAAGTTTATGGTGATGATTGTATATCTCGTACACAAGTTTATACGGGGTTTCAACTATTCAAAGGTGGCCGTGAAGACTTGAACGACGATCAAAGAAGCGTACGTCCAGAGAACATAAATCGGGATGAACTGGTGCAAAAAATTCGTGAAATCATTGCCGTTAATGGAAATTTTACTGTGATCATGTTGGCTGAGGTGTAAGGAACTAAAAGAGAGACTGTTCGTCATATTCTTACTAAAGGTTTGGATAAAAAAAAGTCTGCGCGATTTTTTCCACACGGATTGAATGAGGAAAAAAAAACAAAAAAAGATCCTATAGAGCATTGTAAAGACATCATTTCAATAGCAGAAAACGATCCAGATTTTGTTGATTCGATCATAACTGGTGATGACACATATGCTCTAAATATGACCTTGAAACTAAGCGCCAATATGTACAATGCAAGTCAAAAGTCGAACCAAGACCTAACAAATTGCGTTTTCGGAAGTTCAGAATCAAGGAAATGTTGATCACTTTCTACGATTTGATGGGTATTGTCTTCAAGGAATTTGTTCCAGAAGGTCAAACTGACAATGGTGATTATTATTTAGAAGTTTTACATCTTTTGTGGTCGAGAAATATTCGTGTTAGACCTGAATATCCAGATGGAAAACAGCTCTGCGTCATCGACCATCCTCCGTATTAGCCTGATCTATCACCGTGCGGCTATATTATGTTCCCGAAAC
The DNA here is from genome assembly GCA_943735915.1 of Pherbina coryleti. NCBI lineage: Eukaryota > Metazoa > Arthropoda > Insecta > Diptera > Sciomyzidae > Pherbina > Pherbina coryleti. The sequence goes on from OX030951.1 coordinate 137,653,046, forward strand.
TGAAAACTGCCATTCATTCAAGCAGCCGTGATGCAGATAATCGATGTTACTTTGTTAGTCTAAGCTCACGATAAAAGTGGAAATATTTGTACAAAAAGTAAAAGTGGATACTTTTAAGAAGATTAATAATTCACTTTTTGAAAGAGTGGCTGAGAACGATAAATTGATGTCCCATGAATAAACAAGAGCAGATATTTTGTTTTCTTTGTTGCTTTGAACCGAGGATTTCAGGTGTTAATTGATAAACAAATATCTTGTGGTCGGAAATGAAGTATACATACACAGACGACCTCTTCGTTCAACAGGATGGTGCTACGTACCATGCAAGTCGATTAACAATTGAGTTGTTCACTGGTAGTGTTATTTCGCTTTTTTGAGACACCAATAGGAGTAGGGTCTACGCTAACTATCCGCAAATAAATTAAGTTAAGTTCGAACAAAATAACTTTCAAAGTGAACGTATAATTCGCCTTCGCCAAAATAGAAACGCAATTATGCCAAAGATTGATCGAAACTTTCGGAACAAAAAAAATTCAAGTTTGCAAACTAGGTTATTTAAAAAATATTGTACTACAAACATACATAATCTCCATGTGCATGCTTTAAAATTCAATAAAAATTTAAGCAACATCGAAATAATTGTTTGTTTTATTAAAAAAACATATATTCCACCTCTTGCTGATACACTCTTTATATATTTATTTATTTTTTTATAACTTCGCTTAAAAATAAAAATTTAAAAAGTTGCCATGAAAATAAATTGTAACATTTTCCTTTGATGTTTCTTTTTTAATTGCTGCTTGACTTATTTTTTTATCTATAATTTTATTTCATTAATATTCAAAGGAGGTCATTAAAGATAAATAAATCCTTACTCTGAGAAAAATAAAGCAAAGCTTATCTCTTTGAATTTCCACATCTATGTATGTATCCAAGCACAAAACTTAAACGAAAATTTAAAAACTTCAAATCAAATGAAATGTAAAAAAAGCTCATTAACAGGACTTGAACCTTTTTAAGTGTACGCTGTCCCACTGAGCTATGTGCACGAATTCAGCTTTATTAGTATAATTTTTTTTGGTTTTTTTTGTTGTTCTTGTTTTTGTTGTATTTGTTGTTGTTTTTGTTCTTAGTATTGCTGTTGTTGTTTTTAAATTTTGTTAATTCGAACTTGCGCAAGTTAATTCAAAGTTATTTCAAAGTTTATCAAGTTTTCCACTTCAGCCTGTTCAGGCTGTGTGTTTGTTTGTTTGTTTGTTTTTGTTTTCATTAACACGCCAATGTTGCTCGCACGACTTGCTTGCTTACTCGCGGCTGTTGTTGCCATAGTCAGCTGATTTTGCTGCTGCTGCTGCTGCAGCCTGGCAACCCCTAGAACAAGGACTTACATTTAACAGTGTTGTCAGCCACATACTTTGATCCTTTTTTTCGCTTCTTCTTCTTAAGATAACTTGCTGTTGGTTGCCTAGAATTAAATATTTTCATATAAAATGTTGGTTTAACTATTGTTTGAAGTGCTGCTGCGAACACAGTAAACACTCAAGCGTTGTCAACCAGCAAAAGACCGACCTCAAGGCAGTGGATGGTCTTGGCGAATTGGTAGTTGAAGTGGTGATGATTTTAAGTGCAGCTTCCTGCCTCAACCAGCAGTCTAGGAAATTTAATTGTACTAGTAATTAAATATAAAATTTAAGTTAATGGAGTTATTTCTGTTTTAAAAATATTCGTGAAAAATTTCTTAATCATAAAAAAATAAATCGAGAAATATTTTTGTTCACTTTTTTTTGCGGTGAGACTTCTTATGGTTCGGACTTAAGTTCAGGAAATGAAAAGAAAGTCATCTTAAGTAGGTTGACTTTAGGAGGATAAAATTTGATGGTTAGCGAACAGGAATCTGACTAAAGTTGTAGTAAAATATGATTGAGACATGAGTCTAATACAAATGTGATCGTAAAATCGTTCCCGGGTTCAAGTCCCGGCCAAATTTCATTCCTCGTTTCTAATTAACAGAAAGTGAAAATTCATCAATATTTACGACTTAAAGTTGTAGTTGCTGGAAGAGAAGTTGCTGGATGAAATTGCCTTATTGAAGGCCTTAAATTGAAGGCATAACACTTGCCTCAGATTCAAATTCACATGTTTATTTTCACCACGCCTAGAACATAGTTATCATGTTTCACTTGATTGTCATTGTCTTCGAACTAATCTATCACCCAATTTCGAACCAAGGAAGATTTAACTGCATATGATAAACATCTGAAATCATTTCTTAAAACTTAACTTAACTTAACTTTACTTAACATAACATAACATAAGAAAACATAACAAAACATAACATATCATAACATAACATAACATAACATAACATAACATAACATAACATAACATAACATAACTTAACTTAACTTAAATTAACATAACATAACATAACATAGAATAACATCACATAACATAACATAACATAACATAACATAACATAACATAACATAACATAACATAACATAACATAAGAAAACATTACAAAACATAACATATCATAACATAACATAACATAACATAACATAACATAACATAACTTAACTTAACTTAACTTAACTTAAATTAACATAGAATAACATCACATAACATAACATAACATAACATTACTTAACATAACATAACATAACATAACATAACATAACATAACATAACTTAACTAAACTTAATTTAACTAAATTTAACTTAACTTAACTTAATTAAACTAAACTTAACTTAACTTAACTTAACTAAACTTAACTTAACTTAACTAAACTTAAATTAACTTAACTCAACTTAAATTAACTAAACTTAACTTAACTTAACTTAACTTAACTTAACTTAACTTAACCTAACTTTACTTTACTTTACTTTACTTTACTTTACTTTACTTTACTTTACTTTACTTTACTTTACTTTACTTTACTTTACTTTACTTTACTTTACTTTACTTTACTTTACTTTACTTTACTTTACTTTATTTTACTTTACTTTACTTTACTTTACTTTACTTTACTTTACTTTACTTTACTTTACTTTACTTTACTTTACTTTACTTTACTTTACCTTATTTCACTTCACTTTACTTGATTTGAACTAGGACTTGGACATAAACTTGGACTTGGACTTGGACTTGGACTTGGACTTGGATTTGGACTTGGACTTGGACTTGGACTTGGACTTGGACTTGGACTTGGACTTGGACTTGGACTTGGACTTGGACTTGGACTTGGACTTGGACTTGGACTTGGACTTGGACTTGGACTTGGACTTGGACTTGGACTTGGACTTGGACTTGGACTTGGACTTGGACTTGTAGTTGGACGTGGAGTTGGAGTTTTACTTTGACTTTGACTTTAACTTTGACTTTGACTTTGACTTTAACTTTGAATTGGACTTGGACTTGGACTTGGACTTGGACTTGGACTTGGACTTGGACTTAGACTTAGACTTTTACTTGGACTTGGACTTGGACGTAACAGAACCTAGCTTAATTTAACTTAACTCAACTTTACTTACACAACTTAACTTAACACTTAATTCTACAAAACGAAAGCTGAATTATAAATACAAAATAAGGGGATTTTCAAACCGTTTGTTGCTGTGGTCATGGTTTTTAGTTTATAAACTTTGGTTTATAATATTTTATTTCTGGTTGGTATATCTCCGTAGCTGGAGGTTGTAGAGATTGGAGTGACTTAATTGAAAGGTTTTTGTTTTTCAATCTTTAATTTGACAAAAATTATGATTCAGTAGGAAATAGGCCAGCCCAGATATACAATGGTTTATAAAAGTAAGCCATTTTTTCGCAATATCTCCTAAACTGGAGGTTGTAGATTGGTGAAAGCAACTTCATTAGGTTTTTTTTCAACCTGTTATTCGACACCTAACATAATCCAGAGCAAAATAGGTTTGTCCAGATGTAGTATGTTTTATAAAATTTAACCTACTGTTCGGCATATCTCCTAAACTAAGGAGGTCAAAGTACCTTGATGAGGGTAGTGTTTCTTAAACCTTTAATTTGACACCAAATATGACTCAGTAGTAAAAAGGAGTTGCCAAGATGCAATGTTTTATAAAATATAACCCTTTTTTGAGCATATCTTCTAAACTAGAGGTTCTGAAGAATTCCAAGTATCTATATTGTAAAGGTTTTTTTCTTCATTTCATTTGACATCAAATATGATCGAATAGAAACTGGGGCTGCCTGGTTGTATCATGGTTTGTCAAAGTCAATCTTCCTTTCACTAGAACTTTCACTATCTCCAAGACAAGAGGGTGTCTAGAGGTGTACCTTCATTGGAAAGGTGTTTTTTCAGTCTTTAATTTGACTCCAAATTAAAAGCCCAATTGAAAATAGGTTTATCCAGATGTACCATGGTTTATTAAATTTGTTGCAAACAAACTTTTTGGTTTCAAGAAATTTCATAAATTTTTGGTATTTTGCCAAATATTATTGTTTAAGCATAACGCGAAACTTCAATTTTAAAAACAAAAATTTATAAGAAAAACTGTTACATTGGAAATGTTTGCAAGACTTTTACTTTTCACCAAAGCTACGTTTGTGGTCCAATAGGAACCACAAGAACCAAGATTTATAGCAAAAATATATAAAACATTTAAAAAAAATCACTGTTTAAGACGCAGTACACTTACTTGTTACCTTCAAAACATTATTTTACTCATTAGTTATTGACATTAACTAATAAACCCGCAATGTATGCAACAAATTTTTTCCCAGCATATTTACACCGAATCTTTATCACAACAATTTTCGGCAGATGTTTTTAAAAAAGTCAACACTACTTTTGTAAGACACTACTTTTAGTCAAAAGTAAGGTCTTTTGAATAAAGCCCAAAAATATGCAATATTTTTTGTAAAAAATACCACACAAACCTTTAAGAATTTTCGCTTATATCACTTTTTTGTTAAATTTATTATAATTCGTTCGGACCACTTCGGAAAAAATCAGTCAGCAAAAAAAAAAAAATTCCAAAAACAAAGACAACAAACTTTCTCTTATAACTGAAGGTTATGAATGATAAAAGTTAACCTTTGAACCAGACGCAATAATAATCGATGTAACTTATGATAGCGTAAAAGTTTTGAAAAAAGACGATTGTATGCTTCTGCCTGTTTGTTGTGTAAACTTTCCTTCCTTGACTTTTTTGCGTTACTTTCTCTTTATTGCTGCTCGTTGCTTAGCGAACGAGTTTTACAGTTATTCTACTTTGGAGTAATATTCATGAACATAATTTTCTCACTCAAGGTTGCTATGATGTTAATACCACGGTACAACAGCCACCACCAATCAACCAGCTTACCTTATTTTAGTTTTTGTTGTAACGTGTTGTGTTGTTTTTTTTTTTCTCTGCAGTACATAATAAATTCATTTCATGCTGATGTTGCTGTTGCTATTGCTGTTTTTATAGCATACATTAAGGCTATGCAACAAGTTGTTCTGCCAGCTCATGGTCGCAAAGGCAGTAAAAAAAATTTTTTTTTTTTTTTTTATAACGTCCAATGCGCTGCGTTGGTTGTTGTTCTATGTATATGTGTGTATCTGTGTGTCTGTGTGTGTCTGTCTGTTGTGTGTCTATATCTGTCTGTGCTCGTTGCGCGGCACTTTTTGAAAATCTAAAGGGTAGGCGGCAGGCGGCATGCGTCGCTGTGCTATTGTTTTGTTTTGCATTTTATAATATTTTATGTAAATTCAAGTTTAAAATGCAAGGTAAAAAATGCAGAAATTTATATATGTATAACAGTAAAATATACGCAAATGAGAAAAGCACACCAACGTCTGCTTCCGCCTTAAAATATGCATTGTAAAGTACAGCACGAACGTTGGCATGAGTGAGAGAGATAGACAGGGAGAGATAGAATGAGAGCGCGCGAGCGAGAGTGATGAAAAAAGGACATTAAATGGACACAAATTGGTTAAGCATTAGTGAATCGCTCACATGACAGCATCCGAATGCAACACAGTGGATTTGCATAAAAAGCTTCATGAATGGTAATGCTTCCGTAGAATAGCCGACCGTGGCCTGTATTGTGTGTAATAAATGGCGTTGCTCTTCAGCGGAAATGTTCGCTTGTGGGTAGCCAGACTAAGGGCTGAGTGTGGCGCATGTTGGAAAAATGCTTTGGAATTGTTTAAGCCACTTGAATATAAGATAAAAGATGAACACAGTCGGATTTAGTCAGAAATGAGTTAAAATCCATAAAAAATATAGAATGCAATTTTTTTAAAAAATATTTCTTTAAAAGATATAAAAAGACAAAGATACTCAAAACATTAAGTAAATTTTAAAAAGAATAATATAATAAATTTGCAAGTATTAAGTACAGAAGGAAATTGACAATTTCGTTTGACATCATTCAACTCCATCTTCATCTCCATCTCCATCTCCATCTCCATCTCCATCTCCATCTCCATCTCCATCTCCATCTCCATCTCCATCTCCATCTCCATCTCCATCTCCATCTCCATCTCCATCTCCATCTCCATCTCCATCTCCATCTCCATCTCCATCTCCATCTTCATCTCCATCTTCATCTCCATCTTCATCTCCATCTCCATCTCCATCTCCATCTCCATCTCCATCTAAATCTCCATCTTCATCTCCATCTTCATCTCCATCTCCATCCCCATCTCCATCTCCCTTCAATCTCCATCTCTATATCCATCTCCATCTCCATCTCCATCTCCATCTCTATCTCCATCTCCATCTCCATCTCCATCTCCATCTCCATCTCCATCTCCATCTCCATCTCCATCTCCATCTCCATCTCCATCTCCATCTTCATCTCCATCTCCATCGCCATCTCCATTTCCATCTCCATCTCCATCTCCATCTCGATCTCCATCTCCATCTCCATCTCCATCTCCATCTCCATCTCCATCTCCATCTCCATCTCCATCTCTATCTCCATCTCCATCTCCATCTCAATCTCCATCTCCATCTCCATCTTCATCTCCATGTCAATCTACATCTCCATCTAAATCTCCATCTTCATCTCCATCTTCATCTCCATCTCCATCTTCATCTCCATTTCCATCTCCCTCTTCATTTCCATGTCCATCTCCATCTCCATCTAAATCTCCATCTTCATCTCCATCTTCATCTCTATCTCCATCTCCATCCCCATCTCCATCTCCCTTCAATCTCTATCTCTATATCCATCTCCATCTCAATATCCATCTCCATCTCCATCTCAATATCCATCTCCATCTCCATCTCCATCTCCATCTCCATCCCCATCTCCATCTCCATCTCCATCTCCGTCTTCATCTTCATCTCCATATCCATCTCGATCTCCATCTACATCTCCATCTTCATCTCCATGTCCATCTCCATCTCCATCTCCATCTAAATCTCCATCTTCATCTCCATCTTCATCTCCATCTTCATCTCCATCTCCATCCCCATCTCCATTTCCCTTCAATCTCCATCTCTATATCCATCTCCATCTCAATATCCATCTCCACCTCCATTTTCATCTCCAAGCCATCTGTTGCAAGTTATCAACAACACCTAAAAAATTTGGCAAGTTAGTCTTCGGACTGATGTCCAAGATCTCGGGCGAGAAGATGAAATCAGAGTAATAGACTTGATTGATCCAGATATGATCCAAATTTTTTACATTTTCCATGATTTTCGATAAATTTTTCTTTTTATGTTTAGTGTGTTTAAATAAATAATTCTGCATATACCAAGAACAGAATGGTTTCAACAAGTTTTAACAAGAACTGACATTTTAAATAAATGTTTTTTTTTTCAATTTGATTTGAAGCCTTTTTTGCCGTAGAAACCAAATCGCAGCAGGCTTTGTTTGGCACAACTTGAACGGTAAAATAAGCTCACTCGTTGCCATACAGAGCTTGCTCGTCAAGTGCTGCTGGCACAATTCTGTTCTTTTTATACCCCCACGTTTAAAAAACGTAAATGGGGGTATATTAATTTTGTCACTCCGTTTGTAACGCCCATAAGGAGGCGTGGTAGGTATAGAAAAGTATATATATTATTGATCAGCATCACCACCCGAGTTGATTTAGCCATGTCCGTCTGTCTGTCCGTCTGTCCGTCTGTCCTTCTGTCCGTCTGTCCGTCTGTCCGTCTGTCGTCACGATTACAGCCGTAATTTTCAAGCTATCATCACGAAATTCAATATTTAAGCTTTAATCTAAAAAACTAAGGTCGAGTTCGAAAATGAGCTAAATCGGATGAAAACCACGCCTACCTCCCATACAAAGTGCCTTTATCAAAACGGTAAAATCTCTTAGAATTCCACAAAAATTAATATATGGACTTAAAATTTTGCATATGAGCTCCGCTATTTAAAGTGCACTCTAAGTATGAAATTCAACCAAATCGGATAAAAACCACGCCTACCTCCCATACAAAGTGACTTCATCAAAAAGGTAAAATCTCTTTAAATTCCACAAAAAATAATATAAGGACTTGAAATTTTGCTTATTAACTTTGATATATAACATGCACTTTGTGTATAAAATTCAACCAAATCGAGTGAAAACCACACCCACCCTCCATACAAAGTGATTTTATAAAAAATGAAAGCGAATATTTTCTGTTAAAACAATGTAGGTATAACAAAAATGTTTTATACAAATAAACATTTTATTGACGGCTTAAGACTTTGAATATACTTCGGTTCGGACGTGGGGGTATTTTAACTTCGGCCCAGTCGAAGATCATTTCTTACTAGTTTTTTTTTTTTTTTTTTTTTTTTTGATGCGCCAAAGGGATGTGTAATCTTCATAGATACCAGTGGCCCGTGCCATTGGCATGCACGATTCGCATTCCTTACTAAGATTTCAGGTATGCGCCTACGTACTAAACCACACCCTGCACACTTCCGCCACTCTCCCCACGGGACTGCCGCTAGGTATTACTTCGTGGGGCTGGCAAGCAATTTATGCTACTCCGGTGTTTCTGTTGTTCCTGCTAATCTTCTTTCAGTTTCAGCTCTCCGCAATTCACCTTGTACATTCTTGACGAGTGCACAGATATGCATCCAATATTCTTCTGAATCCACCATCCGCTCTATAAGTAATTCTGGACTTGGTAGAGTTCCTCGCAGTTCCGTGAAACGACTGCAGTCAAATATTGCATGCTTCACGTCTTCCTCCTGGTTTGGACACTCCGGGAAATAAGGAGATGTATCGTGTCCAAATCGGAAAAGGTATCTACGATATCCACCGTGGCCAGAGAGGAACTGCGTTAAGTGGTAATTGCAGTTTCCTTGTGCACGGCTTATCCATACATCGATTGATGGTATAAGGGTGTGAGTCCATCTACCCTTTGGTGAATTATTCCACCGAGATTGCCATAGGTCCATAGATCGTGTTCTTTCTTCTTCTTTGATCATCCTGGTTGCGTTAGCTTCCGTTGGCAATGTGGATCTCCTTTGGTAAATTCTCCTCATCTCATCTGCTAGAATGTCAATGGGGATCATTCCAGCTATTATGTACGCAGCTTCGTCCGATATCGTCCGGTAACCGCTTATTGTTCTGAGCGCACTGAGCCGGTACACTGAGGATAGTTTCCGGCAAGTCTCTTTCCTTTTAAGAGTTTCTGCCCAGACTGGTGCAGCGTATAAGAGGACAGAGCTGACCACTCTAGATAGAAGAATCCTTTTTTTGTAGCCGGGTCCACCAATGTTTGGTAGTATCCTGGAAAGTGCTGCTTGTAATGTTGCAGCTTTCTTGGTCACATAATCCGCATGTGTTTTGAACTTCAGCCTGTTGTCGAGCATCACTCCAAGATACTTAACTGCTTCCTTTGACTGGATATTCATGTTGTCAACTTGAATATTGATGAATTCTACATTTTTCCTACTTGTGATAAGAACCGCTTCTGTTTTGTGGTTCGCCAGTTCGAGGCTTGCAGAATCGAGCCACTCCTTAATCTGGACAATTGCTGCGTTTGTGGCTAGCTCCACCTCTCGAGTGTGTTTCGCAACGGTCACGATAGCTATGTCATCCGCGAAACCGATGACTTGGACTCCTTGTGGTAGCCTCAATCTTAAGAGACCATCATACATTAGATTCCAGAGCAGGGGACCCAGTACGGATCCTTGGGGTACCCCTGCGGACACAGTGAAATATTTGGGTCCTTCTTCTGTGTCGTACTTTAGCTTCCTGTTGGTGAAGTAATTCGCCACTATACGCTGCAGGTAGTGAGGCGCTTCTATTCTCGCAAGTGACCTCCTAATAAGGGACCAGTCCGCCGAGTTGAAAGCATTTTTGATATCAAGTGTCACTACTGCGCAATACTTTTTTGTCCCCCACCTCCAGGAATGTCCTTTAATGGCTTCAGAGGCAATATCTACTACCATTTTAATGGCGTCGATAGTAGATCGCGATTTTCTGAATCCATACTGGTGGTTTGATAAGGCTCCTTTATCCTCCATTACTTTGAGCAATCTATCGTATATTATCCGCTCAAAGATCTTTCCCATTGTGTTTAGCAGGCATATCGGGCGATATGACGATGGGTCTCCGGGTGCGTTGTTTCCTTTTGGCAGTAGAACTAGGTGCTGGAGCTTCCACTGTTCTGGGAACACTCCTTCCTCAAGACATTTTTGCATGGTTGCAATGAACATGTCTGGTTTCTTTTGTGCGGCGACCTTCAGAGCTTTGTTTGGAATTCCGTCGGGTCCAGGTGCCTTCTTGTCTCCTATTCTCGTAACAGCTCTCTGTAGTTCATCCATTGTGATCATTGGGATACTTGCAGCGTCTATTTCCCGAACAATTGTAGTCATATTGTTTGATCTTTGGGGAAACAGATGCTCTACAATGATTCTCAGCATTATCGGGCATATTATTTGTGGGGATCTACAGCCTTTGAGTTTGGACATAACCATTCTGTAGGCCGTGCCCCACGGATTGATGTCGGCTTCGTCACAAATTCTTTTGAAGCATCTTGCTTTGCTCCCTTTGATTGCCCTTCCTAATTCCCATCTTATCTGCCTGAATGTCTCTAGAAGTTGTGGGAAATCGGTTCTTCCTCTAGCCCGTTGAACTTTACGTCGAGCCTTGAGGCATTTTGCTCTGAGCGCTCCTATTTCATTGTTCCACCAGTAACATGGAGCTCTTCTTCCGGTTGCTTTTTTCCTGGGCATTGCTGCATCACATGCTTCAACGATAACACGTGTGAGTTGACGCGATAGGTCTTCGGCAGATCCAGCAGTATGCGCATTAGGGGTATTGAGCGTTTCCTCGAATGTGTCCCTGTCGAACAGACTGTCCTTCCATAGTGGACCTGTTATTCTAGGCCGTTGCGTAGTTCTTCTTTCCGATGTTTCAAAGAAGATCGCCTGGTGATCACTGTGGCTATAATCCTCACTTACACGCCACTTAATGTTACGAAGGATAGGGTAACTCGCAAAGGTTAGATCGATAATTGATCCCATTCCTGCTTTGCGATATGTGTTTACCCTGCCATTATTTGCTAAGCCAATTTCTAGGGGTGCAAATGTTTCAAGGAGGATGCGCCCTCTGGCATTAGTGAGCCTGCTACCCCACTCCGTAGCCCACGCATTAAAATCTCCACCAATTATCACTCTTATTCTCTGCCTTATGTCGTCCGCTATTTTGTCCAACATTGCTTCGTATTGGTTGATTGTCCAGCTGGGTCGCGCGTAACAACTGTAAAAATGGATGCCATTTATCCTTGCACGTACGAATCCTTCTGCATCTCCGTCCATATCTTGAAACGCGTGGTTCCCACATGCCCATATTGCGGCATGTTTCGTTTTATCGCTAGCCCAAATATTACCGCCGAGAGCTTTGTATGGTTCGCTAATCAAAACCACATCCGCTTTCTCGACTTTCACTGTTTGGGTAAGGATATCCTGAGCTATCTCACAGTGATTTAGATTTATTTGTATTATCTTCATCATTGCTTATTGGTGATAGCACTCTTAAAAACTGGACACTTTCCACTTCCTGCTACATGCTTTGCATTGTCGGGGTTTTTTTTTCTACAGAACATGCACGATGGCTCCTTGTTGCAGTTCCTTGCTATGTGACCTTCCGTGCCACATCTTCTGCAAAGTTTTGAGCGGTCTTCCGCACTTTCGCAGCTGTTGGCTAGGTGACCAAATTCTAAACACTTGAAGCATTTCTTCAAAAGTGTTCTTTGACGAATTCTGCAGTTTACCCATCCTATCTTTATTCTTCCGATTTTTAGCGCTTTATTGGCTATCTCCACCGGTAGACTTATAATTGCATTTTGGGTATTTCCGTATGCCTGGCGAAGTGATATTACATCAGCCAGCGACATATCCTTATATCCAAAGTGCGTTTTGAATGCTTGGCATATTTCCTCCTTTGAAGTTACTTCATCCATATCCTTGCATTCTACAGTAATGCGATGGGTAAGGGCTCGAATTTCCGCCTTTTGTCCTAAGACTTCAGTTATTGCGGTGTTTACTTCCGCCGCCTTACTCCCAGCATTTTTGAGCTGTATAAGAAGTTCTCCTTTGTGTGTTCTTCTGATTTTTGACACAACTTTGCCAACTTCCTCCAGTTTTGGGTCTGCTTTTATATTGCGGAGTATATCCGCATACGAAGCTTCCCCTTTGGCTTCGATGATGATTGCGTCGGGCTTAGCTTTCTCGCCTTTTCTCTTCTGTTGCCTTTTTCCTACAACCTTAGTCCAGCCAGATTTGTTTCTACCTGCATCCTTTACAAAGTTTTCTGGCGCAACCTTCCTAACAGTTTCCTGGTTTTTTTCTTTATTTCCAGCTGCGTCCCTAGCTGAATGATTTTTGATGATTAGCTTTGTAGCTTTTGGAGATTCATTCTTCTTTTTCTCCGTCTTCCGTTGCTTATGGGAAGGCTCCAATATTTCCCTTTCAGGAGTTGGTTTCCGTTTTGGCTCATTGGTCACCTTAAGCCATGGAGAGGTTTGTGACGAAGAGTTTTTCTTCATAGCCTCTTTTGCTTTTTTAGCCTGCAGCTGAGTGGCTGAAATATCATAGAGGACACGAATGCTCTCGATGGCATCCCTCATTGGCTTGTGTATAGAACGCCTTTTACCATCTTCCAGCATAGTTACCAGCTCCCTTATTTGTTCACCTAGTTTAAGGAATGCTGGCGAGTGCAGAGCTTTATCCGTCGTTTTCTGGAACGTTTCAGGTAGCTCCACTCTAACTGGAGTATCCGGTCCATTTACTGCAACCGGGGATCTTCGCATCAGCGCACTTCTTTGGAACGGGTTGCCCTCGTTTTCTCTTTCCTTGTTTGTTCTTTTGGGTGTTTCTTCTGTTGTAGCGTTTGTATTTGTTGGGTTCATTTCTGTTGGGTCCCCACTCAAGGCCGCTGTCGGTATTCGGATGTGCAGTCACCTTATATGATCCCATGGTTGTCTTTGCAAGCAGTGAGGCCATGCAAGGGTTGACACAAGCCCTTATGGGGTCTTGTGTTCAGAGCCAGATCAGTGTTAAACAGGAATATGACATCTGTACCTACACCACCAACTTAACGGTTACGAATTACCGAACGTACCTTGAGGCCTGCCAGGGTTTTAACGGGACGGCGGTGCCTGTAGCATTAGCCTGAAAGCCATTTCAGCAGGATTTCACTCCTGCTTACTGAGGTAACAGAATACTACAGCCGTCAGCCCTTAAAGCAAACTTTCTGAATGGATTTGTCCAGTATACCATAATTAAGGCCTTACTGGGTTCAGCCTTAATGCGTTTCAAGCGCGCTTTGTGGTTTTTTTGCAAGGGTGTCCTTCCCTTTAGAAAACTGCCGTCCCTCTGGGATCAGACGCAGACCAAGGAGCCGCCCAATCTGGGACAGACGCTCTTGGGTTTGGTGATGATTCTGTTTGGTCCGCGGGTGGTATTTTATTTCCCACCTACCCTGCATGACTGCCGAGCTTTCCCCTATCCGCCACCTGGGGACGCGCACTGTAGGGATGCAGAACCCCCCTAGTGACAATTCTGTTCTGTATGTGTGTGTGTGTGTGTATGTGTGTGTTGCTTTATTTTCTATTTAAAATTTCATTTATTGTGCTCCTGATGCGTAGTCCTTCGACCTACCTCAACAGCCAAACAAGCTCCTGGCTAGATCTGAATGTAGCGCAGCTTTTTGCTACGTACAAATTTTTTATAAAGCTTTATCTTCAATTCTGTTTTTGTTGTTGCTGGTGTTTGTGCATCGCATGTGTATAGCACACACATGCTTTCAATACCACCACACACATACACACCCACACTTACTCACCAAAATAGACGCACATGCATGTATTTTTAACGCATGCAAAGCAATTGTTTTGCCTGTGCTTCACTTTCGTATTTTTTGCTATTATCTCTTTGCTTTATTGTATTGTTTTGCTTCTTTGTTTTGCTTAGTTTTGTCTTGTTTTGTTCTATTTTGTTCTGTTTTGTTCTGTTTTGTTTCGTTGGCGTTCCAAACTGTTCATATGTTTCGCTCGACATGACATGGCGCTGCAATTTAAGCGTACATGCAACGCCATCTATTGTGCTCTGTATTTCTAGTTTGAATGCAACGTCAGCGAGCCAACGCAAAAACATGCAACCCTAGGCAAGGAAGAAAAACTGGAGAGGGTTGTGAATAAAAAAAACAAAACAATACAGAGCAGCAACTAAAACATGAATGAACAAAAGTGAAATGGAATAAAATACAACAGCGAAACTTATGGAAAACTTTTATGGAAAATATGCACGAGATAAGGCTTCTAAAAGTATTGGGGGGCGTGTTTGTTGGAGATGTGGCATGGAAAACAATGAAACTAAAAAAATGCAATGTATTTTTTTTTTGTAGTTTTGAATGGATCATGCTGTGATTTTATTATAACGAAGTTAATTGCAGTTATATTTTTAACATGGGCGATGAGCGGATGGATGCAATTCAGTGTATGGACGACTATGTATGAAAGTTTCAAAATTTTTTGTATTTCTTTCAGACCATATCTTTCAGATAGGGTATTTAACTATTGTGAATATCCAAACATGAGAAACTCGGAGAAATTTTTAATAGAATTTTTATTAAAGTAGTGAGATGAGCTAAATAGTTGAAACCGGCTTTAATTCAAATCGGAATTTCCAAAAAATTACTGTCAAAACAAGGATAATGAAAAGCATTCGTTAATATTAACGTTAACTTTCAATGATAGTGTCCAAAATGTTCATTGGCATGCCCAATCAGGCAAATGTCATGCCGATGTAGTCAACGATGTGAAGATGTGTTTCTTGAAGATGTAGAGATGTAAATATGTGAAGACGTGGAGATCGACAGGTGTAAAAACTTGAAGTTTTAAAAATGCATATAAAGCATATATAAATAAATGCATATATAAGATGGAGATGGAGATGGAGATGGTGATGGAGATGGAAATGGAGTTGGAGTTGGAGTTGGAGTTGGAGTTGAAGTTGGAGTTGGAGTTGGAGTTGGAGTTGAAGTTAGAGTTGTAGTTGGAGTTGGAGATTGAGATGAAGTTGTAGATGGAGATGAAGACGGAGATGGAGATGGACATGGAGATGGAGATGGAGATGGAGATGGAGATGGAGATGGAGATGGAGATGGATATGGTGATCGAGATGGAGATTGAAATGGGGATGGGGATGGAGATGGAGATATAGATGGAAATGGAAATGGAGATGAATATGGAGATGGAGATGTAGATGGAGATGGAGATGTAGGTGGAGGTGCAGGTGAAGATGGAGATGGAAATGGAGATGGAAATGAATATGGAAATAGAGATGGAAATGGAGTTTGAGTTAGAGTTGGAAATGGAAATTGAAATAGAGTTGGAGTTAGAGATGGAGATGGAAATAAAGATAAAAATATATATGGAGATGGAAATGTAGATGTTAATGGAGATGGAGGTGAAGGTGGAGGTGGAGATGGAGATGGAGACGGAGACGGAGATGGAAATGGAGATGGAGATGGAGATGGAGATGGAGATGGAGATGGAGATATAGATGTAGATGTAGATGTAGATGTAGATGTAGATGTAGATGTAGATGTTGATGTAGATGTAGATGTAGATGGAGATGGAGATGGGTATGGAGATGTAGATGGAGATGGATAGGGAGATCGAAATGGAGATAGAAATGAATATGCAGATGAATATGGAGATATATGTAGATGGAGATAGAGATGGAAATGGAAATTGAAATGGAGTTGGAGGTAGAGATAGAGATGTAGATGGAAATAAAGGTAAAAATGTATATGGAGATGGAAATGTAGATGTTAATGGAGACGGAGATGGAGATGAAGATGAAGATGAAGATGGAGATGGAGATGGAGATGTAGATGTTGATGGAGATGGAGATGGAGATGGAGATGGAGATGGAGATGGAGATGGAGATGGAGATGGAGATGGAGATGGAGATGGAGATGGAGATGGAGATGGAGATGGAGATGGAGATGGAGATGGAGATGGAGATGGAGATGGAGATGGAAATGGAGATGGATATGGAGACGAGTGAAGTAAAACGGAATTACTTTATTGTGAATTTACTCTTGTACTTACCAGAATCTGCTGCTGCAACTGAAGATAATAAGACTGTTGTCATGTAAGAATCTAGAGAGAAAGAAGATGATGAAATGGAATTTAATCTAGTATCATTTCTTATTTGAAATCTTACGAATATTTATGGCTTAATTGATAAATAATTGTCAAGGATTGAGCAACCTAATAGCAAATTATCGATGTGAAATAGCTGTTTATCAACCAATTTTTCTTACTTTTGGTAAAAAATCAACCAGTTCAACAAAATCCTTATCTTACAAGAAAAAATAGAAGAATATTTTGAAAGATTGAAGTTTTAATTCTTTTAAAAACGATAACTTTCTTAAGTAGAGGATTACCGTTTGACTCTTCTTAGTTGTTCCTGTCGTATGCAGGAGTTGAAAACAGATATATAGAGAGTTCAGTCTCCTTCCTGTTTGCTTAGTTAGGGCTTGCTATGCAAGCTTTTTGCCTCATTTTTCCCTGCTATAAGGAGGTTTTTCAAGCAATTTTGTTCAAGGTTGTAACTTTTGGAAATGGCAGATTTAAGGATAGGAGTTATTTTTTTGACCTGAGATGATCAATGGCTAGACTTACGTGCAATAACCACAGAGTTCAGCTACTACAGCTTTTTCGCACATTCATAGCAATAACGGAGTAGTAAGTTATTAGAAAATTAACCCCCCCCAGTAGTAAGAAAACCTTGGGTGACCCGAAATAACGTCAAAGTCGTCAAACCATACCTGTTTTTTTTTGACAATTGTACAGTGTAAACTATTCGTACTGAAAAAAATCACATCAATCTTAGTTGAATAATGCTTTATGTGCCAATTTGTTTAATTTAATATAAAACTAAAAGACAAAACCTAATAGTAGATTCATTTATATATGCTGAGTTATGGAGTTGCCAGCAATAATCAATATTTTTGCATTTGCCTGAAGAGCTTTTTAATTAACTTATTTGATATAGGCGGGCACACACAACCCAAAATACACAACTCACAATAATGACAGCAACAAAATATTGACAAAAAAAAAAACAAAAAAAAAAACCTAAAATAACACCAGCTGCAACAAATTTCATTAAAACTAAATTCGACTTCCGTTTCCGTTGTGCTGTAGTGAATGCCAACAATGCGTTTGTAGCATTGTATAATTGTCAGTCAGACGTGGCAGAATATTTTAGCATACACACATTTATGTAGGTGTGTGTGTGTGAATATGTTTGCTACGGTTGGCTTGTAGCAGTTTGCGTGTTTAGCTATACATTGCTTTTACGGCTGTGTGTAAGTTTGTTTGTGTATGTGTGTGAAACTAAAGCTGCGTGTAAACTCGTTTCCAAATCATTTGTTCCATCGATTTGATTTTAATTAATTACTTAATTTTTGTGTGCCACTCGGCGATGTTTTGCCTCGATTTGCGTCGCTGCGCAATTCCATGATTAATCATGCCGCACCGCGACCTCGCAACGTATCACCAACATCATCATCATCATCATCATCATCTTTTGTTCTATTGTATGTTGCTGTCATTGACGTCATGATGATGTAGGCTAAGGCTGAGCAAAATGATAGCGATCTTTTCGCTACGCTGGAGAATTTAATAATTATA
The DNA here is from genome assembly GCA_943735915.1 of Pherbina coryleti. Lineage (NCBI taxonomy): Eukaryota > Metazoa > Arthropoda > Insecta > Diptera > Sciomyzidae > Pherbina > Pherbina coryleti. Next base: position 137,671,184 of record OX030951.1, read on the forward strand.
CGAACATTTAAATTATTCGTTGGTGGAATGTAATTTTGACTTGTTGCGCGTGGATTTGTTGGACATAATAATAAGAACATGCATAGAGTGGGCTGTTTTTTTTTTTCAAACAAATTGTCAATAACACGGTGAGACCGCCAAAAAGTTTCAGCCTAAATTCTTAAAAATTCCGAGAGAGGGACATCTTGTGATTATATCGCGACTAGTCCGACCTCTCAGTTCCATCACAATTTTTTTTTAAAAATTCTCAAAGTTAAAAAGTAGGAATTCTAGTATTCCGACTTTTAACAATTTTTTACATATGCTTAGGTTGTGAGAATTTAAAAACAAAATGCACTTTTGTTCAATAGAATTAAACGTTAAATTTAACAGTGCCAAAAGATTTTTGAAAAAAAATTATAAAGTGGATTTATCGCAAAGGAGAAGTCAATTTTTCAAAAATTTTGTACAAATGTTAGTTCTTCATTATTTTTTTAAAAATGGTAACAAACAAAAATCCTTGGTTTTTTTAAAGGAATTATTAAAACTACTAAGAACCTTTCAAAAAAGTCTAAGATAACTGAAATCAGTTGAAAATTGGAAAAATGGCAGAAGTTTTAAGGTGTTTTTTAAATCGACAATCATCGATTTTTCTGATATACGTTCACAGCGTTCAAACTGCTGCCATTTAACCAAATGATAACGGATTTTGCTCATATATGGATTGTTAGAATGCACAAGCTAAATGCCACATTTTGCGATTCTATTTTTTGTAGAAAATAAAAACGGCGATATCTTATGACTGCGAATAATAAAAGTTTTATTAATTTTTTGGGATAAAGGTTCAAATTTTGATTGAATGTATGTTTGTGCCTTTATTGTAAATTGTATTTATGTTGGTGCTCTTCACAACACCTCATCCAGTGACAAAAACAAACACAAATTAGCAATAAAAGATTGCAAATTTTTATTTTTGTACCGGACCACCATTGTTTTTGTCATTTGATGGAAGCGCTCGCCTTGTTCATCAGACTTGGTTGGAATTGGCTGTTCGAATACATCCATATGATGGTGCAGAAAGAGTACTTTAAGCAACATTCAAACATTGAGCTGGTTAAACGCTTCCATAAAATCAGTGACAAGACTTGGTGCTGCGTTTTCTTCTGGAACTGGATGTAGCATTGGCAATTCCTCAGAATGTTATTTGGGAAGAAATACTAACATAGTGTCCTGATATACGTATGACTTCTGCATTTTTCGATTGAATTTCAATACTTTTTTGTTGACACAACAGTAGCAGAACTTTTAGCATGACGATGAACAGATATCCAATCACAGGTATTCCGAATGGCATTACTTTCTTGAAGCCTTTTATGAAAGCCAACATAATGTATTGCAAGGAACATAAAAAATTGGGTGCCCAAGAAACATTTTTTTGCATATCAAGGACAAAATAACTTTTATAAGCGTTTTGAACTTCATCTAAAATCGCTTGACGATATGATTTTAGTGTATATCTAAACACACGTAACAAAGAGTGTTTATTTTATAGCACATCATGAATAAAAAAGTCTGAAAAGTATAACAGATGGTAAGCCCATTGCATCAGTAAAAAGTCTGAACTTTTTACTTTTTTGATCTGCTCAAAGTACACAATATTTTACTTACCGCAGGATATAACAACAGCAAGGAGCTCTAATAAAATTTCTTTCGGAAATAATTTGGAAAATATGCAATGCACTTTTCACTATTCAAATTACACAATTCCAAATGAAGTAGCACAAATAAGAACTTTTTCAATCGTAAAGACACTCAGATTACCTCACAACAATCTTGTGATATCTTGTTTGATATCGCCTTTTTTTTATTTTCTACAAAAACTAGAATCGCAAAATGTGACATTTGGCTTGTGCATTCTAACAATCCATATATGAGCAAAATCCGTTATCATTTGGTTAAATGGCAGCAGTTTGAACGCTGTGAACGTATATCAGAAAAATCGATGATTGTCGATTTAAAAAACACCTTAAAACTTCTGCCATTTTTCCAATTTTCAACTGATTTCAGTTATCTTAGACTTTTTTGAAAGGTACTTAGTAGTTTTAATAATTCCTGTAAAAAAACTAAGTATTTTTGTTTGTTACCATTTTTAAAAAAATAAAGAAGAACTAACATTTGTACAAAATTTTTGAAAAGTTGACTTCTCCTTTGCGATAAACCCACTTTATATATTTTTTTCAAAAATCTTTTGGCACTGTTAAATTTAACGTTTAATTCTATTGAACAAAAGTGCATTTTGTTTTTAAATTCTCACAACCTAAGCATATGTAAAAAATTGTTAAAAGTCGGAATACTAGAATTCCTACTTTTTAACTTTGAGAATTTTTTAAAAAAAATTGTGATGGAACTGAGAGGTCGGACTGGTCGCGATATAATCACAAGATGTCCTTCTCTCGGAATTTTTAAGAATTTAGGCTGAAACTTTTTTAAAAGTCGAATCGGTCACACAGTGTAATTTATAGCAAATATTGCTCAGTCAAGATTGCATTCTTGGGTGCTGCTTATTGAAATTGAACAGTTGCTAGCCTTTAACTTGCAGCAATTTTTGGAAAGAATTCCTTAAAATTTTGCCAAGATTTCTTGTGCCAAAAAACATTCCAATGTCGCTGAATTGAAAAAGAAAATTTCTACTAAATAGATTGAATGAAAAAAATTAAAAAAAGACAAGACAAAACAAGAAAAGGAAAAAAGGAAAAAAAAAACCTTAAAAGCCAAACAAATCAAAGTAAATGCGGAATTTAACAAATATTTATGTGACACACAAGCATGCAAACACACACTCACACACATACGCACACGAACACCCACTTACTCAAACACCCACTTACTCACTTTGCACACGAGCGCCAACTGTTGCTCGCTTGAATGAGCCTTTTAACAAAGCACAAAAATGCCTAAAAGTATGCTATGTAAAAAGCCTCAGAAAGACATAGGCACAAAAACTTAAAAGGAAAGACTGCCTAAAAGTTTGACAGAACTTAAAGCTTAAAGCAAAAATTTCAAGCATGTGTTTGTGTGCGTCCGAAGTGTGAGTATGTGTTGGTATGTTGTGTGTGTGTGTGTTTGTTTGAATGAGCACTGCGAAACGACATAATATTCAGGCGCCTTAATGGCAACATAAAAATCTCAACTTTGCTAAAATTGTCGACGACAACAACAAAAACAACAACAATAAACACAACGGCAGTAACAACAACAACAACAACAACAGTAAAATAACAACTTAACCAGCATTAAAGCTGCCGTTGCAGACACCAACGTCAGCTCACGCGCTGCTCATCACTTTACCACTTCTAAGGCCATCCTTACCCTAGGAATAATATCTCCCCTTCCCTCCGCCACCACATTTGTGCAAACAATTAAAATTAATGCACAAGCTAGAGCAGCACATGAGTAGGTCCAGCGTTGTTGTCGCTGTGTGTGTGTGAAAGTAATTGTAATAATATGGCAACATTACAACTGCTGTTTGAGGATATATGCGTGTCTGTATGGGTGTTTGTGTGTCTGTGTTTGTTCTGCTGCTACTGATTTAATCGAGCGGAAATGAAGTTCTTAAGCAGCCAGCAATACAAGCAGCAGCAGCAGCAGCTCAGCTAAATAAAATAAGACATCAATAAAAATAGCAGCACAAGACGACAAAATGGAGAAGAAAAAAAAAGGCTACAAAAATGTTTGACAAAAAGCACAAAACTTTTTAGAACTGTTATAAAGGCACAGTTAAATGGGCAAATTTTGGTGAAGGCTGCTCTTACTCCTGTTAGAAAAAAAAAACAAAAATTTAAAAAAAGTCGACAATTTTTTACAAAGCTTGTCTGGTGTGTTGTGGATATGCATGCTTTCAAGCTTATTGCTACAACAAAAACAAACTATAGCACCAATGTCAACAACAAAAAAGCAATATGTTCTAGCTTTTTTTATCGCTCATGTAAATAATGATCGAAATTTTTAATAGGCACGCGCCATGTTAACTTTTTTGCTTTTGGCTTTTCTTTTTTTTTTTTTTTGATATTGTGGTAATTTTTTTTCCTGCGCGTTTGAAAACTTTTTTGATTATTTCAGTTTGACTTGATGTTTTTTTTTTTTTTGCCTGCCCTTCATGCAATTGGCATGTTATAAAAAAATTTTATTATAATTTTAGGAGCATTAAATTAAATGACTTTATAGCTAATGTGGTAAGATGGAGGTGAAGGGATGAAAGATTGTTAAGGTTAAAGAATGATTGGTATGATTAAATCTGTTTATTATTTTTTTTTTACACTCCGAAATAGAGATCCCCTATCTTGAAATGATTTCTCTCGATTCGGGCTGCTTATGGGTTGATCGATGGCAGTAGATGTAGGAAGCCGCCTGATTTAACTGTACGACTTCTGTATACTCGGGATTTTGGAATGACCGAAAATGAAGTAGAAAGCCACCCAAATGTTAAAAGTATAACGTAGATATAGAAATATCCCCCTCGTAATAGTGGGATGACTGAACGAAGCTGATGTAAAGCAATTCGAGTTAATAGTACGACTCAAGAGCGATTGAGTAAAGATCACGCAAAAGGTTGCGCAAAAATAGAGCCTCATGACGTCATTTGTTGCTTACTTTAAAATCACACTCCTTTCGTTCGACTTTTTGGGAATTTAGTTGAATGTCTCTATGAAATGTGGCGTCCGTGGCGATGTTGGTTAAAGTGCGTGGCCGCTATGTCAACGAACCTGGAGACCCAGGTTCAGAAACCAGCAGCGACAGAAAATTATTTGAATTAAAATAATTTTTCTGTACGGCCGCCACCTCTCTGCAGACAATGGCAAACCTCAGAGAGTAATCAAAATGCCATGTAAAGCTTCTTGAGAATAAGAACAATTCGTTCATCGCCGTTCGGAGTCGGCGTTAATCCTGTAGGTCCGTTTCTCGGTCAATTGTGTACAAACTTAATAACACGCACAACACAATTGATCATAAGAAGCTAGGTCAAAGTCCTTTCAAGGGCTGAAATGGCCAGTTATTTATTATTATATTGTCTCTATTAAGTTTTCTTAAAACAAAGAACATTCTGGCACAGAAGCTAAACTTCTTGACCTTTTTGCAATTTTTTTTTTTTGAAAATTGCTCAACATGAAGCTTCATTAAGTTGATTATAACGAGCAAAACATCTCCACTCATTGCTTTGCAAATCCAACTCATTGCTTTGGAGCAATCCAATGGGCTTATTTGAAGCATGATTTCTTCTGCATATTTGGATAAGCCATCTTCATTAAGATGGTTTATCCAACTGATAGTACTGTCTCCACCGGATTTCACAGAAATAATTGGAATTTTTTCTTTTAGTTTATGGCAAACGTAACTTTCTTTTTATTATGTGAGTTTTGTTAAAGTTGTTCTTTATTTAATTTATTTCGATTGGTTTATGTATTTAGATAATTGGATAATTTGGCTACAAAAATGAAAATTCCTTACTTTTAAGTGGAAAAATCATCTCAGGAATTGAATGAATTTCCTAAAATAAGTAGTTGTTTTTCCTAATCTGAAGTTGGTAAACTATCAAATAAATAGTTGATTTTTCTAAAATATTAAGGTGTCGTTTCAACTCTTAAGTGGGAATACAATCTAAATAATTAGATAATTTTTCTACACTTAGTAGGTGGCTTACCTAATCTGAAGTGGACATAGTTTAAAAAAAAATTAGCTTATTTTTCTAATAAATTATGTGTCTTATCTATTTTATGGCTGAAGGTACACCAAAATATTGAGGTTCTTTATTTACTCTCGCAGTTAAACTACCGAATATAATTGTAAAAATTAACATTAAGAAATTGGTAGCGCAACTAATCAAATTCGTTGCCTGAAAATTACCGGATTACTTTAGCTGAATTCACAACATCTATTATTACGCAAGCGCATCACAAAAAAAGCGCTTGCGTAATAATAATACCATCAAATCTATACCGTAAATGCGATTTTTATAAATGAGGTATCAATAGAAAGGTCTTGGTCTGCAGATGTGCAATAGGGTCTTACTTTTTCTAACATATTGTGTTTTCTATGGGATGCCTAAAAGTATGTGATATTTTTTTCTGAAATTTTCCAATATCATACAATATATCCACTATCATTGTATTATTTAAGCAGTTGAACTAAGCGCGAAAAACATTCAAATAAATGTTATATTTATGAACCAGCCGCAAAAGAGCAAGTTCATGCAAAATCGCCATTCCAGTAGCATTTACTAGCATCGCCGCTAGCTTGGTTGAATGAGAACGTACGTTGCACAGACAATTCAAACGTCTAGACCTCTTCTCGAGATTCTTCTTGAGATTTGAGCACGGAATCTACTTTGATTATGTCCATCTTATCATTATTGATAAAGCAAGTATGATTCCTGCAGTAGCACTGACAGTAATTGATCGTGAAAAGTTGTTGTATTTTCTGTTGATTTTAAGGAAACAGTTCAAGAAATCTCTTATTCTGAAAGCGTTGTAACAATAGAAAATAGCATTACAAGTCATGAATTGTGATCTTACGTAAAAACAATGAAGCTTGAAAAAAATATGCGATTAGACAAAGGCGAAAAGGAATTTTCAAGTTATTTGCGACAAGTTGGTTGTACCGGTCGACTTAGAGATAGTACCGGACAATGAATTCTTGATCAGCTCCTCTTAAATCACGGATTGTGGATTGATTTTATTTATGACTAGCGATACCCGGCGCGCGTTGCTGCACCCAGCAAGTATATTAGAAATGATAAGTAAATTCAAAACTTTTATTAGTCCCTTAGTCTGACACCACGCTCATGTTCCACTGCCCGTTACAGTTTCGCAGTAGCAGAACATCACTCCCAGGTGAAAATTCCATTATAAGTTTCAATGTCCTGTGATTTAAGCTTCCATAGCTATTCTGTATGGAGAATCAGGCCACACCCCCTTTTCCAATGCACAAACCAGTTTTCCAGTAGAAAGATTTTGGCAATTAGTAACTCCATACTGAGTTTTATTGTCATGCGACGTTTAGTTCCAAAACTATTCAATATCAAAAATTTGACTTGTGTGGTCGAAGCCATAACCCCTTTTCCTATGCCCGTCCCAGTTCTCTTGTTTATTTATAAAAAAACCTATTGAATCACACAATGTCAATACTATTAAATAAATGTCAGCCGTTTGTTTCTTTTGTTCATTTATAAATTACAGGAAAACCATCGTCAAAACATGTGTAGAAAAGTTGCATGCAGCGAAAAAAATAAACATACGTACATACATACATACATACATACATCAAGTCGGATTGAATCTCATTCTCATCAAAAAAATCAACATGCTAAAGGTGGTCAGTGAATTCCCTTTTAACAAAACTGTGTTAGATTAATTCTCCACATCAAAACTACTTTGAACATATTAGAATGTACTTCGATCCATTTAGCTTTAAGCGCAGCAAAGTATGTATGGATATGTATTTGTTTGTTTGTTTTGTTGTTTTGCGCTTGCTGAGAACAAAAAGAGTATAGTAGATAGCAACATGCAGTTTATTGAGGCTCTCGCAGCACAAACGCATGAAAAGCTAACGATCAAGCAATGCATGGCATTGTGGATGATTTTTTAAAAAACTTAACACTTTAATAATACACTTTAACTTATTATTGAAATTTCGAAAAGAAAATAACCAATGAACCTTTTGTAGCACAAATGTGATATTTTAAAACTTATTTAAAAAAAATCGGACCAGTACTTTTGGAGTTTTGCGGACACAAAAAATTTTCACTTTCATTTTATATAATAGTATAGATATAGATATAGATATAGATATAGATATAGATATAGATATAGATATAGATATAGATATAGATATAGATATAGATATAGATATAGATATAGATATAGATATAGATTGTGGATGATTTTTTAAAAGACTTAACACTTTAATTAAAGATACTTATTATTGAAATTTCGTAAAGAAAATGACCAATGAACCTTTTGTAGCACAAATGTGATATTTTAAAACTTATTTCAAAAAAATCGGGCCAGTACTTTTAGAGTTTTGCGGACACAAACAATTTTCACTTTCATTTTATATAATAGTATAGATGATCTACAAAACGACATAAACAGTGATACCATACAAGAAAACTCTATTCTTGCACCAACAGACGAAGTATGGTTTCAAAATGAATTTATTAGTAATTGAACTATCTAGAATCTTATCTAGAAGTTTTGTATAAAAGCATTTGCACAACCGCAAAAATAAACTTCCCAATGGAGTTCCTTAATAGCATTGAAGTAGGTTAGTGGTCTTTCGTTACATCACTTAACGCTCAAAACAGATTCAATTGTTATGCTGATAAGGAATCTTAATATAGTAATACAGAAAGGACTTATCAAAAGAACCCGACTACAGATTTTTAATCCTTACCATAATACTGTCGATTGAATTTTACTAACCGGTGCAAGCATTGGTCAGCGAATTCTTATACCAAAAATTAAGCCCATCGGAAACATTTTTTTTCCATTTAAAATGTTATGTTTTCAAGTTCCGGTCTCTTATTTTCTATGACTATTAATAAGAGCCTAAGACAGTCGTTGAGAAAAGTTGGAAAGGTGCAAACCCCAGAATTCGCACATGGCCAATAATGTTTGATATTAAGTCGAATCCTCTCTTTTGATATCGTGAAAATTTTGAGTAAAGAAAAGAGTATGCAGCGCATTCTACCCAACAATGAAAGTTTCGCAATCCTATGGTAGTTTACACATTAATATGTTAAAAAATGATAGCTCTAATAATAAAAACAAAACAATCTTAAACTAAATTTTTTTTTTTCATTTTGGCGTTTTAACGCCATACGGGCTTACTAGTTTTTAGGTAAAAGTTCTACTCTTATTTTTCTGTGTAGGGTTTACATATTTCAATTCGTTCTTCTTTTGTGGTTTTACTTTGAAATGGCACTCGGCTTCAAGTACATGTAAGCGCCTAGAAGTTAAATAAGTAACAAAGATGACATCTTTACTAGAAAGACTGACCTTGAAAGTGAGTCTTTAAACTTGCATGGAAAATTCGCGAATGTTTTAAATGTAGTCAAAAATGATCACAGCACAATCATTACTTACCCATTTCAAACTACAGCTATCCTTTGATATTATCCGCATTGAAGTGTTCCATGCAAGCCCTCCATATTCCTGCATTGAGCTTTTTGTCTAGCCGACAAAGTTGCAGCCACTTTTTTAACATTTTCTTTTCTTTTGGAAATGAAAAAACCCCTTAACAACTTCACATTTTTATTTTTCCTTTCATTGCTGCAATTCCACACAGCACACTTTATCTTTATCAAATAATATAATACCTTTACTTATTTAATTTAATGCAAAATGATTGCAAACTGAATGTAAACAAAGATCTGTGAGCAACAAATGACGTATAAGAAACAGCTGATCGCTGAGAGAAAATAACGCACCTGCACGATGCGCAATCTGTTATCTATAACTCCTGAGTACGACCTCTATATATTCGGTATGATGGGACGACCGAAGATGACATAGAAAGCTACAAAATATAATAAGTTTAACTTAGAGACATTCGTTATGGTAGGACGACCGATCAAAATCGACGTAGAAAGCCATCCGAATGAATAACACAACTTCTATCTACTGTTCTAACCAGGGCTGCGGAGTTGATTCAAAAAATTACGACTCCGACTCCAACTCCGACTCCTCAAAATCCTGCAGCACCGCCTCCGACTCCGACTCCCACCATAAAATTAAAAAACTTAAATATTTTTCATGCATATAATTTGTACAAAACTTATTTGAAATATTTTTTCAATTGAAATCACTCATGAAACTTATCGTACGAACTGATTTTACAATGAAATGTTTTCATTTGGTTGCTAATTTTGCTACAAACTCATCACCTAGATAAACAACTGGTTGATGTCAAACCGCAAAATATCAAAACGTTTTGATATTTGGCAACTGATTGATAAACTGATTAAAAACTAGAAATGACATCTCAAGTAGCAACAGACGACTTATTTTCATCAACCAGCATCCAGTTTATCAACCAGTTTTGCGACTAGTTGTTCGTCTATAAGGCCCTTTACAAATTAATTTTAAAAATTAATAATTTTTTCTATAGGATTTTGTGCTATGGCGATATTCGTTAAAAATATGTATTAATTTTTTTTCTATCAGAGTCGGTGCATTTTCTAAGACTCCGACTTTTTCGTCCACAAATCGACAAACCGACTCCGACTCCGCAGCGCTGGTTCTAACTAATGTTCCAACCACTGTTGTAACTACTGTTCTAACTACTGTTCTATCTACTATTCTAACTACTGTTCTTATCACTATTCTACCTAGTGTTCTCACTACTATTCTACTACTATTCTATATTTACTATTCTAACTACTGTTTTAAGTACTGTTCTACCTACTGTTCTAACTACTGTTCTATCTATTGTTATAGCTACTGTTCTAACTAGTGTTCCAACTACTGCTCTAACTACTATTCTAACTACTGTTCTAGCTAATGTTCTAATTACTATTCTAACTACTGTTCCAACCACTGTTATAACTACTGTTCCAAAAGATTATGACATTTGGCCTCAAGGGCAGTCCACCTTGCGATAAATATATACAAAAAAGTTGCCTTGTTGCCAAGTTAAGTGACGGACAAGAACACTACGCCATCGAAAAATGCCAAAGCTTGCCAAACTTCACCAACTTACACATATTTTCATCAAAACCTGTTGTGAATTATAATAGCGCCAATGCATGGTATATGTTAATCTAGCTTATTGCTGGTGGTAGTTCTTGTTGTTATGCTTTGAGCCAGTGATGTGATTCTGATTTAGTAAAACATCGCGGCCTCGGTAGTCGAGTAGGTAGCGTGCTCGACTGCTACCCCAGGGGTCCCGGGTTCGATTCCCGGCCAGACAATGGTCCTACGCTTTAAAACCTTTCGCATTTGCAATTTTCTATCCTCTTTTCTAATAAACTGAAATTGAAAATTCATCAATATTTACGACTTGAAGTTGTAGTTGATGGTAGAGAAGTTTGTGGATGAGATTGCCTTATAACTTGAATTGACTGAGGTAAAGGCATAACACTTGCCTCTGATTCAAATTCACATGCTTCTTTGGCTTTCCACCACACTTAGAACATCCTACACGTGTTTCACCTGATTGATCTATCCTTCCCACTAATCTATCACCCCATTTCGAACCAAGGCAGACTTGACTGAATAGGTATTCCACCTGAAATCCTTGGTTCAAATCTAAAAAAAAAAAAAAATCAGAAAAGTTTTATATTCAAATCTGAATTTTTTGCTTGAAATATTTTTCCAAAAATTAACAACAAAATAATCGATTTGGTCATTAAAAAAAAAAGGACGAGTCATTGCATTCATCCTCCAGAGAATACTTATTTACCTCTAAAAATTACAGGGAATTTGAGGGAATTGCTCAAAAGCAACTTTAGGGCCTAAAAACTCTTAAGTTTTAAAGAACTTATCTTTTATCGGAAATTTATTAAGCAACTTAGCAATAAAATTTTTTTATAAAATTTCGGCAGTATGTTTTTACTTTGAGAATTTCATGTGAGGACAACTTCTCTTCAGCTTCTTTTAAAAATTCGCTTTTAAAACACATTTGGCTAGGCGTCAACTCAGTTGTACTATTTACAATGCCTTCATTGGTTAATTCCTGTTCTGATTGAATTTTTCTTACAGTGTCCTACCTTAAAATTATTTTTCTAAAATAATTATCATCTGCTTAGACACTTCATAAAGCTTATGTGTAAGTAGTTAATTTGCTTGAAATAAAGCATTAAATCTATTAAAGTGTACGAATAAATTCTTTAAAAAATAAAAATATACTATTTTCTACGACTTATTTTATATTACTCTTTGCTTCTTTTCTTTCTGAAAAATTTGCTTTACACAAAAACAAAAAAAAAAAAAAAATTGCGTAAACCACTCCACTCTTCTAGCAAACTTCAATGCAAGGCTGCATAGTAAGCCATCTTGTAGTTGACTGAGATGTAATTCTTTTACTGGAAAAGTTAAAAAGATTGTTGGAACTCTATTTATTGGGCTGAGCTTTTTGGACTTTGTGACATATTCTTATATTCCTATGTCTCTTAAAACTATTTCGCATTCATCAGGCAAATAATTTTTTTCCTGCTTTTAAAACCAGTGCAGATGAATGGCAGAAGCATTTAAATAGAATCAAGTTATGGGCTTGTTGAATATTCATATCCCTTTCTTAGATATATAGAATAAATGAAACTGAAATAGAACGAACAATTGTAAAAGATTACAAAAAAGTTATGCCAACCAGTTTTGTAAAGAATTTAAACTTTTAAAAACTATGACACATTAGACATTCCCACCTAAGCATCCGAAATCCCACACGTTCTCAAATTGGCCAAATATCCCAAAATGAGCCCGAAATCCCACCAAATCACATCACTGCTTTGACCTGAGTGCATGGGTGACAATTGTGTGTTGTTATTGAAGTAGTTTTTGTTGCAGTTGCGTGTTGTACGAAATACAGTGATGACGCCAGCAACGACAAGCTATCAAATTAGGAATAGTTCTATGTATATCTGTGTTGACCACAGCAACAGCATTTGTCTCATTTACTCTTTTTTGTTTACGTAAAAAGATGAAGTGTTGCTTACCTCACGCGGGTACTACGTGATCGACACTATATTATAAAGACGACACAATATTACGACATTGCATCAAATTCTCTCCATAAAGCGCTGGTTATAATAGACGAAACGGAACGTTGGGAAATGTCACTTTGCAATTAATTACATGAGTTTCTTATAAGTGTAGTTATAATAAGACGGTACGGAGCGCAACGTTAAGATCTATAGATTTTTGATTTTCTGTTGCGTTATGCGATATTAGACACCGTTCCGTTCCATCTATAATAATCAGCGCTTAAGAAATACATGTAAAAAAATTTGAGAGATGTCGTTATGTCGCTGTTGTCGTCAATGTGTTCAGTGCAAGTGTGATATTGTTGCTATTGCAGGCTACGCTAGAGATGTTTGTGATTTGTGTTGTTGTACCAATTGAGCTTGCAGCTTTTGATTTTTAGGAGCTGCTTGCTGCTGATGGTATATTATGCAACGTGGATCGCCGTTGCAGTGGATAAACTCAACGAATTATGCTTTGAATTGTTGTCTTTTTTTCTTAATCTCAAAAGTTGACTCGCGGGAAAAAGATTTACATCAGATGAAGAAGTTGATTTAGAAATCGATGCGTATTTTGTAACTTGGACAAGCAAAAGGTAAACTATACAAAAGGTATCGAAATGTAAGCTCACTGGGCTACAATTAGTACTGAAATCAATGGGGTCAATACTGTCTAATCCTGAACTGACTTGAATTTTATAAAGCTAAAAATTGATCATTTGAGCTTTGATTGTGTGAGCAAGCTTTGATTTCTGATGAATAACACAGCCCGACAGACATTTTGGTGCCGGAGATTTTTCAGCTGATTATAGACTAGTTTGGTTTCCTGATTTCAAATATGGACTCAGTTTTTCTCCATCAGCTCAGGTTTTTGAGTTATAGGAAAAAACTTAAAAATCAGTTCTTTTTCTGATAATTTTGCTATACCTATTACATTGATTTGCTAATTTGTATTACGATGACGAAATATTATTTCAATGAAGAAATATTAGACCTTTCAATTTTTGCACATAAAATTACAATATCTTTGACGGTTTTGAAGATATCGACGTTCAAAGTGGACAAAATTTCACAATATTACGTAGGCTGCGCTTTTGAAACCCTGTATTTTTAATATTTTTCAACGGATTTGCAAAAACTTTTTTTACTTGATAGAAAATCTCTCGAATTTAAATAAACATTTTAGTTTTTTTTTATTATCTTACATTTTTTCAAAGAAATTAAAAAAAAGAAAAATTTTTTAAAATTAAGTTTGTTAAAATTCAAGTACAGTTGATAAGGTTTTTTGATAAGCAATTGATAAAGAAGAACCATGTTTTGCTTACATAAGTAGAAAAATGCCGGGAATAAGTTTAGAAAAGCTTAAGGCTGGTGTAATGGATGGTCCGCAGATAAGGCAGCTAATGAAAGACCCTAATTTTCAAATCTCGATGACTAACCTTGAGCATCATTTACGACTTGAAAAACTTCTCTTCAGTGACTTTCTGAAATGAAAGGCACCAGGACCATCTCGCTTAAGACAAAAATAGTCTGCCATCATATGTTTGTCCCATCTTCCTTGGTAGCGGTCTTGATAGTTTTTTTATTCCGTTCTTTTTTACATTCAATGCTCACAAGAAGCAAAGGATCCTATCAAGATAAAATTTAAAGAGATTACAATTTTTAATCATTTTACATATCATATCATATAACATCATATTACAAGATTCTTCTGTTTGTGGCATTTGTAGCGTCTATTTTTGTCATGAAGCTCGGGTTTTGAGGTTAACTACTAGTAGCTTCAGTTTTCCTGAGCATTGACGCTACCAAGGTTTATAATATTTTTTTCACAGAAGGTGCTTCAAGACTTTCTTTGTTCTTTGCGCAGTTCTTTCTTGTACTTTTTTAGAGGCATTTTCCAATTAGTTAACATGTTAGTGGATTCATTGGCTTTTGCTTTGAAGGGTTTTCTAGCTGCTTTGCTTGCTTAAGCCCTTCAAGTCCACTCTATCACCAGCGTGGCTTTTATAAACTTTTGATGTTTTGAATGGACTTGCAGTATCAAGAGCTTGCTTATTGCAACAGTGTGACCATTAACTAAGCCTTCTACGGATTTTTAAAGCTATTACGTGGTGGTGCCTTTGTGTGTTCTGCTTATATTGTATTTGGATAAAATTTTCTATATTATTCAACAGAAAATCTTGTCAATTTGCATATTTTTAGCTAGTCATCAAGTTGATGTGCTAAACAGCCTTAAAGTCAGCGTTTCTCTTCGATAAGAGTTCGATTTAAATGCTGCTCTGCTGAGTTGCGCTGTTTCCATGTAGCTGTAATGCTTATTGCCTTCATTTAAAATCTTCAACTGTGTTTTTTAATGTTTTTTTTTTGTCCTACTTGTTTTTTGAGTATTTTGTCATTTACAGATTTCCCAAAAAACAACCAGCTACCTTAAACACACACTCATACATATGCAAAAAAATTGTTCATCTATGCCTTATATTGCTGTGGGTGGCAATAAGTAGATGTATCTAGGTATGTGTGAGTGTGTGTGTGTATTGCTTGTGGGTATGTTTTGTTTGTATTTGTGGCTTAGGTTTAAAGTTTCGTCGTTTGAATTTTCAACTTCTTTTCGTACGTTGTTTATGTTTAGCTATTGTAACCTTAGCTCTAGGATCGACATGGCGTATGAGTGATATTTTTTATTTGCTGCTGCTGCTTATAACAAACTGTACCTGTATGTCGTGTAAGGTGTGTGGGAGTGTGTGAGTGGGTGTATATGCCTTTGAGTGTGTATTTCTTGTGTGAATTTACACACCATAGAGAAGCTATTATAGCTTGGTGTCAGCTTGATGATGAGTGCCTCAAATGTCGAACGTGCGATCTGTTTGGCTTAACACTTGAATGACTGACTTACTGCGGCATAACTTGCTGACTGACTGATTGTCTGCGTATCGTAAATGTGATATTTTGCATATATTTCAAATAAATTTAAAAATTATGCTGGCTGTGTTAGTGTTAATGTCACTTATTGACACCTTTGTTGATGAAGTCAAGCTGACGCTGTGAAGCACAAAACCAAAAAACAAGAAAAATATAAAATGTATTCAACTTTTCCCCAACATAAAAATTATGTTAAGCTGCAGAAAATATAGCAGCGTCGTTGTCGTTGTTGTTGTTATTGCTTGTTGTTGCCAATGCTTAGCGCAAAAACACCACAACACCAACACCGACCGCAACAACAACAACAACAACAACATCTTTGACAGCAGCCAGTTTGAAGAAAAATAAAATATGGAAATATTGAAATATGGTAATTGTGAGAAGTAATTTGCAAAGGGAGAGAAAGAAAATTGCTTTATTTCCCCCGAAAATTGTCTGCTTTTTCCGCTTGTTATTTTCAGCGTTGAGCAGAATTTTATTATGCATTCTTTTTGTTGAATATTATTTAAGAAGACAATGACTTCAATTCTTTGGCAATTTTGTAAAAGTTGTTGTTTTGGTTTTTGTTTCTTTTTTTTCTAAATTGCTGCCATTCAGCGTAAATAACAATAAAATGAATAAACTTTAAGGTACTGCTAAGCTGTGAGGTAGGCTGCCCTCAACAAGATGCGATAATGTAAAGGGAACAGCTGCTTTTTTTCGATTTAAAAGCAGCAACCGACATGAAGAAAGGGAACGAACTAACAAAAGCGTCATTAAATGTTTCAAGCCTTAACAAAGGCATATTTTCAGAAGTAGCTCTAGTTACCACCTTTTATAATTTTTATATTTAAGAGCTTTACGCACAGTTTTTTTATAAATATAAATTTTGAAATAAATAAATGTGCTTGCTTTCTATTAAAGTAGTGAAGTAAAGTAGTTTTCTATTAAAATAGTAGTTTTCAGCATCCATCTGAAACATGTCTATAGTTCACTTTGACTATAGTGAACTTTCTTAGTAAATTTTAATGTAACCTAAATGTGCATTTTTAAATTTTTGTAAACTTGCAATTGCCAATATTTACGCGTGGTAGCTCTATAGCTTATCGCAATTGCTCTTAAGCCTAAAATTATGTTGCACTCAACAGATGCAGCAAGTTTTTCTTTTAAAAGAAAGTTAAGCAGATGTATAAAACTTTGCTAATTGAATTAGATTCTTCTTGTAAAAGTTTGCGTATTTATATATTTTTCTATGAAGATAATTTCTATTATAACACAGTGCAACAAATTTCAAACGAATTTTGTGTTAAAACTAATTTCACCCAACAGTTTTATGTAGAATAGTTTTAAAGCGCTGATGACGAATACGAGCTTCAAGTTTTTGATCACATTTAGGTCTTGTACATTTTGACATGACTTATGGCATGACATATGACATGACGTATGACATGACATATCATATGACATGACATATGACATATCATATGACATGAAATATGACATGACATATCATATGACATGACATATGATATGACATTTGACATGACATATGACATGACATATGACATGACATATGACATGACATATGACATGACATATGACATGACATATGACATGACATATGATATGACATTTGACATGACATATGACACGACACATGAAATGACATATGACATGACATATGACATGACACATGACTTGACATATGACATGATATATGACATGACATATGACAAGACATATGACATGACACATGACTTGACATATGACATGACATATGACAAGACATATGACATGACATATGACATGACATATGACAAGACATATGACATGACATATGACATGACATATGATATGACATTTGACATGACATATGACACGACACATGAAATGACATATGACATGACATATGACATGACACATGACTTGACATATGACATGACATATGACATGACATATGACAAGACATATGACATGACATATGACATGACATATGACAAGACATATGACATGACATATGACATGACATATGATATGACATTTGACATGACACATGACACGACACATGAAATGACATATGACATGACATATGACATGACACATGACTTGACATATGACATGACATATGACATGACACATGACTTGACATATGACATGACATATGACATGACATATGACATGACACATGACTTGACGTAAAATATGAAAGGATATAAGATATACGATATAACGTATTTCATTTTATATAAAAAATATGACATGACACATGACATATCACATGACATATGACATGCCTTATGTTATGACATATGACATGACATCTGACATGACATATGATATGACATATAATATGACATATGACATGATATATGACATGACATATGACATATTACAGATATTTTAGCGTATATTTTTATTTTCAGCGTTCACTCTGGTGTTTTTCCTGAGCTCTTAAAAAGTGCGGTTGGCTTGCCACTATTCCAGAAAAGTGTTCGATCTTGTATGAATAACTAAGGTCCAATTTCACTTCTTTCAGTTTTCTCAAAGTTATTTGAAAAAAATTATTAAAAGTAGAATTATTGTGTTTCTCAACAAAATTCATTTTTTCAATAGAAACCACTTTTGATTTCGTGCTGGGATGTCGACTGAAAAAGCTTTGCAGAATTTCTGTTCTACTATATACAGTACAAACTCGATTCTTGCACATATGTGCGAGTTGCACACCTCGATTTTTGCGACATAAACATTTTTTTCATTACGTACATTTCAAAACTTAAAATATGTACTTGCGTGATTTTTTTCTTTTCGTTCTTTTAACGTTTTTTTTTAAACTAAAAAAAGGTTCGTGGAAGAACCGTCGAACGTAAAAGTACCGTTCATTTATGCTGGCAATTTTATACTGACCATGAAATGTATTGAATTGAATCAGTTTTGAGCTAATTGTTATGTTGTGCGGTCTCATAATGGCGAAGAAAACGTTTACGTTGCTGACAATTAAAGACAAAGCTGACATTTTAAGTAAACTAAGTGCCGGGTTTTCCATCATTGCATAAGATAAAAGCTTTAATGTGTATAGAGCAACAATATCTCTTGTAAAAAAATGAATACTCCATAAAGAAATTCATGCTGCGTTCTGAATCCGGACCTGGGAAAAGAAAGACACTTAAACTTTCGGAATCTCCAAAAATGGAAAAACCATTGTTACTTACCAATCACACCTGATATTTTGAAGGAGAAAGCCAAGCTATTACATTCCAAGATCCAAGAAAAGTCATGTAGCTTCCACGGAAGCAATGGTTGGTTTGCTAACTTTAAAAAAGACATGGAATCCGAAGACTTAAAATATGAGGGGAAATATTGTCGAATAAGTCGGATTCTGTTAACCCATTTTTGGACAAGCTAATAGAAAGAATTACAGATTTAGGTTTGAAAAAGGAGCAGATATAAATGCCGAGGAGTCTGGCCTATTTTGGAAGTTCTTGCCCGATAAAACTCTTGTGCGCTCAAAGGAAAAATCGGCTCCGGGTCATAAAATCAGTAAAGAAAGAATAATTTTCCTAGGTTGTACTAATGATGCTGGAAATCATAGAGTTAAATTAATGATTATTGAAAAGTCAGCAAATCCACGATCATTAAAAAATTTTAGGGATATGCCTGTTGTCTACAAGGGATATAAAAGTACTTGGATGACATTGGCCTTGTTTGAAGAATGGTTTCACAAAACGTTTGTTCCAGAGGTAGGTACATATGTAGGCAACACGTAAAATAGTTTCTTAGTGAGCAAAACCTTCCGGAAAAGGACTTTTACTTATTGATTATCATGCCATCCCAAAGAAAACGAGTTTAAGAGTCATGATGGTCAAATATCGGTAATGTGCTTTCCTCCAAACTGTACAGCTTTAATACAGCCCATGGATCAGAATGTTATAAGGCTTACCAAACTAAACTACAAGAAAAGCCTCCTTAATCACATTGTTTGTTGTGGAAAATCTATTGATGAATCTCTGCGAAACATCAACCTGAAAGACGCCATATGCTTTTTAGCTTATGCGTGGAAGTCCCTTAATGTATCTTCAATTCGGTCATCTTTTGGAAAACTGTTTGAAAAAGAGTCTCACTGGAAGAATGAAGATATCACCCCTCTTTCTGATTTACTTTTGCAGCTAGCTGATGATGCATCCAATATTCATTCTGTTGCCATTTTGCTTGGAGAAGTAGAACCATTGCAGCAAATATCTAATTCTGAAATCGAGCAATGAATCTAATTTAGCGCCCACTCCACTTTATGAAGAACACTATACCGACAATGACCTCACCAGTGCTGAAGAAACTGACGACGTTCTTTTTACTAGTAAGGAAACCAGAACAAAGAAAGTTACACCGAAGGAGACTACATATATCAGCCTTCAATATTTGCTAAGAATGGGAGCAGCAAAGCGATGCTTCCTTAGACGATGTTATGACACTCCAGAGACTTAGAAGCAATGTAGTATTGAACAAGCGAGCCTGCACAAAACAAACCAAAATTAATAATTTCTTTAATTCACCTAAAATATGTTAAGTGAATAACTTTTTATAAGTATATCTACAAGTGTATTAAACTAAGATATTAAATACATTTCAATAAGATTCTTAGCAGATTTGTGTTTTTTCCTTTTGTACCTTTTTATTTGTATGGAAAATAAAAGACTCGGTACTTGCGACTACCTCTAAAATTGCACCGAGCCCGGTTTTCATTACGTGCAAGAATCGAGTTTGTACTGTATAATAATGTGAATGAGGGTAAGACAGTTGCGTCTTTTTTTGTAGACATTACGAAGGCATTTGATTGCATTGTTGGGCAAACCTTACAAGCGTGGTTTCCGAGGCTTCCTGTTTTCTTAGCTTGCCTCTTATTTGTCAAATAGACAGCAGGTAGTAAAAGTTGATGTTAGCGTTGGTTCCAATGTGGTTTTAAGCCCAGGTGTCCCACAAGGGTCTGTTTTGGGACCAATATTGTTTCTCATCTATATTGACTCCCTATTTTCCTTAAAATTTAAAAGGATTTGCTGACGAACGAATGGCGAGCTCGTTTTCTTGTAAATCTCTGATCTATGCTCGAATTTGAATCGTGATGTGGATCTACTGAGTAGATGGTCCGAAGAACATTGACTTCTTATTAGTGATAAATCTTAAGTAATTGTTTTTTACTATTTCTGGGTATAAGGTACCTTTTGGTCAAATACACTAACATGGTCCTAATTGCGGTAAATTTCCTAAGGTATGTTACTCATGTAATATAGATAATAATAACATAACATATATTGAGAATGTACAATGCTCTTCTCAATGTTTTGTGATCGAGGTTCTGGATTCTTATACATATCTTGGAGTTTGGCTTAATTTTAAGTTAGATTTTTCTTTGCATTGCAGTGAGTTAAAAAAGTACTTTAGGAACATTATTCTGCAGCTGAACTTAAAAATGTTTGTCCCCCGGTTCTTTTGAAATGTGTGTTTTATTCTCCTTTTAATTTTTAATTGAAGTACAGTTTGACCTGTTGGGGTGGGACACATAAAAACAAAATAGACCCGATTCTTAACTTAATAAAATGTACTATTCGGTTGTTATGTAATAAATTTTGTTACGATAGAAGTTTTGGTCTTTCTAAGAGGTTGTCAAAATTGCCACTAAAGTATTTGTAACATTTTACTACAAAGATCTTAAACAATTTTTTAATTACTCTGATCAATTGTCTAACAGACTTTCCAATTGACATGACATATGACTTGACATATGACATGAAATATGACATAAAATATGACATGATATATGACATGACAAATGACATGACATATGACATGATCTATGACATGAACAATGACATGACATATCACATGACATGTGAAATGAAAAATAACATGACATATGAAATGACATATTACATGACATATGACATGACATATGACGTGAAATACGTCTTATGTCAAGTCATTGTCATGTCATATATCATGTCATATGACATGTTATTTGTAATGTCATATTTCATGTCATATTTTATGTCATATTTCATGTCATATGACATAACAAATGACATGACATATGATATGACGCATGAGATGTCAACAGTAGCGAAAAATTAACACACTTTGCTGTGTTTGTTATGTTTGCTTCGCTTCATGTATAGAAAAATCTTAGGAGCACATAACACAATTAAACATAAACTTTCGAACTTAAAAGACTAATATTTTCCAACAAGAAAATGCTATCCTTGGAATTCACATTATTCTGTTCAAAGAACTCTTGTATGCAAAGTTTCAATGAATAATTCAAAGTTTATAGAAATCTGGCTGCTTGTTTAAGTTGTTTATTTTATATTAACTGGATTCTTTTATGGTGAGAATACAGAAAATATCATCATGTTTGTTCAGGATAAAACTTTTAAGGAGTAATTAATTATCCCAATAAGATAAATTCAATAAAACATTTTATTTGCCGTGACTTTTATTTATTTTTGAGAAAATATGGTTTCGTTTGAAAATCTGCTTTCCTCAAAGATCTGCAAGACTTGAAAAGTACTTGAGGTTTCCATAAATCATCATTCTCACTTGTTTAAAGTAAAAAGTCAAATTTATCAAAAAAGGCATTTAATCAAAAAATTTGTTCCAAAACAATTTTTCTCTCATGTTTTCAATCGGGTTAAACTCTTTTCCCATAATTGCCAAAATAAATACCGTGTTTTTTCTTTCTTTTTATAAGCCGATCCATTATGAAACAAATTGTTTCTATTGTTTGATTAAATTTTAAATGTGGCGAAGGCGGTTTAAACCGGTTTCAGCCTATCTAATATGCTATCGATTTGACAACGTTATCAGAAATGTTCTAAACACTAAGTAAGCAACACACAATTAAAAAAAAACAAAAAAAAAACCAAATAAAATATTTTGAAATAAGAGAAAAATCAAACATAATAATTAATGAAGAGCTAGTTAATGATTTGTGCAGCCAGAGCTCAAGTGACATAAGGAGAGAGCGTGACATAAAGCGAGTAAAATTTATGAACTAATTTTTTGTTTATCCAACTATGCGGTATTCAGGCTTAAACTGATATAAACTTCAATAGAGAGAGAGAGAGAGAGAGAAGGAGAGAAAAAAAGAGAGAGTTCTGGAAAAGAATGATAAAAGCTCTCATATTCAGTTTTTCATAAAAATTCATTGCTTTGTTAGCAAGAGAGGAAGAGCTTGTTTATTTCCGCTCTGGCAAAAGCCTTCTCTAGTCACTTTGGCATTGATTCTTATAATTGTGTATTTATTTCTATTGTTGTTGCTGTTGTTGTTGTTATTTTTTGTTGTTGTTGCTTCTACTTTTGTTTTATTTCTCACCCTCCTTTGAGCGCATCTTGTTTACTTTTGTTTTTTGTGCCGTGAAAAGTTCATTGATTACCTCTTCGTGTGAAAACTTCGTGCATATTCGTCGGACAATTTTTCTTTTATATTATTTTGTTTTTTTTTTTTTTTTTTTTTTGATTTTTGCTCTTCTCAACTTGATCTGGGTCTACTTGCAGTTAGTTTTATTTTTATTTTGACCAGCTTTATGGACCCCCGAACGTGAAGTTGTAGCAGCTGCTCCGGCATTTCGGAGGAATATATCAGCCCCAACTTGTGGAAAAACAAAAAGTTTCATTTTATGTTATTGTTTTGTTCGTATTTATTTGGTGTGATTTGTTTTTTCTTAATATTCTTGATTTGATTAATTGAGCAGTTGTTTATTTGCAAGTTTATATATTTGCCCTTGTTGTTGTTGCAAGAGATAAGTTTTTGTCAACAATTGCGTCTAAAGCGTAAATGTCCAGCAATACTTTGCGGCGTGAATGTGGGGTAAAGTTGTTGTTATTTTAGTCATAATTTTTTTTTTTAATTAAATTTAAAATTTTTTAAAGTACGCTTTTGTGCTTTTATCTCAACTTATCTCTCTTGTGTCAATAAACTCATGTTTTGGCGAAACGGATGAAGTGTAGAAAAATTTACTTGTTTTTATTTTTAAATATCTAAAAAAGAGCTTTTTAGCTTTTGTCTAAAGTTGTCCTTTTTATTTCATATTTATTCAAAAAATTCATTCAGTTTGATCAAACTTAGCAAGTGCAAGTAAATTTGCTTAAATTTTTTTTTATGTATCTTAAAAACGTTTATGAGCTTTTTTCTAAAATTATTATTTTTGTGTATGTTCATTGTTCAACTTTTTATGTCTCTAAGTAAGTGCAGAAGAAACTGGTTAGTTGTGTATATATTTTCATTATATTTCATGGAGTTTTTCTGCATCTGAGCAAGTTAAAATAATAAAAGAAAACTTTTATTTGTTCATGTTTCTTAAAGCTTTTGAATGAGATAATCATCATGTCTTATGTTTAAATATTTAAAATTTTGACATTTATAAGCAGAAAATTAATTTAATACTTTATATATATTATATTTTGTAAAAAGCCTTAGCTTAAAGCGATTTTTTTATTTTCATTTATTTTATTTATATTTCTATTTCTATTTCCAATTTTATTTCTATTTCTATTTCTATTTCTATTTCTATTTCTATTTCTATTTCTATTTCTATTTCTATTTCTATTTCTATTTCTATTTCTATTTCTATTTCTATTTCTATTTCTATTTCTATTTCTATTTCTATTTCTATTTCTATTTCTATTTCTATTTCTATTTCTATTTCTATTTTTATTTCTATTTCTATTTCTATTTCTATTTCTATTTCTATTTCTATTTCTATTTCTATTTCTATTTCTATTTCTATTTCTATTTCTATTTCTATTTCTATTTCTATTTCTATTTCTATTTCTATTTCTATTTCTATTTCTATTTCTATTTATATTTCTGTTTATTTCTATTTGATTAATTTTTAATATTTTTCTACTCGTATCACATTCTGTTACTTTTTTTGTAGATGCCAAACAAACAAATTTTTTTAAACAGTTTCTCAAAAAAGTTAAAAAGAGCTTTTAATTAAGAAAACCGCTATTTATTTTATATTTTCATTTTTTTTTTTTAATAAAGCTTTAGAGCTTTCATCTAAAATTGTAATTTTTGTTTTATGTTCATTCCTGTTGTTATGTTGCTGAGTAAGTGCAGAAAAATTTGCTACGCTTTACGTTTTTCCTCAAAAGCACTTTGGCTTCTTTGTAAATTGTCAATTTTTTTTTTAATCAGATTAATGAATTGGCTTTCATCTGAGTTAAAAAATTGCATGGAGAATATTTTTTTATTCAATTTTCTAAAAAGCTTTTAAAAAACATTGTTTTTTTTTCTAATTTGATTATTATGAATGATTATTATTTCGCAATTAGATTTCACATTTGTGATCAGAAAACTTTTAAGAAACCAATATGTGCAAAATATTTTAAAAAAGGTTTTGAGGTTATATATTTTATATCTATTTAATTTTACTTATTTTTAATACGTTCTCATAAAAGCTTTTTTTAATTAATTAAAATTATTTTTTATATATTTCTATTACATTTATTAAAATTTTTCTGGTCTCACAAAAGTTTTTTTCTAAACTCACTAAAAAGCAAGAGAGAGCTTTGTTTGAAATGATCATTAGTTTTTTACTTTATAAACTACGTATTGACGTTTAAATATGTGAGCAGAAAAATTATTAAAAAATTTAAAACAAAGCTTTTGAGTTTAAGTAGAATTTTTTTGTTTTTGTTTTACATAATTTTTTTTTTTTTTTTTTGAGATATGTCAGACTTATCAGTAATTTTTTTGTTTTTTGAGATGAACGAAGGAAATAGTTTTCTCCTTAAAAATCAGGGAATATGCTATAGAAATACCTTTAAAATTATACTTTCGTTATTTTTTCAAATACATTATTTAACATTTTGACATTTTGACATGACATTCTCATTTTGTGAGGAATGATATTGCTAAAATTCGATAAATGAAATATGTTCGCAAAAGCTTCCAAGTTTCTATTGCACTTTAATGGCAATTTAATTAAATTCCTTCTTAATATATATCCTTTAAATAAGCAAATTTTTTTTTTTCAGTGTCAAATAGACATTTTTTTCAATCTTGCAGTAAAAGTTAGGAAGAGCTTTTAAGTATAAATTAAATAAACATTAGTTTTCATATTTAAATAAATAACGCTTTGACAGAAGTGAGTCGAAAAATGACAGTTAATTTAATATTTGGTTTTTTTTTTAAAAAGCTTTGAGCTTTTTTAGTTTTTTTGTTTTTATTTAATTAAATTATTTTTTTCAAATTTTTATCATATTCATTCCATTTGTTGCAGGAACTGAACTGAGCATTTTTCCAATTTCATTAAAAGAGCTTTTCAATAATTTTTCAATGAAAAAATATAAAAGCTTTTGAGCTTTTAATTTTTGTATCTTTAAATAATATATTTTTCACTCATGTTTATTTATTTCTTTTCAGATACTGAGCAACTTATTTGTTTTTTCAATCTTTAATTCAGAAATTTTTAGCTAGGATATCAATGATTTTTCTATTTTACTACTTATCGTTTGAGGTCTGAGAGCAGCAAAAAATTTAATGGTGTATTTTTTTTTGAAATTTTTAGAGCTTTGTTTTAAAGATTACATTTTTCTGTTAATTATTTTTTTAATTTGAAAATGGAGCATTGTTGTTTATTTTCAATGTCATTAAATAAGCTCCAAAGAGCTTTTTTTAAAACTAATTAAAGCTTTTTCATTAATATTAATTCTTAATTCAGATGGATCTAAGTATTGATGTTCCTGAGGAAGAATTTTAAGCAAAATCTAGAGTTTTGCAATGCTTTCAAAAAGCTTTTGAGCTCTCTGAACTCAATTTTTTGTTCATATCTAATTTCGTTCACTAATAACTTTTTGATAATTGAAATAGACTAGGCTTTGAGCAGGTGCATTGCTACACATTTTTTTTTTTAATATTCTGAAAAAAGCTTTAAATTTCATACAAAACAAACTGCATTCGTTCATTTGTATTCATTTCCACTTTAATAATATCGGAGAAATTACTGAAAACGCTTCTTTCAAAAAAATTTTATAAAATTTTCACTAAAATTAAATGAAAAAATAAAAATTTTCAGTTTCAATTTCTGAAAGTTTAAATGATACATTCATACATTCAACAGTTGCAGTGCAAGTGACACATTTTTTTTTTTAATTTTCTGGAAGAGTTTTGAATTTCCTAAAAATAAACCTGAATTTGTTCATTTGTACTCTTTTGTACTTTAACCAATTAATGACAACGTATGATATATCATACACGATGAAGTTTTTCAAAAAGCACTGAAGTTGACGCCAAAAGCTCTTTTGTTTACATTTTTCGCGCCAGTTTTGTTCAGAATGATAAGCCCATCGAGTTCTGGTGGTGAGCATTAATGGGTTAATAATAACGGAGAAATAACTGAAAACCCTTCTTTCATAAAAAGCTTATAAAATTTTCATTAAAATGAATTGAAAAAATAAGGCTTACAGCTTCAAGTTTTGAAAGTTTAAACTATGCAATCATACATGTTTAGTTTTTGAGCCCCCAAGCAATAGCTTTTAAGCTATCATGAATTTGTCTTAATTTTTAATCATATAAATGACTATTCCATTAGACAATGGTTCTGTATGAGCTTTTAAGCTTTTTATTGAATAGATCATATCTCTTAAAAATGTTTAAGCATTTATTGCTCTTCCTATTTTACAAAAGCTTTTTGGATTTTATTTGAATATATCTCAATTTTTAAAATTAAAATTTAATTTTGATTTTTTAACTATAATTTTTTGACGTACAAGCAAGTGAATACATTTGCAAATATATACTGAGCTTTAAAGTTTTCAAATAAATTTTGCTTAATTTTTGGTCATATTCATTTACCATCTTATGTACATGAAAGAGCCTTTGAGCTCTTATTTGCATGCATCTCAATTTTTGTATAATTTCAATCATTATTAGCTGCACCTGAAAGAGCTTTAAAGCTTTGAATTAAATATATCTCAATTTTTTTAAATCAAAATGAAATTTTGCATTTATAACTATTGTCTTTCGACGGATTGTAGGAAGTGAATAAATTTTCAAACTTGTATAAATTGTTCGTCAAACTTCTGAGAGATCATAAAAGCTTTTATATAAATTTTTCTCTATTAGTTGAAACATTGATTTACTTTTTGATGTATCGGAAATAGCTTTTAATTAAATATCACAATTTTTGTATAGTTTTAATTCATTACTTGCTGTATCCTGAGAGAGCTTTTTAGCTTTTATTTGAATATATCTCAATTTTCGAAATTGAAATTAAATTTTGCATTTAAATCTATTTTGGACGTTAGTAAGTAAAGAAAACTTGAGAGATAAATATATATAATTTTTTTTCAAACATCTAATGGAGCTTTCTTTAAAGCTTTTATGTAAAGGTTAGTTATTTTATTGTTATATTCACTAATTTTATAATGAGCCTCTTCAAGCTTTTATTTGAATATATTTCAATTCTCAAATCATTTTCATTCACTATTAGCTGTACCTAAAAGTGCTTTTAAGCTTTGACTTTGATATATTTCCATTTATTAGCCTATGTGTTCACTATTGGATGTAACTAAGCAATTATAAAACATTTTTTGAGCAATTTTTTTTGTTGAACTTTTTTAAGATCTTAAGCTTTTATATAAAAATTTTTAGCAATTTAGAAGCTTTTTAATATAAAATAATGTTCTTTTCAATCTTATACGAGGATAAACACTTTTATACACCCGAGTCAGTGCAAAAAAAAAACATATATGGGAAAGAAAATTTCTGTTGATATATATTTCATAAAAAAGCTCATAAGCTTTTTAGCAATAACATATACAGTTTTATTATTACAAACATTTTGACGTACTCTACCAAGTGCAAAATATTAACAGATAATTTTAATTTGTTCAGAAAAAGCTCTTAAGCTTTTATGCTATAAGGAAGTCTCAGTTCTTCACTGATATATATTCAAAATTTTCAATTTATTATGTGTTTTTCACATAATTTATTATTGTTATTAGTTTTTTATTTGTTTCTTTATTATTTAAAAAAAAAAATTCCCGTGGCTTTTGAAAATAACGCAGTCTTCAGCTTTTTTGCAGCTTTCGGGAAATTTATTGTTACTCATACGCCGTGTGTGACAGTAACTTTTGTGTGGCTTTGGATTTTGTGCTTTTTTGATGATAAGATATTTTTGTCGAGATATGGTTTTTAAATCAGACATTTTCAGAATATTCTACGTGAATGTTGTTGTTATTTTGTTTTGTTTTTGTTTTATTTGTCTTTTTATAACAGTTTAGTATAGAAACTTGGTCAACAACCCTTGAATTTTGAGCTCTTGCATTGCAAAGTTCATTGCTTTAACTTGTGAGCTCCCTCTCTATCTTTCTTTCTCTCTCTAGTGTTCACTAGCGCTCTTTTGCGCTTCTTACCGCATTTGTACTGTTTAATTCATGCTGGAAGCTTTTCAAAATAATATAGCTTGAATAAATATAACTTTTCACTTCAAATATGACTCCTTCGTTCATGCCAAATTTTTTTCTTTTATAGACATTTTCTTTAACTTTACACTCGTACCCTCACTTTAATGGTTGCTCTCCTCTTTCTCTCTCTCTCTCTTTTCCAGGCTTTCGCTCACTTCATTGCGCTCTCCCACGCTCTTTGTAAGACTTTCCCATATTTGGCGCATCCGAGCTTTTTTTTGTTGCCTTGTCCAAAGGGTGCTTAAGCTTCGGCAGCTTTCGTTTTAGCCGTTCAGTTTGTTTTAGCCAACGAAAACGAGCGGATTGTGGAAAAAGTCATAGCAGCGTAACGGTAAAACGTGACGGTACAAATTGAAAAAAAAAATCAAATAATAAAAATAAACAATGTTTATATAGAATAAATCAATGATTTGGCATGCTTTCAAGATGTGCTGATAAATTCGCCGTTTATATGCCGTTAGTTTGCAAACAAAACCAACAACAACAACAAACAGCATACAAAAAAAAACAACAAAAGCCAATAAACTGTAACAAAAAATGTGTTTTAAACGTGTTTGAATAAAAACAAAAAAATTGACGCCGCTAAAAGCAAGTAATTAAAGCCAACAAAGGCAGTTTGTTTTTTTTTAGGCTTTATTTTACAACATCAGGGCTGCCTGATGTGTCTACCCAAGCTAAAGCGTTGAAGGTGCATTGCACTTGCTTGCTAGCGCCCTTCCTAGTGAATGAGGCAGTGAAAGTGTGAGTTTGTGTTTGTGTGCGAGTTTGTGTATGTGTGTATGCTACCTAGTGTATGGCTT
This sequence comes from Pherbina coryleti, assembly GCA_943735915.1. Classification (NCBI taxonomy): domain Eukaryota; kingdom Metazoa; phylum Arthropoda; class Insecta; order Diptera; family Sciomyzidae; genus Pherbina; species Pherbina coryleti. Next base: position 137,701,055 of record OX030951.1, read on the forward strand.
AGCATGCGTGTTTGGCTGTTTGTGAGTGTGCGAGTAACGCTTAGCTTAAATATAGGTTAAAATAATAGTTAAGTGATTTTGTTATTTCATCATGCAACAAAAACGACAAAAGTAACAACAACAACAACAGCAACAAAAACAACAGCAACAACAGTTTTAAAACACAACACCAACAACAACGAACGTCATCCCAAAACGGTCGATATATGGTGGTGGTATTTAGCATTTATGCTCTGCGCCTAAATGCAGGCAGTACGAAAAATACATGTACCTCCTGTTAATGCGTTGCATGCAATATGATTGAATCAGCGAGCAAACGAGCGATTGAGTAAATGAGTGAATGCATAAGAAGGCAAGCAAGCGTTTAAAAGGATTTTAATTTTTTTTTTTTTAATGTTAAACAGCAGCTATGGAAAAAGAAAACATTAAAATCAAAATCAAAACACAATACAATTTATGTGAGCAGATATGAAAAACGAGCGTTTTTGCTAACGAGCATTATCATTTGTGTTTTCCAATTTTTTTTTTGTATTGTTTTTTTTTTTTTCATTTTTTTGCTCTAATTCATTTACTATCTGCTGAGTTTTTAAGTGGGACTTTTTTTTTATTTCCATTTTATTTTCCATATCATGTCTTATTGACCAAGATTAGAATTTTTTGCTTTCTAATGTAGCTGTCTAGTCTTGGGCAGGCTATCTTTACTTGAGTTTTTTTAAGACTTCTTCCATAAACTTTTGAGAATGACTGCTTCATAAAACTTCTGAACTTTTGAGCTTATTATTGTCAGCTTTATTGCTTTAGTAAGACTTTTTCTAACTTTTTTGACATTCAATGGAATGTATCTTATGTAAGAATGTGCTCTAATTTGAATTTATATAAATATTTTTTACACTTTCTAACTTTTTATACTTAAATTAAAAACTTAATAATCAATGTTTAAAAACAAAAATAAATAAATAAAAAAAAAAAAATTTGAATTTATATCAAAATCCTTATACTTTGTGAACTTTTTATACTTAAAGTAAAATACAGTAAAAAAAAAAATAAAAAAAGAAAAAAAAATTTGAATTTATTTATACTTAAATTTTTAAATATTCAAGAAGAATAATATAATTTATTATTGAATTTAAATATTCTTTCACTTTTTGAAATTTTTACACTAAAAATAAAAAAAAAAATAATATTCAATATTCAATAAACAACATTAAAATTAAATAAAAAAATATTAACTAAAAATAAAAAAAGACAAAAATAAAATAATTTGATTTAATATAAATGTTTTTATACTTTTAAACTTTTTATTCTAAAAGTAAAAAAAAATTAATATTAAATATTCAATTGACAAAAAATAAAAAATGAAAAAAAAATTAATACACAATATTCAATAAGCAACATAAAAACTAAATAAAAAAATAAAAAAGACAAAACATAAAATAATTTGATTTAATATAAATAGTTTTACACTTTTTGAACTTTTTTTACACAAAGGAAAATAAAAATTAATATTAAATATTCAATAAACAAAAAATAAAAAAAATCAATATTCAATATTCAATAAACAAAATAAAAATAAATAAAAAAAAAAATAGAAAATAAAAAAAGATAAAAACTAAAATAATTTGATTTTATATAAATATTTTTACACTTTTTGAACTCAAAGTAAAAAAAAATTAATATTAAATTTTCAATAAACAAAAAATTAAAAATAAAAAAAAAATTAATATTCAATATTCAATAAACAAAATAAAAAATAAATAAAAAATAACAAAAGACATAAAAAATAAGAAAATTTCATTTTATATAAAGATTTGTACACTTTTTCAACTTTTTATACTCAAAGTACAAAAAAAATAATAAAAAAATAAAAAAACAACATATAAAAAAAACAATAAGTAAATTACTATATATTTTAAATCACTCCACTTGGATGGATTAGTAACATAAATTCTTATTCGAATTTATAAAAATTATATTTATTCTTTTAAACTCCTTGCATTCTACAATTAAAACAAAAACAAAAAAAAAGTATAAAAAATAAGAAAATTAAAATATATTTAAAATCATTCTGCTTAAAGTATTAATAAAGTACATTCTTATTTGAATTTTTTAATTAATTTATTATTATAGATTCGTCAAAGGAATGCTATGATAGTAATAGTCCTTAAACAGAGAAAATTGGATATATCCCTTATCACACCGATTTCCCCCCCTTACATGCTTAGTAGTTAAGCGATTAATAACATTCAAACGTTTTCTCACAAATCCTTAGCTAGTGATATTTCGATTTAAAAAAAGAAAAAATATCCTGTCTCCTCGATCATCAACTTCAACTATGACAGAGAAGATAATTGTATACATACTTGCAAAATGAACCACTAAGAAGCGCTTGCGGAGACTTCAATTCCGTTTCAGATGTTATATCTTTTAATGAAACCCTATACTCAATTAAACTTAAAATAATAGATTATTTGCAGCACCGCCACTGATTCTCCACATACTCTTCCAAGGATACGGAATTTTTACTGTTGGATGGTAAACAATCTACGCATTTACATCTGAATGGACCTGAACTTGCCGGACTTATTCCTATATAGAATTTGAGAACGATCTGCATAGTATATATATTAATATAAGTGGCTTATTAGACCAAGTTTGTCTATGTGCCTGCGTTCGTTACCTTTGTCTTAGCTTGCTAGGAACTTGGTGTGATAAATAAAAGATGAATCAAGACATCATCGGCTTTAAAATCACAGAATGAATAATATTGTATATATACTATCAGTATGGCGTACCGGGCCTTGTTTGCCTTGATACCTAACATTTTTCTAGATCTCACACTCTGATACTATGTACCACATTTCCGCTTCGAGGTGTTATATGTATATTAATATGAGTGGCCAATGAGACCCAGTTTGTCTTAGTGCCTGCGTTCGCAACCATTTTCTTTTCGTACAAGGAAAAGCTTTCCGAGTACACAGCTTTACACTGAAACAAGAAGTTGTTAAAAGCTCTCACAGCATTTGGTGCAAGGAACTCTTGTTGAGTGTTGGATTTTCAATGTAATCATTTCTTTTTATTTTTGAGTTTGTATTCCGCTATTTTCACATAGAAAACATCAAGCAAAAATGTATTAATGCTTTTCCTGAAACATTTCAATTCTTGAAACATATATTCATAAAAAAACAGCGAGCAACACCCTTACCGCATGAACGCTCAAAGCATACTGACTTGAAATTTAAAGCACAGCAGAAAAAACATACTTTTACGCAGTGTTCAAACACAGCAAGCCGATTGCTGCTTCGTGTGCAAAAGCTCAACAATACACGATGCCCGCGGGCTATGGGAAACCATGTAGTGAGCACCACTGATCTAGATAAACTTTTCGTAAACTTTACTAAGAAAGTTTTACAATAGACTCGAACTTGATAGATCCTTCTGAAACATAAAAACAACCTTTCAAAACAGTCTTTAGTTAATAAATTTAAATATTTATAATTATTTAACCATAGACGGGATGACTCACCGCAGTAGCCATGAATCATGCAAATTCTAAGATAGATGAATGTTTAAAATTATTCTTATCCGAACCGACACCTTTTTTAAAGCTTAAAAGCAAATACTTAGTTTTTATATCTTTTCGCTGAAGTTATTGTTCAAAAATTGATCTTGGTCTCAGTTCATAAATTGGATTAATTAATAGGGATGGAATAAGGAAATCAAGTGAAGCATTTGTTGGATATGTTGAAGTCACTTGTGTCTTCATCACATTCAAACTGATGCAAGTATTATGCCATTACTTCATTCCGTTCAAGTTTCTTTGCTTTCTTATAAATGAATATTCCCAATCTTCCTGCCATCAATCGGCTATACTCTTCAAGAATTCGTATTTATTTGTAAAGCAAAGTCTTTGAACTACAATTTTCTATACGGTGAGAAAACTTGTTGCTACTTCTTCTGAATTAAACTTCAAAATTTGTGGAAGACCCATTTTAAAACCTTGACCTAAACATTGCGGCAGCTTGTATTAATTTGTTTTAATTTTTTTTATGATTTAAATTCTCAAATTGAAAATTTTTATTTAACGCAACTGCTCTATTTGATTTTAGAAAATTGCACAAAAAATATTTCCAGTCATTCAACTTTTAACCCCATCAAATTTTTAGTCTCAAAAATTCTTTTCATCTTGAGTACTTTTACGTAAAAAGTTCAGAGTTTTCAGAAGTTTAGGAAATTTTTAAGAAATTCGAATGGATTAATTTTTTTTTTAGTTTTTCAATTTTTGTCTACAAAATTAGTTCTGTCATTGAATCAATTTTGTTTTTGTTTTCTAATATAAAAAAGTGAAAGGCTTTCTTTTTGTTCGTCAACTTTTCTAGCTTCATTGGCTGAACGAATCTCCCTCATTAAATTCTACTTATAAGTCATTCCCATCCACAAACGTCTCTATCATCAACAACAAGTACTTATTTGTAAATAATGATGAATTTTAAGTTTCATTTGATGAGAAATGAGGAAAGAAATTAAAAATTTTAAAGCTTAAGGACCATGGCCTAGCCGAGATTCGAACCTGAAACCGCTCCCTGGTGTGGCAGTGCAGCGCGCTAGCACTCAAAAGTAAGCCTGAAAAAAATAAAAATTTTACACACTTTTATTAAAAAGCGAATAGTTTTCGCAAGTTTTTAATAATTTTTATAAAAATTGATTTTTATTTTGTTTTTTTTTTTTTATTTTTTTGAGACAAGCACTTCTGAAATATGTGCATTAAAGTAAAGTTTGGATATTTGTCTTTCGAAATGATGACTCAAAAATTTAAAAAAAATGTCTGTTATTGACCAACTTAAGCTTGAAATTCAAAAAATGTTCGAAAAACCTAATTTTTAGGGAAAATCCGACTAGTGCGACCTCTTAACCTCTTCCAAAAAATTTGAAAAAAATCTCAAAAATGCTTTTCCCTATAAGATCTCAAACAAAGGTTGAGCAACTATGAAATTCGAAAACAAATTTTAATTTGAGACACCCTAACGTACACTAGATCGCATCGAAAAAATAGTCACATCTAATCTAAAGCATTATTGAAAGAAAATGTCGAAAAAAAAATTTTTGTTACCGGCTGTAGGGGTCGTCATATCGACATATTTCTTTATAACTTCGGTATTTACCGTTCGATCTTAAAGATTGATGTGTTTATGTTTTTGTCTCAGGCAAAGCTATTTTTTGTCCCTGGAAGTCATTGACCTCAGTTGACCCCAAATAGTACTGACCCACTGCATCTCAGTTTCTGCTATCTTAAGCTACCAGTTTGATTTCAGAAATGGAAATTCCATAAAAAATCATTTAATTTTTAATAAAGAAATTTTTTCGATATTTCCACTAGAAATATGTAAAAAAATTTTTTTTGTAATTTTTTTTTTTTTTTTTGCAAAAAGCAGGGCAAAAATTTTTAATTTTTTTCTCGTATCGTATTATTTTAGGTATTAAAATCATCGTGCTTTAAGCGATGAAATTTCGACGTGATTCTAGTAGACTGTACTTCTGGCGGCTCTCGAGTTTAGATAAAATGTAACCCATTGTTCATCGCGTTGTTCATCGGTGACATCAATGGCAGATTGATGTACTACGTGGACAAAGCGCTCAGTGTATTTTGAGAATGGCATAGAAAAGCTGTGTAAAAAGTTAAGTTTAGTAAGCAAAGATATCAAATGAAGTTGCTTACTTTACCTGGTAATTATGTCATTTAAGTATTGCAATGCTTAAAGTTGGTCTTGCGTGAAGAATTGTAGGCTCAGCCCAATTAAGTTCAGCAGTATTGTCTGCTTTTTTTCTTTTTTTCTGTTGCTCTTTAATATTTCTGGAACAAAGTCAAGTTCCATTCATAAATGTTTTGATTGTACTTCAAGCCATTAATAAGGATTTTGAAATATCTCAAATGGTTTGCGTTTTATTTAACACATTGACAGCCTTGTGACTGACACTGGAATACTCCAATGGGGCTATGTCATTCACCATTGACTGACACTGAGTACCTACTAGTGACTGACACGCCCCATTGGAGTATTCCAGTGTCCGTCACGGGTGACTGACAAGGCGGTCAATGTGTTAAAAAAGAAGTTGCCAAGTCCTAATGGAACACCCTTTATAAAGATATGATATTTTCGGTATAAAAGTAAGAAGTCTTTTGTAGACATTTTTTCAAAACTTCGTATGAAATAGCAATCGTTGGAATCCCAAGCTAAAATTTTGTATAAGCCTTAAGAATTGATGTATTATAACAACACTATGTTCAAAAGGTGAAGCATTTACTGCGATCACCATGAAAAATGTAACACAAAACTGCAGTCTAAAAAAATTTAAAAAAATTTCATAAAAAGAGTCCAAAAAAAGTACATCACAAAAACGACTCATTCAAGGTCTTTAAGATATTTATCAAATTTATTTCTGTACGACTTACGGTTTCGTATTTACAGCTGTTTGAATACATGCCATAATTGTATTTTTTAAGATATTTTGAAATTTTTTACAGTGTATAACTTAAAATAGAAATTGTTTTCGCAAAATCGAAAAAAAAACATTCGTAAATTACGTAATCGATTTTCAACTTTTTTTACCCCTTCCCCGATAAAGTAACGTGTTATATGAAATAAAAAAATGAATTGACTAAAAAATATTTCAAAATATATTTAAAAAATATTATCTTGACTAGCTCTTAGTATGTGAAAATGTGAAGATATTTGTTTCTAGTAGAAGTATGCCAGTGGAAATGGGTGAAGCGGCAGAATCTATTTGAACTCCAAATCAATATATTATTTGATTTAGTTAACAAGGAGAAAGAAAATGCGGTTTAAATTTGGCTATAAAAAAGACAAGGATTTATTAAGATGATCTTACCAAGGAGATGGTTGACAAAAAAGTGGACGAGAAATCGTCCAGCTACAGACCGGAACCTGTAACTTCTTGGGTTTTATTATTTAGTACATAGAAATTAAGAAAATACAAAGTGTGGTGAGAAGCGAAAGCGCCCTCTTAAATTTCAAAAGGAATTTAACTGTTTATGCCGCTGAGAAGCATTTTGGCATAAACATGCCGCCCGCCTTGCAGTACGGCTGCAATAAATTTCAAAGGATATATATGTATACTTATATCTAACATAATTAAGTTCTTATAAATTCATATAGAATACAATTCAGTATAAAAGGTGTACTTCAAAATGGACTATTAATAGTATATTAAATAATATGAGATAGTATGATAGTTGATTATGTTCTAAAAAATGTGGTAGATACATAATATCTATAGATATATACATTGTGCATTTGCATATATTCAAATTTTCGATATAATAGTACATGAGTGCGTGCGTTTTAAGTGTAGGGAAATTAAGAATAGTTATTAAGCTTTATAAGGCGCATGGGCCGGAAAGTACCCATCCAAATACGGAATTTTGAGCAATCGGTAGGCCACCAGTGCTAGGAATGACACCGGATTTAATTATTTTCGGATACAGGTCTGCACCTAAAACGATGAATATTGGTGCAGACTTATAAAATTTGGAGTCCGCAAGCAACAAGCTAGAAAAGTGTTCTTTTATATTGTCATCTATGGATTTTGTAGGCGTCTTCATATTTATGCGATTATCAACACGTAGGATCGCATATATTCCAACTGATACATCAAAACGAGCTCCGATAACTACAGAGCACACTTTTTCCTCTCCAATTGATGTCGTTGGAAGCTTCAATTTCTTCACTAATGACGAGGAGATTGGGCTGTGTACTGCACAAGTAACAGAGCACGAACATAATGGAATTCGATGTTGTCGTCAATCTTTTACGTAAGCCGTTGGAAAAAGACTAACAGAATGTTGCGTCAGAATAGATGCCAATGTTGGTGGAACTTTGAACAGTTCTCCATTTGGTCTGGAAACTTTATTTCGGAATTCGGAATTCGGAATTCGTTCGTGAAGATGAAGAAGTGTGTGATGATCTTCCCGACAATAGTGACATTTAGATCCACTAAGGCATGAATCTCCGGAGTGTTTATGAGCTAAACAGTTTGAACAATATTTGTGTACAAGAACTACACGCCTTCGTTGTTCGGTATTCATATTTAAAAACCTTTTACAAAATCGAAGCGCATGATCACGAGGACAAATTTTGCACGGGAATGACTTGGACTTGAGGCTGCTTGGTTTCGTCGAATTTCGGTGGCTTTGGCTTTTGGTAGATTTTTTCGTGTAGTTGGTCATTTTGTTCTGTAAGATGAGGTTGTGTAGTGTTAGGATTTGAGAAGAAGAAGTAGATTCATTGGATACAGGCCCAGTCAGTATCCAACCAAATATGGTTTCTTGGCCTAATAAAGAACCACAAATATTATGTTTTATCCCATCTAGTAGGATATATGGAAGAAGATCACCACCAATCAGCAGATCAACCTGAGAACTCTTAAAAAACTGTGAGTCTGCGACCTGTAGTCCTGAAAGATTTTTAAAAGCTGAAGGATCTATAAGAGAGTTTGGAAGACTTCCTGTGAGTTGTGGCAGGACTAAAGCGTTGGCTTCAATTTGAATTGTAGTATTAATTGGTGAGCTTAATATAAATGAGCATATTTTATCAACTCTGGCAGAAGTAGTATTATTAAGACCCGAAATCTTGGCCTGTATTGAAGAAGATGGAAGTTTCAATAATTTAAATAAACGTTCTGAAATAAAAGTTCCTTCTGAACCAGTATCGATGAGGGCTCGAGCAGAAAAAGTTGTACCTAAATGGCAAATATGAACCATTGCGGTACCTAAAAGAACGCCCTTAGTATTTGTTGAAAAGCATGTTTGAATATTATCAATAGGCAAAGAGGAATTAGTGGACTGTATTGAGTTAATTGGGTGCGGCATGCTTATGCTGGGAATTATACTGGTATCAGTTTTAACTCTATTACAAGTTTCAAAAGAATGAACGATGTTATTTGGACTATTTGGATTGTTACGATGTAAAAGCGTATTATGTCGCTTGTTACAAATATAACAGTTAAAGGAACTTTTGCAATCTCTGACAGTATGGCCACGAGAAAAGCAATTTATACAAAGCTTATGATTTTTTATGTAATTTAGTCTTTCTTCGATATTTAATTCTTGGAAACGAGGACATTGTCGAATTGGATGTTGATCTTCTGGACAAAGTTTGCAAAATGAACCAGAAATCTTGGATTGATATGTGTTCACTCGACGCGGTGGATTTGAGCTTGATGAATTGACAGGAGATTTTTTAGGCGAATACTTTGGAAGATTTGAGTTTCGGATATCTGATACAGTTTCCAGTGTTTGGTAACGATTAGTCAAGAAATTATCTAACACTTTCCATTTCGGAATGGCGGCCTTATCTTGAATGGATTGTTCCCAAAGAGCCAAAGTCGTTTCAGGCAAACGTGTGGAACAGAGATAAATAAATATGCAATCCCAATCCTCAATCTTTACATCGTAAAGTTGAAGGGTTGTTATGCAACTGTTGATATCCCTTTGTAGACTTTTCAAAGCTTGACCAGATTCAGTATGTATGGATGGAAGATTAAATAAAATTTTCAGTTGGCTGTTTACGAGGATGCGTTTGTTTTCAAAACGTTCACATAAATTATGCCATGCTGATGAAAAACCTTCATTGGTCAAAGGAGACTTTTTTACAATATCTCGAGCTTCTCCTCGAGTTTTATTGTTCAAGTGGAAAAGCTTCTCCACTGGACTTAGCCGAGTATTATTCACATAAATGGCTGTGAATAAGTCACGGAAGGAAGGCCACATAAGATAATCTCCACTGAATACATCGGTGTCACAAGGAGGCAAGTGGAAGTTTGAACTGGATGGAATATCAGGCAGCCTAAGAGAGGAAGTCGGCCTAGCGGATACCTGTTGAATATTTTCAGTGAGCCTTGAGATACACCGGACATAGCCTTGATAGCAGCTATGGTATCGATTTTTAATAGTTTCCATGTCGTATTTGCATTCAGTCTCCTTGTCCTTAGGTGAAGCTAGTTCTTTTAGACACGCTTCATATGCTAATTTTACATTGATCCAGATGGCCTTCATTTCATCTTTGTGTACTTCCATTGAGGCGGCTGAATATTGTGAAATATTTGCATCACTAAAATCTGCCTCAAATTCGATTAGATTGTCCGATAGACGGATAAAAGATTCCAATGAACTCATTGTAGAGACAATTTATTTTGTTAAATGGAACAAAATAACCTGGATTTATTTTAGGAACTATACGAATTTGGTTCTGAATTGTGATCAGATACCTTTTCTCAGAAGAGTCAGCAAGGAATTTATAAAGAAAAAGGAAGTAAACGCCGATGAAAAACAAAGAAAATAATTTGGATATCGATTCCAAGTAAAAGCCAAAACAACAAAATCGAAATAAGAAATATGTGGTCAATTGATATGAGCAAGAACGAATAAAGAAAGCAGACTTTAATCAAAACTATTTGGAACAAAACAAATTTAATTTAAAATCGATTGTAGTAAGGAATTTAGATGGGAAACAATTGAAATAAAAATTTGCAGTTTTCAAAATAGTTGAAAATTCATAAAATGACAAAAATCGGTTTAAATATTTAAGAAAAATTTAATAAAAATTAGGAAGAAAATATTATGAATTCGAATATTTTGAATGTAAAAAGTACTTTAAAACCGATTGAAGACAAATTTGAATATTTTAAACCCAATTATTTTATATGAAAAAAACTAAGATCGTTTAAGAATAACTTGAATCCTTAAAAATTAGGCTAAGCGAAAAACAATATAATAAATTATATTCCGTGTCGAGATAAGTTTTGATAATAAAGCGAACGAGCTAAGCGATAAAAGGAAAGATTTTGATATCGATAATCACTATCATCACTATGAAATGTCATAGAAAATATTCTCTCTTGAATGCCAAATATTTTTCAAAAAAATCGATAAAAATACAGCATCTAAAACAGCTAAACTGGAATATATTCACTTTTAAAACGATTAGAAATATTTATAAAACGTAATGGAATTGCGTTATTTTGTTATTTATTAAATGGAATCATATAAAACTTTTGTTTTGATTGTTTTTAAGTTTTTTTTTTTTTTTTTTTTTTTTTTTTTTTTTTTTAAATATTTATATTAAATAATAAATTATTGAAATAATGGACTTTCATATTCTTCTTTAATTTTAGCTTAATTTATTTGCTTTTATTTATATATTATTTCGTTTAAATTGTAAGTTGCGAATATCTATTTTGAGCAAAATTTGCGATCTCTATGACCACTGTTGTAATGGGTTCAATAACATTGAATTTGCCTGTAGTAAAAACAGCTGTTCGATATGCAGTAGGCTTTTGTTGTTGTTATGCGTACAAACCAACAGTATACTGCTTGAGAAGCACTGCAAATAATGTTTCGAAGATCAAGATGGGTTCTGATATTGGATAACAATTAACGCCTAATCGATCGCGTATAAGGTGAGAGTGCTGAATTCAAGTCGTTTTTACGATCACTCTCAACGCAAGAATGGATACACAAAAATTGTGTCAAATTATTTTGATGCAATTTTAATATGAATGATTAAGATTTTTCTTATTAGATTTATAGGAATTTTTAACACTTTTTTTTATGGATTTTTCGATTGAAAATTAGGAAAAAACTCACCAAAATTGCTAAATTCGAAACACAACGCGATTTATGTCTGTCCGTCTGACTTAGCCTTTTTGACCGCCTTTTTGTGTGTATATATATATGTACGTGTATATTTATTTTGTATGTATATATGCACTTTTATATGAAAAAACACTGTCTCAGATCGTAAACTAAGTAATTTGAACTTTTTTGTATTTTTTGTTAATTTTTATAATTTAGAAATTAGGAATATGAAACTTTTGAATAAAAATTAATTACGATCGCGTTCTAAAAGGATTTTGATCGCGTAAATCGAATGCAACGAAATTTTTAGAAGAAGCGCGGCTTTTTATAGACGCAATGCACTTGTACTACTATAAAGAACTGAAAATAATGCAAACACACCTGATTTGACAGCGATAGATGATGATGAGGTGAATAAAATCCTCCTTGGTAGTGGTGATGATATGGATGAAATAATGATTGTTGTGGATTGGACCAATTTAAAACCGCGTACTAGGAAAGATTCTTCTGCTTCCTAAAATATCTGGCTCGAATAGGACCATGTAAATGTGAGGATATTTGTTGCTAGTAGAAGTATGCCAGTGGAAATGGGTGAAGCGGCAGAATCTATTTGAACTCCAAATCAATATATTATTTGATTTAGTTAACAAGGAGAAAGAAAATGCGGTTTAAATTTGGCTATAAAAAAGACAAGGATTTATTAAGATGATCTTACCAAGGAGATGGTTGACAAAAAAGTGGACGAGAAATCGTCCAGCTACAGACCGGAACCTGTAACTTCTTGGGTTTTATTATTTAGTACATAGAAATTAAGAAAATACAAAGTGTGGTGAGAAGCGAAAGCGCCCTCTTAAATTTCAAAAGGAATTTAACTGTTTATGCCGCTGAGAAGCATTTTGGCATAAACAGTATGTGTGGTATCATGACTAGATAATTTTAAGGAAAAATTTTAAAATTACATTATTTTCATCGATAAATATTATTCCATCTTCAATGCAAGAGTCAATGCTCTCAATCGCTGGAATTGAAGAAGCTGGAAACTTTGGGGACTCTTCGAAATAGCATTGTCGACCCACTCAGGTGTATCCTCATTTCTTCATTTCTGACGCCTGGTCTTTGAGATAGTACCCGTAAAAGCTGCACCCGTGCAGCACCAAGTTCAGTGTTTTTGTGAATATGCTTCCTTAAATTTGATTTATTAAAATTTATTTTTATTTCGATATATTTTAAATTCAATGAAACTCACTTATGAGAATTCATAGATGTTTTTGAAGCGAAGGACACAAGGCATGAAGCCGCATTCAGGACACAATCTTGAACTGATTTCAGGATTTCCATCTTTCCAAGTTTTTTTTTTGACGTAGAATACGTCATTCTCGGAGGCAAGTAGGGTAGTTGATAGTGATCAGGTGTCGGTATTTATATAACTTTTTGAGCCTTTGGTGGGCCTAAAGTACTGATCGTACAATGTTGATGTTAGCACTTGTTGGTCTGCTTGATCCTCAATGCGACAAAAATTTATGTTAGAACTCTCTAACTTATATAAATTTTACACAATTACATGAAATATAAAGCCAACATTTGATGTTTTTGTTTGCTTAAACTTGCTACCTATTTATCGACAGTTTCCGGTTTTATCGACAAAACCATCAAATTTGTGTGGGAGCCCCCCTAAGGAGTGGTCGGAGGGAATAGGTGTCAAACGCAAAAATGTTCCTTTTGCAAAAGTAATGGGGGTCGGTCATACATATTAACCCTCTTCGGCACTCTTTTAAAGGTCATATGCTCAGGTGTATGGAATAAATAAACAAAAACCATAAAATTTGTATGGGAACCCCCCTTAGGAGTGGTTGGAGGAAATAGGTGTTAAAGGCAAAAATGTTCCTTTTGCAAAAGTAATGGGGGTCGGTGATACATATTAACCCTTTCCGGCACAAAAACCATAAAATTTGTATGGGAGTCCCCCTAAGGAGTGGTCGGAGGGAATAGGTGTCAAAAGCAAAAATATTCCTTTTGCAAAAGTAATGGGGGTCAGTCATACCTATCAACCCTTTCCGGCACTCTTTTAAAGGTCATATGCTCAGGTGTATGGCATAAATATTTTCCTAAATATTTTTTTAAAAAAGATGTCATCAAAAGCGAATTGAATAATTCTACGTCTTGTGTTACGACATAGTCGAAACTACTGTATCTTTTTATTTTTGGTCACGTTCCTCCCCCTCCCTCCCCTATCGTTACTTATCGTAGTACATTTTAAAACCCCTCCACCCCCCCTAAATTGGTAACGTAATATATGATTTTTTAAAATTTCTTTTATTTATATTGAAAACAAATTTGAGCTTTAGCCCAAGTATGTTGACAACAAGACAACAATAAGACAATGAAGGCACAACCAACAACAACAACAACAACAACGACCCTGTATAGAGCAAATCACACAGCAGACTAGACAGACTGTTTCGATTGCCGCTATATCAACTCATCAGTAGTCTTGCATGACTTTTCACAGTGATCCACTCAAGCTACTAAGGTCCTACTTATGTTGCCAATATGCGGACAAAGTTACCCTTAAGTTTATTTTGACAGAGAGAACGCTTTAACATTAGTAACTAAGTTCTTATCTACTTATGATACTTATGATTAACCGTGATCGTGTCATACTTTCAGGCATAGCCTTAACTCATGTGCATCTTCGAAAATTCAATCACAGTGGTTTACTGCTATCAGAGCATTGAGTTGAGATTGTGTTATTTTATTGTTATTTTTTTCCACTCTTCCGTTTTAGAGTTCAGCTAGTTTAACTGATGGTACAACTAAACGGTGTAAATTTGTTAAGAAAAACTTTGTTGTTTTTTGTGATAAACAGACAACTAATCAAAGTTTTCCTTAACATTTAATACAGGCGTGCTCTCCTATTTTTTCTATTTTTTTATTCGAGTGACATAATGTTTGTAATTTTGTATTTTTGTGTGGAGCTTGAGTTTTCTTGCGATATTATATATTGTACATTTTTTGAATCATAATATGAAGAAAAAGCATTAAATTTTTCTCATATTTATTTTGAAAATATTATTTTTTGTTTTGTTTTTAATAGTTTTCCCATGGTTATCTACCACTTGCAGCAAATATTATTTTTGCTCCACATTTGTAGTTATCGAATTATTTAATTCCGTTAACCATGCTACACCTTCTCTCTGCGGAATCGTTGATAACATTGAGCTGAATGACCATTTGAAGACCTTTAACATATGCGCTCTTATTAAGCCACTCACTAGAGTCAAGTTTTAAAAACTCAGAAGAAACACTTAGATTTTTAAAAAATATCTAGTATACATACCTTATTTTCTTTGGAAAATGACAAAAGACAAACATACTTGAACTACCGGAATCAAGAAGGTCATTCAAAATAATGTTATAGGTCGTGTGCGTATGTGTGTGGTAGAACGTGCAAGTGAAATAATGAGTATTTATGTTGATTGTGGTCAAATATAGCGGTTATCATGCTTTGCTTGAGTGTGGTTGAGAATGATGATGATGATGGTGATGACAATGATGATGCATACATACAAACAGCAATCATTAACCACAAGGTTGGTGGACAGCTGGATAGACGTTCGAAGAATTGAACATAACGAGCAAAGTAATTTGATGCAAACTATTCAAAGAACTCAACATTGAACTCTAATTTGAATGTCTATATTCGCTCAAAATATTCAGCAAATATCAAGCTTAATCTATAACCAAGGTGGCCAGAAAACTACTCAAATAATTCAATATTTAAATGATATATAACTGTAGATATGTATGCAAAAAACTTTTAATCATGAATTAGCGGAATTTTTTTTCAATGCTAAACTTAATAAAAACTAGAAAACTATGAAAAGCAAGAAAAGAAAAGTAACGATTACTTATTTTCTAGGTAGAAAAATATCGAACAAGCACGTTCTGCCCTGAAAACATTAACTTGTCGAACAATAATTGTAAAATTGTTGTTGTCAGGAATAACATTAATTTGCAAATTCGATCAAGATTTTCTTATCACTCAGATGGTTGATTTTATAAATTTTTTAAAGGCCAGCCTTAGAGTTCATTTGAAAACCACTCAAAGCATATTGATTATAAAAAAAAAAAAAAAAAAAAAAAACCATAAAAACATCAAGTGTTGGTAAAAAAAAAAACATTGAAACAATTAAAGAGTAATTTTATCAATTTGAGATGTAATCTTCAAAAAGCTTATCGCTTCAAACGCAGCCATACATATTTCTTATCAGAAATGTTAATAGTTTAGGACTTAAGCTCAAAAAGAAAAAGAAGCAATAATTATAGGCAATTTATTATGTAGAAGAAGAGAACTGAGAAGAATAAGAATAAAAATATTGGAGCGAAAATAAAAAAGCGAAATATTTGAACGGAAAATGCAACGAATTTTTAAAAGTTTAACTATAAACTCAAGACTATACCATAAATATCTATGAAATCGTTTTGATGTTTAAGACATGCATGAAGGTTCACACATTTTTTTTTTTTTGAGTTTTGTTTTTTCTTAAATGTATTCTAAATACCTTAAAAAAACACGTCCTGAAAGGATTTTTTAAAATTCAAATTATTTTTTGAGAAACAGCGGTATATGTGAATATATGTATACATGCTCGGCTCTGCTTGTTTAAAAAAAAAAAACTTCAAACGCATTTTCTCGAAATGACTTTTCTCAAACTGGGTGACAAGTTTTCTCGGCAGAAGGCGGAATTTTTTAGATAATCATGTCAATCAGGTACTGTTGGCTACGGAAATTTGGCTAATTTCACTTCTGTCGAAGGGAGGAGGGCAAAACCCCCAAAAATGATTCTGTCTATTCAACCTTTTTTTCATTCAAAGTGTGCCATTTTGTCAATTTTCAATATTCCTTCCGCGTCTCGATCCGACGTCTGGTTTTCGAGAAAACTAGACACCCGTTTGCTTGCTCATTTTTGAGTAGTCATCTTGCGAGTGCTATAAAACGGGTGGGGGGTAACATAAAGAGGCAAACAAGTACGGAAAAATGTGAAGAATTACGTCTACTTTCACATTAAACAAGTTCTACATTGATAATTTGAGAAATGTTAAAATGAGAACAGTTTTAAAAATCGTCCTTTTTTGTGCTTCATACCTACCTTAAGCAATCAATACAAGTAACTTTAAATTAAAAACTTTAAAATCATTAAATTTCAAAAGAGATTTTTGATTTGAAATGCAACTTTTCTTCATAAAATTCAACTTAAGAAAAGCATTCATGTATTCAAGAAACTTTTAACATAACAAAAAATCCTTTTACATTTAAAATTCAGCTTTGTGCAGTTCAAATGCAACAAATGCAAGTTTTCTACAAATCAAATTAAACTGAAAATTAAATTTCAAATTTAACCTTAGCTAAAAAGAAAGTTTTGTTTTAATTCTTTTTTTTTTATTATTTTCACATAAAATCTTAGTTTAGTAAAAACAAGAAGTGTAGGGTTGTAAAGTCATATTATTTAAAAGCTGATCGCTTAAAAATTTTAAAGATTATTTCATATAGTAGATAATTACCTTGTGTCTACTTTGTAATCCAATAAAAAAAAAGTCAACGGTGTAAATAATTGTTCACTTAATTCAAAAAATAAATTCTACACTTCTTGTTGATACACCAGGAGTTACACCTAATATTATGATTCAGTTTTTTTTTTTTAAATTGAAATCATAAACTTTGTCTACTGAACTCGAATTAACTATACTCACCCTGTCATATTAATAACATACGCTCAATGGTGGATGTATTCATCAACAGTAGTCAGAACATGAAAGGCCCTTTTAACAGTGGCATTGTTACTGTCTGTTGTTAAGACCAAGTCAAGAAGTCTATCATGACCAGCTATGGGCAGAGAGCTCTGAGAACGTTGAGAGTAAAAATTGAGAGCAAAGGTTTAAGTTGCAACACAAAACGCAACAACAAATCAAAGACAAAAGACAAACACAGATACAACACAGAAGCTTTAAATGTAGTGGTACCCATACCCGATCATGATTATTACATATTCTATGCAATCTGCAAGGGTTGTATAGACTTCTGCACTCCTCTTTGGGGAGAACATATGCATATACAGAAATACTGTCAGTGTGTCTGTCCCTTCTAAAAACTTGAAAACCATTGTCAAACAATTCCAAGTCATTAATACTTCCGTTCAGCCCTGTTTCTGGTAATGCGATAATATCCTCAGAGAAATTTTGAGACGCCAAAAATATGTCGCGCGTTTTAGAACGTAATCCTCTTACATTTTGATAGTAACTAAAGGGATAATCTATTTAGCTTTTTGAGTTTGAGTAAACTCAGAAACGAGAATATTGTCGGCCCACATTTTAGAGTTGCAAAGAACAGTTGCAAACTCTTCAGCTACAACTGTTAGAATAAAAGAGGCGTGGAAAGGTTTATAGCCATTTTTTGTTTGCATGAACAGAATGCATTTTGGTTTAATAAAATATTTTGTTTGACAAACGTCAATACATTTGTAGGTTGTTGTAGTGGGCTGAAGACGTGAAATAAATAAAGTTTTCTCCTCGACACTTCTCTTAAATTTGTTGGATTAATGGGCACAGTTGATTTTAAATTTGGACTATTAGTCAACGGAGGAGTAAAAGATGGAGGTGAAGAAATAACTGTGTTATTATTTTCTGAAGGCATAGCTGCTTAGTCTGAGGAGTGTTTGCAGATGTCTTACGATGTTTTTAATTTTTTTGTTTTTATTTTTCCTCTTCTTTTTTGAAATATTCTGGTCTTCTTCAGAATGAATGTTAGTTTGAGTTCCGCAAGAGATAGTCTGAGATAAGGAAGGCGAAATGGTTTCCGGTGAAAAACATTCATCATAGACGCTTATACTGGGTGCGTCACTAACTTCGCTAAATATGTGTCAATTTCCCTTAATTTGTTATAAACATAGGTTAGGTTAGGTTAGACTGACACAGCTATCACTTATGAGACACACGTAGGCCAATTAGGCCCGTTGTGGTACCAGGGGTTTATTATTTTCCACTCCTCCTCGGATTTTCAATATGTACTGAAAATATGATTACTTTCTAGGGTTGATTAGTGAAAATGCTTTCAATCGCCTGTTCGGGCGTAGAAAAATGTTCGCCATGCATTTCTTTCCTATTATGAAGAAACAAGAAAAAGTCATTGGGTACCAAGTCGGAACTGTAAGGTGGATGACCTATCAATTCTACGTTTTAAGTGCTCAAAAGCTCTTTTTTTTTGCGATGATGTGTGGAAACTCAGAATGTCGTGATGGAGGATGATCTTTCTTCTATGGTTGGTTCTACTCAATTCTCCGACGACTTTATACAAACAAATGACTGTCGAACATTCAGCATTAACCGTTCTACGTTGCTCAATTCACCGTTTTTTCTGACAAAAACTGACAACCATTTGCATGAATGTGCTCCGTCCGCGGACAACTTTTATCGGATTTCGCTTACTTTGAAAGATCCAAACAGTGGATTGCTTCTTCGTTTCGGGCTCATAAGCATAGATCCATGATTCGTCAGCTGTGTTGATGGCGTAAACGTGTTTCGTTTCACCACCACTGTATTTTTTCAGCATTTCCTTGCACCAATCAGCACGAGCCATTTTTCAGCAACCGTCACATTATGACGTATTAACCAGGAACTAATCTTATTGACGCCTTAATGCTCACAGAAAATTGAAAGTTTGCTTGTTCCAATAATGCCCAAGGATGTAACTCCATTTCACGGTATATCACATGCCGGTCTGCTACCAACAGTTCTCGCTTATCATAGATGTTTGCTGACACAACAGCCGTTCTTTGACGATCTTCACTAAATTAGTCTGAAAGAGAAAGACGACAACGCTCGAGCTCGTTGAATCGGCTTTTTACAGTCGCTGTGTGTGGAGCTTCATCACCAAAAGTCGAACTAAATTGATTGATGCATTCTTTTCTATTCAAACCACGTCGAACAATCATAAAAAATGAGCACACAAAATTGTTCACGTGTTAATTCAAATGAAATGACAATTTTCAACCCCTGCACCGAGAAAAAAAAAACAATAGTTAAATCATCTAAGCCGGAAATTAAAAACTTATGCTTATTTCCCAAAGTAATTTAGTACTTTATACAAAAAAATGTATTAAACAATATATTACTTTGGTGAATAAGCATAAGTTTTTTTCCACCCAAGCTGACTTAGGTAACTTTAGTATTGTTTTATTTTCTCGATATGTAAACGACACAATGAGCGCACATAAACGAAAACGTTGTGTGTACGGTTGTGCAGAAAGTGTCAAATTTTCGAATGGAACTGTAAAATGGAACTGTGAAGAAACAATGCTTTTTGCTGTCGAGACGTAAGACTTGAAAAGAAGCTCTCGTAATTATTTCTATGGCTTCTAAAGCTGCAATGGGAAAAATGGCGGACATGGCCGAGTACTTTAAACAGTTTGTGGACCACTCGATGCCAATGTGAGCTCAAGTTCGAATCCCAACTGAAACAAAAGAACGTTTTTTTTTTAATTGAAATTAATTTTTCTGATGGGTCATCACCGGGTATGGGCACCACTACATTTAAAGCTTCTGTTTTGTTTCTGTGTTTGTCTTTTGTCTTTGATTTGTTGTTGCTTTTTGTGTTGCTACATAAGCATTTGATCTCAATTCTCACTCTCAACGCTCCCAGAGCGCTCTCTGCCCATAGCTGGTCATCACCTCTCTGCAGGCAAACCTCAGATAGTTACTAATGTAATGTAAAGGTTCTTGAGAATATGCACATTAGCCGTTTGGAATCGGCATAAAACTATCGGTCCCGTTCTCGATCATTTGTGTATACATATTTAATAACACGCCCAATACAATTTTATCATAAGCAGCTCGGTCAAAGTCCTTTCAATTGGCTGAAATGACCAATTTATTAATTTTTATGTATTGAAAACGAATTTTTGAGCTCTAGGCCAATCATGTTGACAACAAGACAACATGAAGAACAAAGAAGACAACAACCAACAACAACAACAACGGCTCTGTATAGAGCAAATCACACAGCTTGACTATACAGACTGTTTCAATGGCCGCTACACCAACTCATCAGTAGCCTTTGTATGACTTTACACTGTGATCTACTCAAGCTATTTAGGTTCTACTTATAATGTTAATATGCCGAGAAAGTTACCCGGAATTTATTTTTGGCAGAGAACGCTTGAATTTTGTTACTGAGTTCATATCTACTTTTTAATGCACACTGTACCAAAAGCTAGAGCTCAAAAATTTGTTTTCAATATAAATAATGAAAGGCCGTATTCAAATATTAAGATTAAAAATTAATTTTTATATATATTTTTTCTAAAGATGAAATAGGTTTAAAAATATACTTTTTGCTTGGGGTGATTCCTTATCTAAACAGGTGAAACAGTGAAACATCGTTAGATCCAAGATCAGCGTACTTATAATAAGCAGTACTTCAAGCGCTATCAAGTTAAGTTCCGCAGGCGTCGTAAGGAAAAAACTGGCTAATATGCAAGAAAACGCTTGATCTTCCAAGACAAGAACAAGTACAATACTCCTAAGTACCGCTTGATTGTTCGTTTGTGGAACAAAGATATCACTGACCAGATTGCCTACGCCAGAATCGGAGCAGACGTGTTGTCTGCTCTGCCTACTCACATGAATTGAATTGCCCAAGTATGGCATTAAGGTCGGTCTGACTTTTGGTGAGGCGGCAGCGTATTTGCTTGTTTGTTGGTGGTACGTCGTGTGCTCAATAAATTGGGCTTGGACTCGATCTATGCTGGTTGCTCTGAAGTTACTGGTGAAGAAAACAAAGTTGAACCCATCGATGATGGTCCAGGTGCATTCCGTTGTTATTTGGATGTTGGTTTGGCACGTACTACCACTGGTGCTCGTGTATTCGGTGCCATTAAAGGTGCTGTTGATGAAGGTTTGAATATTCCACACTCTGTCAACCGTTTTCCTGGTTATTCTGCAGAAACCAAGAGCTTTAATGCCGATGTTCTTTGGTCAACATGTTGCTGATTATATGCGCTCTCCTGAGGAAGAAGATGAAAAGGCCTTGAAACGCCAATTCAGCCGTTACATCAAGTTGGGCATCGGTGCTGATGATATTGAGGAAATGTACAAAAAGGCCCATCAACAAGAAACTTACCAACTCTGAACGCAAGGCTAAGATAAAAGATCACAAGGTCGTCTATTGATAAACTTTAAAATTATATTTTCTTATATTTACCTATTCAGAGAAAACCTAGCATCCCTACTAACTTTAGCAAATAACGTATTATTTCTTCTCCTTACTTCCTTATTTCTATTCAAATGAAACTGAAAATACACCAAAATCTACGAATAAAAAATTGTAGATGATGGTAGAGAAGTTAGTGGATGGGATTGCCATTTATCTATCACCCCACTTCGAACCAAACCAAACTTGACTAAATGGTTATTGCGCCTGACATCCTTGGTTTAAGCTTAAAAACCCTATTTTAAAAATGAAATGAGTATTTCTGGTCATTAATTTCACAATAAACTTTTGACTCATCACAAGCTTAAAATTTAAAGCATCAATACTCATAATTAAATTCTACTACTACTCCTCACCCAATCATTATAAAAATTAACATAACCGTTATAACCAGAAATATTAAAATCAATATTTAAGCTGTTGTTCCTCAATGTCATTAATTTGTTCAAAAAAATTCACGAAGAGACTAGCACGTTGCTCCATTCAACTTTATGACAATTTTTAAAACCTTGCCGCCTGGTCAGCTTAACTTCTTGCTTACGTAAACTAGGATGTTGTTATTCAGCTAACGTTAAACTGTTATGCGAATGGAAAAAGTAAAGGCTCTCTCCACTTAAAACAAATCACGTTTTTTCTCTAAAATATTGCCACACAAACGGCTCAGAAGCGAGCGCCTCACAAGCATCATCATTATATTTACATTGCCTACTTTTTGGCGCTGTTGTTATTATTATTATTATTTACATTTTTCAAAATTTCCATTATTAAGTTGCCATAAAATAAAAATAAAAATACCTGAACTGAGCTAAGCTGAGCTGCTGCTGCTGTTGTCACTGCTGCATAGAATAGAAGCAGTAAAAATAGCAGTGAGCAGCGAGCGGAAAGCTAAACAGGAGACAAGCCCCGCAGCAAAACGCACGGCGTTAGCTTTGCATAGCTTCTTTCTGCTGCACGATTTGTTTTATTTTTGGTTTTTTTTTTTTGCTGCTTTGTGGCAACCACATTTTAGCCAAAACTCCTGGCGGACGTTAGTTGAATGAATCATTTAAGGTTTGGGTTGCTGCTGTTTTTTTAGCTTTTTTTGAATTTTTATGGGTGTTAAATTACTTGCCGACGGCCATTTTGAGCTGCTATTATACAAAATTTTTTTATAACTGTTATTTTTGTTTGCTGCTTAAAAGGACAGCGTAGAAGCTGCTTGTGTTGTTTGTATAGCTGAGAGTGTGTGCCTGGTTGTTGTTGTTGTGTATTGGTACATGTATCTGTGTGTATGTAAGTGTGTGTGTGTGTGTGTGAGCTTGGCCTTTTTTCCGCTGTCATGCTTAATGCAGCGTTTATTTTGTTTTTTTTTGCTTTTCTTTTCTGAACTTATTCCAGTGCTGCTGTCGTCACTCATTTTAATGACTACAACATAAAGTGGCTAACACAACAACATTAATATAGAAAATAAAAAAATAAAAAAAAACCAAAACTCTTTAGCGACAAGCTGCATGTCACGTAATAAATATAAAAAAGTAGCCAACTTTTAGGGTGTTTAGCGTGCAAGAATTTCGGCGTGTGTGTGTGTGTGTTTATATGGGGAAAAAACTTTTAATAACAGCGGCTATAAGTGTTTAGGACGAGCATAAAAAGATATTAAAAGAAAATTTACAAAGCGCCTAAAATCATGCTAGCAATATGCTGTGTTTATTTGCGTATTAAAATTATTTGCTTCTTATCGCTGCAGTGAAAACGCCATAAAAGCAGCAGAACAAAACGAAAAAAAAACTAACTAAAATTTCCATCTCTGAGCATAACATTGAAATAAAAGCTCAAAGCTTTAAGCTTCAAATTAAAAAAAGAAAGTGAATTAAATTGTGTTTCAAGCTGAAAACGTGAAACACATTGAAGACACACAAGTTTTCATTGAGTGGAAAGACGGTTGAAATGAAGCACTTCAACTTGAGCTGCAGTTAATGTAAGTATTTCATTGCATACTTTTGTTAAGAAAAAAAAAAAAAAAAAAATTAAAGCATACTTTTGAGCACTGAAATGAAATAAAAAATATTTGTTTTTAATAAAGTTTAAGCAATTATTACAAAAAACTCTGTAGTTCCACGCAAATTGAGCTTTAAATAAAAAAGCCTTAAAGTATGCTACGTTTTTTAAACAAATAATTTCAAAGCCAAACTTTAATGTCCAAATGTGGGTCATAAAGCGTGCTTCAAGTTCAAAGTTGAAGCAAAAATTGGCCTCAGCGCACTCTAACATACACACCGACACACTCACATATACACACAGGCAAATAGCGGCTATAATTCGCTGTACATGGCCGCATTCCTGCATGTCAACTTTTACAACAACTTTAAACAATACCAAAGCGCCCGAAAAAAATGTTGTCTTTGCCTGTGTATGTGTGGGTTTTTATTTCTTTGCCTCTTATTAACCTTGTTTTTAAACATTGCATAAATTCAATAAATTTCTAAATAAACATTTATTTGAAATGGAATTTTTTTGTTTTTGTTTTTTTTTTTTAATACATTCCCATTTTCCCCACACCCCATAAAATATATAACAGCAATTTAAACGAGATCAAATATATTTAGTTTTGCACAAATTGCTGCCTCATTTTATTGAACACCACAAATAAAAAGCATACAAAGTGAAAAATAAAGGAAAATTGTAAAATTATTTAATTGATTAAATTACAAAAATAAATTGTTTGCTTGTTTGTTTTGTTTGTTTGTTTTTATTATATGTAGCGCTCGTTGGTATGCGCTCAATACTAAAAGCATCAATAACAACAACAATAACATAAAAAACGGAAGCATAAATTGTTGATTTTTTTTTTTTTTTTTTCTTTTTAATGTAAGTTAATTGACGTGTGTTGCAAGGCTTTCATGTGTAATATTTTTTGGTAGGGTAGAAGGGGGTTAAATAACCAAGGGCAAAGTTTACAAAAATAAAAAACAATATAAAAATAAAAACAAAAAAAAAAGATATTTTTTAAGCATTCGGTTTATTAACTTGCTTCTGCGTTACAACGCATTGTTGCCAATGCTTCAGGTTTGATTTGCTTACGTTGTTAGTAATTGGTTTAACCTGTAGGCTGCCACCTAACCTTTGAACTCCGTGCAGTCCCCAGAAATCCACTTAATGTTCTTAGTATGGATATAAATTCATTTTGTCGAAAAAAATAACGTTATTTTTATAAATAAATTAACAGCTGCCAGGTTAAACAAATTTGCACACAAGAGAATCCTTTGCATATCTTTTGAAATTTTCCGCAAATTTCCTTAATTTATGCTGATATTTGTCGCAATGGGTATAAAAAAAAATTGCATAAATTGTCAAATTTCAGTTTGGCAAGAAAGCAAAAAAAGTATTTGTTATTAATTTAAAAAAAAAAAAAACAAAAATATAGTGGGTATTGCAACTAGTTCGTAGCATTTTCTTCATGGAAAGTATCTTTTTTTTAAATAAAATTTAAAGAACTTATCATTCAAAGTAATGTCCATGGGTCCCGTGACACAAAGGCTTAAACGGAAATGGCATTGCTGACGAGCTGGCAAACAAAGCAGCATCATCTCCCTTTTTAGGTCCGGAACCATTCTGTGGGATAGTCAAAGCAGTCCTCCTTCTTTCAATAAAGAAAGAGAAAGAAAAACTAAAAGGAAAATACTGGAGAAACTTACCAGGGTTAACGTACTCTAAACTACTCTTAGGGCCATACGACCTAGTAAAGATATTCAAATAATGCATGAAGCTAACAAAGAATGATCTAAGAATCATCACAGAACTGCTAACAGGTCACTGTGTAACTTAAACTATCACTTTACAAAACTGGGTATTCTTAGTGATGACACATGCAGGTTTTGCATTAAGGACGAAGAATCTACGTAGCACATCCTAGTTGAGAGTCCCTAACTTAGTCCAGCTTGACAGAAATATCTGGGTTACCACATAATACCAGATAACTCATCAAAATCAAGAGACTTCGGACATATACTCACAATTGTCTCAGAGATTGGACAAAAAGAGGTTCCTTAAGTCCACGAAGGGAAACAATAGATATTAAGGTTGCAGTGCAAATCCCAATAACATAATAATATAATAATAATAATAATTAAGCAGTGTCCATTGCTAGCCACCACCTTTCCCTGTCTTTCTGGCAGGAGACGAATACCAAGTTGGTAGGAGTCTTACAGGTGTCAGTTTGGGAGCCTCTGCAGTGAAACATTATGTACGATGGTATTCTTAAGCTTCATAAACTAACAAGCGCTAAGATCATGAGCGTTGCGTAAAACCTAGAAGTTATGATGACAGTAAAACTCCTGAAAAACTCGAGGCCCTTAGTAGTGTGAATCTTAGCACTATTGATAATGGGTTGCAGATAGTGGGCCTTGATCTGACTGAGCATAAGACTGAGGAAGTGTTCATAAAGAGACATAAAAAGCGAGAAACCTCCAGCATCGGTATGCAACAATATAAAATATACTCATTACACCATATCCCCCAAGCCTTACCCGTAAAATCATATTCATTATATCTACTCATCACAGAACACACAACTCACAATACCCATTATACCATGACCCGTATACCACCCAATAATACCATAAAATATTTAATGAAATCAAAAGCAAAAAATTAATTTATAGAAAAAGAATAAGAATTAAATTAAAATTAAATAAAATATAAAAAAAAATGAAAACAATAAAAATAAAGGAAAAAGTAATATTACATAAATATGCAAATAAAAAAAATATATATATAAAAACAAAAACAAGAAAAACATAGATATTAAAAAAGAAATAAAAAGTTAAATTAAAATAATAATAAAAATAAAAATAAAAATTAAAATAATAATTAAAAAAGTATTGTAAAAAGAGTAAAAATATTAACAAAATATAAAAATAAAAAACAAAAATCATAGTTAAAACAAAAATAAAAATATAAATAAACACAAAACCAAAAATATAAATAAAAATTAAAATAAAAACAGATATAAGAATAAAAATATAATAAAAAAAAAATCAAAAGCTAAAATAAAATAAAAATAAAAAATAATAAAACAATACAAAAAAACATATAAAAAAATTAAAATAAAAAAAGAGATATAAAAAATACAAAAATATACATAGATATAAAAATAAAATGTTAGAATAAAATAATGAAAATGAAACTAAAACAAATTAAAATTAAAGTAAAAATAAAAAAAAATAGAAAATAAAAACAAAAACATAAAAAAATAAAAATTAGAATAAAAATATAAATAAAAATCACAACAAAATATATATTAAAATCAAAATAAAATTAAAAATAATAATAAAAATAAAAAAAAAAAACAAGAAACAAACAAAAAACTGTGGCGTCCGTGGCGTAGTTGGTTAAAGTGCGTGGCCGCTATGTCAAAGAACCTTGGAGACCCAGGTTCGAACCCCAGCCAGCGACAGAAAATTATTTGAATTAAAATAATTTTTCTGTACGGCCGCCACCTCTCTGCAGACAATGGCAAACCTCAGAGAGTAATCAAAATGCCATGTAAAGCTTCTTGAGAATAAGAACATTCCGTTCATCGCCGTTCGGAGTCGGCGTTAAGCATGTAGGTCCATTTCTCGGTCAATTGTGTTCAAACTTAATAACACGCACAACACAATTGATCATAAGAAGCTAGGTCAAAGTCCTTTCAAGGGCTGAAATGGCCAGTTATTTTTTTTTTTTTTTTATTAACAAACAAAAAAACAAAAATGAAAAAAATATTAAACCTAAAATAAAAATATATATAAGAAATAACAAATACAAAAATATAAATAGATATAAAAATATGAAGTTAAAATAAAAAATAATGAAAATAAAACTAAAAAAAATAAAAACAAAAACAAAAACAAAAACAAAAACAAAAACAAAAACAAAAACAAAAACAAAAACAAAAACAAAAACAAAAACAAAAACAAAAACAAAAACAAAAACAAAAACAAAAACAAAAACAAAAACAAAAACAAAAACAAAAACAAAAACAAAAACAAAAACAAAAACAAAAACAAAAACAAAAACAAAAACAAAAACAAAAACAAAAACAAAAACAAAAACAAAAACAAAAACAAAAACAAAAACAAAAACAAAAACAAAAACAAAAACAAAAACAAAAACAAAAACAAAAACAAAAACAAAAACAAAAACAAAAACAAAAACAAAAACAAAAACAAAAACAAAAACAAAAACAAAAACAAAAACAAAAACAAAAACAAAAACAAAAACAAAAACAAAAACAAAAACAAAAACAAAAACAAAAACAAAAACAAAAACAAAAACAAAAACAAAAACAAAAACAAAAACAAAAACAAAAACAAAAACAAAAACAAAAACAAAAACAAAAACAAAAACAAAAACAAAAACAAAAACAAAAACAAAAACAAAAACAAAAACAAAAACAAAAACAAAAACAAAAACAAAAACAAAAACAAAAACAAAAACAAAAACAAAAACAAAAACAAAAACAAAAACAAAAACAAAAACAAAAACAAAAACAAAAACAAAAACAAAAACAAAAACAAAAACAAAAACAAAAATAAAAATAAAAACAAAACAAAAACAAAAACAAAAACAAAAAAATACATAATTAAAAATAAAAATTCGAATAAAAATAGATATAAGCACAAATATAAAAATATAAGTAAAAATAAAATATAAGTTAAATCAAATACAATTAAAAATAACAACAAATATAAAATTAAAAAAAAACAGTCATTTATTATTTTCAATATTTAACTGAATTCTTATAAGAATTTAAACAATTACTTTTAAAATAAATAATAAATTTTTAAAATAAAAATGAAAAATAAAACAACAATAAGAAGTAATTATAATAAAACTTGAATTTAAACGAATTAATACTTGAAAACGAAAAGAAAAATAAAAAAAAACAGATAAAAAAAAATATGATTTAAAGTAAAAATATAAAATTAAAAAAAAAATGAAATACAAGAACAAAATAGATAAAATTTTTAAAATAAAACAAATATAAAATATAAAATATAATTGAATTTAAAAAAATTAATAAGAACATCGTGGCGTCCGTGGCGTAGTTGGTTAAAGTGCATGGCCGCTATGTCAACGAACCTGGAGACCCAGGTTCGAACCCCAGCAGCGTCAGAAAATTATTTGAATTAAAATGATTTTTCTGTATGGCCGCCACCTCTCTGCAGACAATGGCAAACCTCAGAGAGTAATCAAAATGACATGTAAAGCTTTTTGAGAACAAGTTCATCGCCGTTCGGAGTCGGTGTTAAACCTGTAGGTCCGGTTCTCGGTCAATTGTGTACAGACTTAATAACACGCACAACACAATTGATCATAAGAAGCTTGGTCAAGGTCCTTTCAAGGGCTGAAATTACCAGTTATTTATTTTTTTTTTAATAAGAACTAAAACCAAAAGAAAAATTTAAAGAAAACTAAAAATTTAAATAAAAGTGAGATTTACAATAAAACAATAAAAGTTTAAAAATTAATAAAGCAAAAAAAAAAAAAATAAAGAAAAATATAAATGATGCAAGACATAAAATAATAGTAATATTGAAATACAAATATATATGTTTAATTAAGAATTGAAATTAAAATAAAAAAAAAATATTTAATTAAAATTCTTAATTCAAACGAAAATAAACATAAAAATACCATTAAAATATATAATAAGTGTAAAATAAAAACAAAAATAGAAAAGAAAGTAGAAATAAAAATAAAATTGAAAATTATTATAAAAAAAAAAATTACAAATAATAAATATATAAATAAAAAAATTTCAAAAAAAAAATAAAAGCAAACATAAGAAAGATAAACAATAATAAAAAGATATTTAGCTATTCAAAGGAGAAGCAATGTAATAGAAATAGTAAAATCTGAAAAAAATGTAAATAAAAATAAAATTGAAAAAATAGATCTACAAAAACATGAAACATAAAATAAAAACACGAATTACCAATTTAAAAAAAAATAAGAAAAAATAATAAACAATAAACATATAATAAATAAAAAATAAACACAAAAATAAAAATATAAACTATAAATTAGAGTAAAAATAATAATAAAAACAAGAATATGAATAAAAAAATGTTAAAATAAAATAAAAATGAAGCTAAAAATAATAAATTTAAATATAAAGACCTAAATAAAACAAAAATATATATAAAAAATAAAATTAAAATAAAATTTAAATTAATAATAAAAATTAATTTAAATTAAATTAATAAAAGGATTTAAAATAAAAATATAAAATGAAAAAAATAATTGATAAAAGAAAAACAAATTTCAATAAATATATAAACAATGTAAAATAAAAAATTACAATAAAATTAAAATAAAAATATTTATGTTAAATTAGGAATTAAAACTAAGATAATAAACTCAATAGATTTAAAAAAATGTTTAATTAAAATGCAAGTAAAAATAAAAATACCAGCAAAAACTAAAATAAGATTTTAAAATAAGAAGGAATTAGAAAAAATAATAATAAAACTAGAAATAAATAAATCAAAATAAAAATAAAAATTTAAAAGAGAAATAAAAATATATACAAAAATAAAATAATTAAACAATAATAAAAAAAGGAATTTAATAATAAAAATTAGAATTAATTAATAAAAATTAATATTATAAGATCTAATCAAAACTACAAATTGGAATAAAAATAAAAACATAAAAACTAATAATAAAAGTAAAAATGAAAAAATTATAATAAAACAAAGAAAAAGTTAAAGAAGTGGGTCAAGTATAGGAATGGGTTAAAACAACATTTTAAAAAAAGATAAGGGCAAGGCTTAGGACAAATTTTTACGACAAATGTAAGAATAAGGAAACGTTAGAGGACAAGATAAGGGACGAACGCAATGATACGTATTAAAAATTGAGAAGGATAAATATAAACATAAATGTAATAAATATTTACACAGATAAAATTAAAAATAAAATAAAAAATTCAAAGTAGAAAATAAAATAAAAATTAAATATGAAAATATAGTTACATAAAAATAAAAATAAAAATAAAAGAATAAAACAATAATAAAAAAGGAATTCAATAATAAAAATTATAATTAATTACTAAAAATTAAAATAATAAAAATCTAATTAAACCCACAAATTAAAATAAAAAACACAAAAACAAATATAAAAATGAAAAGATGAGAATAAAAAAAAAAAAATAAAAAGACAAAGAAGTGGGTCCAGTATAGGAAAGGGATTAAAACAAGAATTTAAACAATGACAAGGTTAGGTTAAGGGACTAATGCAATGATACGGATAAGAAATGAAGTAGGATATATATTAAAGCAGAGGACAAATGGACGTTATAAGAACTGTAATGCAGCCCCAAAAGAATTTTTTTTTAAATTTTGTAGCTCTTAAGCCAGTAACTGATAAATATGCCCTTAACTTAAATGAAGCCTTTGTAAAAAGCCTTCACATAATAAAAGCTGGCAAATAATATGCAAATTTTTCAAAAAAAATTGCACCTTCACTTATATAATTGCGTTTTTGCTTATCAACAATTTATGCTGACATACTTAATTTAAAAGAAGTTTTGCAATTTTATTGTTTTTGTTTTGAATTAAACATGGGGGTGCTATCATTGGCGTTTCAGTAATTAGCACACTTTTTTGAAGTCACCATTTAGCATATATTTTTTTCTTCTTTTTTTTAACTGAGCAACATTTTCTGCAAAATTATACCAGGTTAATTATTTGCTGTTGATGAACCCCACAACAGCGCAAATATACGGGTTACTCCACCGAACTACATACCTGCTTGTGATGTGGTAGCCTGGCTGAAACCCTGGCAGACAGGGCTAAATAAAACGCTTAGCTTTGCGGTGTTAAAAAAGTAATTATTAACGGTATATATAAATGTTATAAATTGTCTGAATTTTATGTGGCAGCGTAACGATCCTCAATTAAATGTGCTTCACGCAGCAACAACAGCAGCAGCAGCAGCAGCAGTAGACGCTCAGCTAAACACAAGCACGCCAACCCTCTTCAGTCTGTTAACAACAAAACTGAAGATAAACAAACAAATAAACAAACAAACAAACAAGCAGCGGCAATTATTTACGTTTGCTTACGTTAGCGTTTGTGCGTGTTGTTTTTTTTTTTTCTTTTTTTGAAAATATTTGCTGACTTGTGTCTTCACTGCAAACAAGAAAAAAAATTGAGGGGAGCACAAACTAAGAAACACAACATAACGTGTCTGATTAGGCCAAATTTGTGAAAATGTTTAACAAGTTTTATCAGGTGCTTTGTTGGACTAAGAAATTAGTGTGAAGCTCGATGCTTTTGTATTAATACGATGTAATGTTGTGTTCAAACAGAGAGTTTAGTTTGAGTTTAATTTGAGTTCTATCAAAGCTGTTCACACAGAGATGCCTCGGTAGAGTTTATGTCATTTGTGTAGAGTTTACTTGTGTGCTTTCATTTTTCTTGCACGTCCACGTGAGGACGAAGCTGCAGCCCTCTCTGACTACACATGTGGGTTCTTCCTATTACAAAATCGTTTAATACTCTGAACGTACCTTGTCATCTAAAAAGTCGCATCTGAACATACCTTTTCATCTGAATATTAGCATACTTTTAGGCATTTTTGAAATTGAGTTTTCATAAACTCAGAAAGCAAATTGAGTTTTTCCTAGCACAAAATCGTTTAATACTCTGAACGTATCTTGTCATCTAAAAAGTCGCATCTGAACGTACCTTTTCATATGAATATTAGCATACTTTTAGGCATTCTTCAAATTGAGTTTTCATAAACTCAGAAAGTAAATTGAGTTTTTCCTAGCACAAAATCGTTTACCACTCTGAACGTACCTTGTCATCTAAAAAGTCGCATCTGAACGTAACTTTTCATCTGAACATTAGCATACTTTTAGGCATTTTTCAAATTGAGTTTTGATAAACTCAGAAACCAAATTGAGTTTATGATGAGTTTTATCCTCAAGATAATGAAACTTAAGTTTCAATTCAAGAGTTTATTTTGAGTTCAATGACAAAACTCAACAATATAACTCAAACTAAACTCTCTGTGTGAACATAACATAAGATAGTCTTAAGCTTGCCCGAAGCCTGCATGTTCCTTTGGGAAGGTTCTATGTTTCAAATATTTAAAAAAATAAAATGCTAAAAAATTATTAACGACAGTGGCCACGTTTAACGAGCTCATTTAGAACTGGTGTTAAATGAGACAATTTTATAGATACTCACGTTTACTGTGTGGGGAATATATAACTCCACCACATCGTTTGTACCGCCCAATTGGAGGCGTGGTATTTATTTTACTATTAATTTTTTTTTAATCCCAACCGTGACAATAATTCTACAAAGCCTAAGATCCATGGTGGCTAGTTTCTCTCAGTGTCTTTCAACTCTTTTCATGTCTTGTCAAGTTGATTGGCTTCGCATTCTACCATTCTCCTCCAAGTTTCTTACATTCAACCGTGTAGTTTTTCCCTCACTTTAAGGAAATTAGAATCCATTACATTTTGTTTCGATACCGTTGTAATATTTGAGGATAGTTTGGCCACTTTCTACACTATCACTTCTATCTTCTAACCTGGTCCACGATGTCTAAGGGCTCCTTGCTTAATCTACGGAGAAATCCTTCATTTCATATTGTGTGAGGTCAGAAGACATGAAGAATAATACAAAGACTAAAGTTTACAAGGACCTGCAGACCTGCTTTGTTATGACTCGTCTTATTTTCCGTCACAGCAACTGTACGAAAGTACCGATACGACTAAAGTTTACAAGGACCTGCAGACCTACTTGGTTAGTCTCCGTTACAGCAGCTGTCCAAAAGTACCGATGAAAATTTCATTTAAAACAGAGAAACTTTAAGGCTGGTGTTCAGTTTCTTTTTACACCATATCGAGCTTAACACTCCGAAAACCCTCCGAACCCTCCGAAAATAGCTCCGAATAACACCCACGCTTACTTGATTCGCCACGTAATGTCCTCCTCAGCTCCGCCACTGGCGGTAACTGCACTTCCAAGTTATGTAAAACTATCAACCGACTAAATGGGTTGATCAGAAGTCACAACTGGAACCTATTGTATTCTGCCAGGCTCCAAACCAAACCAAACCACTTTTTGGTTTTAGGAAGATTTAATATTTAGTTTGTTGTAATGTGGAAAGATGAAGTAGAGACGGTAAAATTTGTTCCAGCCGGAGAATAGGCTTACAAGGAGATTGTGTCGCGATTATACTGTGCGAAGAACGAATTATCTCAGAACTTATGCGATTGTACTTTGAGAGTGGATCCAAGGAACAAATAAGCTGATGGCGTTAATTCATGTATCTCCACTGAACACTTGCCATAGGTAACTGCTATGTACTACTATGGTACTACTACGGTACTACTACTATGGTACTACTATGGCACTACTACTATGGTACTACTATGGTACTACTATGGTATTACTATGGTACTACTATGGTACTACTATGGTACTAAATACTATGTTATTACTACGGGAAGTGTTCAATGAAAGTGTTGATGAAGGGAAGTGTTCAATGAAGTGTGTGGAAGTACATCTGTACAGCAGGCTTAGGCAACCAATGTTGCGTCTCTGCCCAAGATAATTGAGAGTAGATGAAACGTTTTCATCTCCTATCAGGTACATCGCACTGCGTTGAATTCAGTTCAGAAGCTCCACATAAGATCTTGAGACTCCTGCCCAAATATGCGAATTGTACTCTATTTTCGGCCTAGCATATGAGGTAAAGATCATGCAAAGATCAGTTGGAGTGAAGTGTTTATTACACTACTTTAGGAAACCTTGGCACTAAAGTGCTTTTTTCGACACATCGAAAATGTGATCCTTCCAATCGATATCTCCAGAACGTCAAAAGTAACTGAATGCACAAGATCTATTAAGATTATAAGGTAAGGATTATGTAAAGATCAGTTGATGTAAATTAAGATCTTTAGGCTCCTGCCTAAATATGCGAATTGTAGTCCATTTTCGGCCTTACATGTGATCATGCTTTAGTGATCAGTTCAGATCAAAGATCAGTTCGAGTGAAGTATTTATTACATTGTTTTAGGAAACCTAGGCACTTGACCACTTCTTTCGATACATCGAAAATGTGATAATTCCAATCGATCTGTCCAGAACGTCAAAAGAATCTGACTGCATAAGATCTAGTAGATCATGAGGTAAGGATCTTGCAAGGATCAGTTGATGTAAAGTAAGATCTTGAGGCTCATGTTCAAATATGTGAATTGTACTCCATTTTCGGCCTAACATATGATCATGCTTTAGTGATCTGTTCAGATTAAAGATCAGTTGGAGTGAAGTATTTATGACATTGTTTTAGGAAACCTAGGCACTTGACCGCTTCTTTCGATACATCGAAAATGTGATAATTCCAATCGATCTGTCCATAACGTCAAAAGAATCTGACTGCACAAGATCTAGTAGATCATGAGGTAAGGATCTTGCAAGGATCAGTTGATGTAAAGTAAGATCTTGAGGGTCATGTTCAAATATGTGAATTGTACTCCATTTTCGGCCTAACATATGATAATGCTTTAGTGATCAGTTCAGATCAAAGATCAGTTGGAGTGAAGTATTTATGACATTGTTTTAGGAGACCTATATACTTGGCTGCGTCTTTCGACACATCGAAAATGTGATCATTCCAATCGATCTGTCCATAACGTCAAAAGCATCTGACTGCACAAGATCTAGTAAGATCATGAGGTAAGGATCTTGCAAGGATCAGTTGATGTAAATGAAGATCTTTAGGCTCCTGCCTAAATATGCGAATTGTAGTCCATTTTCGGCCTAACATGTGATCATGCTTTGGTGATCAGTTCAGATCAAACATCAGTTGGAGTGAAGTATTTATGACACTGTTTTAGGAAACCTAGACACTTGGCCGCTTCTTTCGAAACATCGAAAATGTGATCATTCCAAGTGATCTGTCCAGAACGTCAAAAGCATGTGACTGCACAAGATCTAGTAAGATCATGAGGTAAGGATCATGCAAAGATCAGTTGATGTAAAGTAACATCTTGAGGCTCCTGCCCAAATATGTGAATTGTAGTCCATTATCGACCTAACATATGATCATGCTTTAGTGATCAGTTCAGGTCAAAGATCAGTTGGAGTGAAGTATTTATGACATTGTTTTAGGAAACATAGACACTTGGCCGCTTCTTTTGACACATCGAAAATGTGATCATTCCAAGCGATCTGTCCATAACGTCAAAATCATCGACTGCACAAGATTTAGTAAGATCAAGAGGTAAGGATCATGCAAAGATCAGTTGATGTAAACTAAGATTTTAAGGCTCCTGCCCAAATATGTGAATTGTACTCCATTTTCGGCCTAATGTATGATCATGCTTTAGTGATCAGTTCAGATTAAAGATCAGTTGGAGTGAAGTATTTATGACATTGTTTTAGGAAACCTAGGCAGAAGGTCTTTGATAAAAACCAGAAACAAATTTGGCGATTGGACTTAACCCTGTGGTAATCCAGCATCAATGGTGTGTTCACTAAAAGAAACGCCATAGACCACAAAACACAGATTGATCTGTCCTTAAGAAAACACGGGATCCATCATGCATAGTAACCACCAACACTAAATGTACCGATTAGTTTTGCCACGAGAACTTTATGGCACGGCATAATTGATGAATGGCATAAGGTCACCAGTAGAGCGGGCTCTTCGGAAGTCATATTGACGGTTATTGAGCAGTTCGCTGCGCTTTAGATAATTCATTAGATGGAGGTTTACTACAATCTCCATGACTTTGGAGGGCTTAGAGCATATAGCAATGGGTGGGTATTTCTCCAAGCTCGTGACATCGCTCTTCTTTGTGGACCGGCCGAACATTCGCGAACTTTCAACGGGATGCAAATACTACTGTCCTCAAGGAGATGTTGAAAAAGAAACTCAAAGGTCGAGTCGGTGTAGAAGCATAAAATTTGGCTTTAACCTTAGCAAAAATCTTCTCCTAGTCGAAGGATAGTCCATAAACAGTCCCTCTGAACACTGTCAAACGCCTCCTCGAAGTCAAAATCATTCGCAAAAAAATGTGAAAAAAAATGCATATGAGTTTAACGTAGAAGCCTGCCTTGATGGTTTAATTCTATGCTGCTCCAAGAACGGGACCGAAAGATTGCTTCGGTCCACGTCCCTTTAAGGGTTCAAAGTAGGCATGGGCATTTTAGTTCACCACAAAGATTGCTCTTTTAGTTCAATCCTATGTAATGAACAAGTTCGTTCATTTAGTCTAAAAGAAGTAACTAAAAAAAGAAAGAACTCGTTCGTTCTTTTTGTTCGTTGCTTGTTTTACTCCGTTCGTTGTCTTAGTTGGTTAGTTTTTTAGTTCGTTAGTTCTTTTAGTTCGTTCGTTCTTTTAGTTCGTTCGTTCCTTTAGTTCGTTAGGTCTTTTAGTTCGATTGGTCTTCTAGTTCGTTTCGTTTACTCGTTCATGTTCAGGTATATAAAATGAAACAAACTTGGTTTGATTATGTGATAACCAACAAATCCACAATTTCTAAAGAGTGATTTTTTAAGTGCCTGATAACTTTTTTTTTAAAAAAAACGCATAAAATTTGCAAAATCTCATCGGTTCTTTATTTGAAACGTTAGATTGGTCCATGACATTTACTTTTTGAAGATAATTTCATTTAAATGTTGACCGCGGCTGCGTCTTAGGTGGTCCATTCGGAAAGTCCAATTTTGGGCAACTTTTTCGAGCATTTCGGCCGGAATAGCCCGAATTTCTTCGGAAATGTTGTCTTCCAAAGCTGGAATAGTTGCTGGCTTATTTCTGTAGACTTTAGACTTGACGTAGCCCCACAAAAAATAGTCTAAAGGCGTCAAATCGCATGATCTTGGTGGCCAACTTACCGGTCCATTTCTTGAGATTAATTGTTCTCCGAAGTTTTCCCTCAAAATGGCCATAGAATCGCGAGATGTGTGGCATGTAGCGCCATCTTGTTGAAACCACATGTCAACCAAGTTCAGTTCTTCCATTTTTGGCAACAAAAAGTTTGTTAGCATCGAACGATAGCGATCACCATTCACCGTAACGTTGCGTCCAACAGCATCTTTGAAAAAATACGGTCCAATGATTCCACCAGCGTACAAACCACACCAAACAGTGCATTTTTCGGGATGCATGGCCAGTTCTTGAACGGCTTCTGGTTGCTCTTCACTCCAAATGCGGCAATTTTGCTTATTTACGTAGCCATTCAACCAGAAATGAGCCTCATCGCTGAACAAAATTTGTCGATAAAACACATTTCGAACCGAACACTGATTTTGGTAATAAAATTCAATGATTTGCAAGCGTTGCTCGTTAGTAAGTCTATTCATGATGAAATGTCAAAGCATACTGAGCATCTTTCTCTTTGACACCATGTCTGAAATCCCACGTGATCTGTCAAATACTAATGCATGAAAATCATAACCTCAAAAAAATCACCCTTTATTAGTGCAGACACAAAAAAGTGTCTCAAACCAAGGACTCAAACCATAGCTTGGTAAAATTTGTTATTTTTGTTCTCGTTCGTTTTGTTCCTACTCGCTGCAAAATCAATTGAACTAAAATTAACTAAAAGAACGAGAAACACTGAACTGGTGGACATAGTTCATGAGTGGGAATCGTTCAATTGAACTAGTCCGTTCATGAACTACTCAAGCCTAGTTCAAAGGTAACAAATTAGCTCTATATTGTGATGACATGTTGGAAAATTTGGTAGGGGTGGAGGTCAATCTAGTAACTCTGTCGTATCTTGGTGTACGGCGACCGGTTTGG
Organism: Pherbina coryleti; assembly: GCA_943735915.1. Lineage (NCBI taxonomy): Eukaryota > Metazoa > Arthropoda > Insecta > Diptera > Sciomyzidae > Pherbina > Pherbina coryleti. The sequence continues at coordinate 137,739,767 of OX030951.1, forward strand.
AAAATACAACTTCACATCGAGCTGAATACCTCTCTCGTGATATTGGCAGAAGGTATTTTACATAAAAATTAAAACGTGAAACACCACAATGCTCCCCGAGTGGCCATCGCAATCAGTCAAACTTAAGTCAGGGGCCGCTGACTGCTCGTGGTACCAGTTTTTAAGTCTTTGGTAGTTTCAGCTTTTTTTGTACCAGTTTTTTCGTAGTTGGGTCTCATCACCGCTGCAGACTTTTGGTCAACTCTTTTGTCTACATTGAGACGTGTGGCCAATCCTCAAGGGCTGGTTCACAATCGTATTCAATAAATTCAATAAAACTTAAGACAGATCCAAGATATTGTTCGTTTTATTCAATAAACAAAGGCTATACCTCTTGTTGATACACCCTATATAAGCATGAACCGTAAAGTAAACTTTTGCCTTACTTCCTCCTATCGCTCAGCCGTGCTTTCATGCCTAACTATATACAATAAAGTTTGCTTTTAACTATAAAACTTTTCTTAACTGCGAAAAGCTTTCAGGCGCAACGAAATACTTACACCTACATATTATAAATAACAATTATGAAAGCGTTGCAAAAAGTTGATTTAACCACATTTGCGGTTGGCGTTGTTGTTGTTTTCTTCCCCTTTCCATAGCGCTATAAAGTTACGTTTGTTTTTAGAGCGCCTAAAAGCCGGCAGAATATTCTGAAATCTCTTAATTAAGCCTACCACAATATTACACACACACACAAACAAACAAACAAACAAACAAGCAAACAAACATTCCAGCAAACATAGCTAAGCAGCGTAAATATTAACTTGGCTTTAAACGAAATACTTTCAGCCTAAAGCTGTCAACACAGCATGCAGCAAAATATTGTCGGCTTAGCTTAATTGAAATAAAAACTAAAAAAAAAAAGCAAAAAATTAATTTAAAGCAATTAAAAGTTGCTAATTTAATGATTGCTCATCGCTAAACTGACAATAAATCATTTTTCATCATCATTAGCAAGCTTTGATTTTAATATTTTAATACTTTGTGGTGAGTTAACCCTTCCACTACTGCGCTGCTCACACACAATTTGGTGGCTTAAATTGTCAGTCGTTAAAAACTTAGCAATTTATAAAGTTTTTAATGGCTTTTATTGAAATTAATTTACTCCAAAATAAAAAAAAACAGTTTTTTTGCACGCTGCTGTAGCCACCTACTATGTAGCTGCAACATTTGTTGCAATTGTAAATGTATTATTGTTGCTACTAAAATTGTTTTTATTGCAAGTATTTAATCGATTTTGTAGTCGTTGAAATAAAACAAAAGCATTGTTTATGCGCAACAAAGTTTGCGGTCATAAATTGTGGCAAGCAGAGAATTTATAAATTATTTAATTTATGGTGTGTTGCATGTTTAATAGAGAGAGAGAGAGAGAGAGAGTGACATGTTAAAGGCGGGTGAATAAGCAGAGCAAAAAAAGAAACTTTTATAATAAAGGATGTTTATGTGGTTGCTGGGGTCGATGAAAGATGAGAAATAAAAAAAAAAAAAAAAATTATGTGTGTAAACTTGGAAATTTATTACATGCCTAAAGGGCAGGCAAGGCAACAAGGGAAAGCGGCTTTACTCTGTTGTTTTATTTCAGCACATAAAGGGTGGCTGTGCTCTAAGCAGAGCAAAAAAAAAAGTGATAAACTGCTTAATCTAGCTTAAGCACAAGAAAAAGCTTGATAAAAAGGTTTACATTTAAAATCTCAAACTTTAAACAGCTTAAAGCTGAATAGAGCTTAAATAAAGGCAAGGCAAAAAGCTTGCTTTATTTCTATTACTCTCCTCATAGTTTCATCTGAAAAGTTGAGCAATGAACCCCATTTTAAACCTCAACTTTAAGCAAATTTAACGCATTTCACTGACTTTCTTAGCTACAGCAGCTAAAAGTATTCGCCATAGCTTGAAGGCATGATAGCAAATTTGAGAAATAATTTATGAGCACCAACCAGCCCTGAATTATTTAAGATGATAAATAAAATTTGTATATAAGACAGCAACAGTCACTGTTGTACACCTAAATGTATGCAAAAGCTTTTTTCATTTTGACATAAGCTCAACAAAAAGATGTTGTTGTTGCAGGAAAGCATTATTTATAAGTTCACTAAAACTGTTATAAATTTATAAAATTAAAGCTTCACAAAAGCTGATTTATTTAACTTAGCGCATAAAAGTATGCAAGGCGCTTTGCATACAAATGTTTTTCTTTAATAATTTATGGCTGAAGAATTTATTTAAGTTAAAGTCAAAAATGTACACTGCGAATGGCATTAAATATGCTACAACTATGATGTGGAGAAAGCTGCATTCAAGCAGACTATTCTATAGACTAGCGCCTAAATACATGCAAAGGTTTACGCTAATAAGAACATTTTAATAATTCCTCATTAAAAAATAATTTCTAAGCACAAATTGCTAAAAAGTAATTAATATTGAACAACATGAGCATAACATAAAAATTTAAAATATGCAGGACATAACAAATTGTTTGTATTAATTCACCTAGTTCAGTGTAAAATTTCAGCCAAGAGAATATTTTTTGTTTTTTAATATTTGAACCTTAGTATGCTAGAAGCTTAGAAAATGCATTAGAGTCTAACTGCATGGGTACAAGAAATTTAAAGGCACCCTTTACCTTGGCGACCCAAAATTGAATGCCTCGCTAAAAATTAAATTGCACTAAAATTATAGAAGATATCACCAAACGTTTTTTTATTGAATAGATAAAATATCAAACTTTGTTAAAAAATTGTTTTTGTTGTTGTTTTTACATGTCATGCCAAAGTAGACCAAGAAAAAAAAAGGCATACTGCTGGTTGTTATGAAAAAATTTTTGCGCATCATCAGAAAACGAAAATCATAACGGAAATATGTTAAGAACTAGTACCGATGTCGTCGGTACTACACTGAAAAAAAAAATGTTTTAAAATTGACGACAATTGTTATTAATTTGACGATATTTGTGTTTAAAAAATAGCTTGCAACAAATTTCGTCAAAGTAAAAAGAGCAAATATATTTAAAAATTTTGAAAAACATATGAAAGAAAAGTGAAATTAACAACACATTTTGTGAACACATTGTGTTTAATTTTAAGCTAACTTTTTTTTTCAGTCTAGAATTAGAAATAGAAGGTCGTTCAAAAAATAATGGAATTGTAGCCTCCAAATACAAAAATTTCTAAAAAAAGCTATTTTTTAAGACTTAAGATAGGCCCAGCTTCATTGTTTTTGAAGCTACCCTCATGATTCTAGTACCGACGAGAATGACTGTTATTTGAATTATGTGGTACAAAATTGGACCATTTTTTCGATTATTTTTTATAACGACCAATCGCCATAAATCAAGATAAACGCATTTAAAGTTATTCGAAATAATAAAATTTAATATCGATTGGTATGAGAGATTTTTCCGACGTATTTGAATGTTGACTATAAAAAAAAAGAAAAAAATCATTCAAGTCAGATGATTGGTTTCCGAGAAATTAGGTTGAAAGTGCCCGAAGACCTTGTTTGCAAAAAGGTTCCTACTGTATATCCTTTGGAAAAAAAAGCAAAAACAAAATTTGGAAAAAAAAACAAAACCAACATTTCATTACTACTATGCTTGCAAGCATACATAATCAATATAAATATGAAAAGAAGGTACTCACCAGATATGTGGGTATGGCGTGATTTTGTGTCTGACTTGTATAAAAATACGCAAAAAAAAACTACTCTGTTGATTTGCTAGACATTTTCAGTATGTTACATACCATTATTATGTTAGTTTATATACAAAAAAACAAAAACAAAAAAATCTCAAAAAAAATTTTTCAATAGTAATATATGGCTTTAAGACGGTTCTTCTGAGTGCACTTTTAATTGAAATCGAAACTTTATTTGATTTTAAATGTTGAGCCTAAGTGTATGCAATAAATTTTGAAAATTCACTAAATTCACTGGAATAGGGTAGCACAAACCTTAAGAAAATAAAGTTAAATTACTAAACTTACAATTATAATAAAAAAAACATATAAACAGCCTAAAAGTATGCATCAAAATTTAATAGTTTCTCTATATTTAACTAAGCCAACATCAGCGTTTAAAAAAAGTTCCTTTGAATTAGTAATATCGTCGCTCGCGTGACAAACTGTCGTAACCCACAGTTTTTTAAAAACTGAGTTAATACCGCTTTATCACTTCTTATGCAAGTCCTCATTATTCCAAAAAGTGTTATGCTCATACTTGTCATAGGTTAGCAAAAAACGCAAATGTCTAAAGGTCCTAACCAACAAAGTATATAAAAAAAAAATTTTTACAAACAGCTGTAACCCACAAATTTTTAAAATTTGTGCTTTTGGCGGGCAAAAGTTTGTGTTATTGGTAGTTTGTAATCTCGGTACTGTTTACAGATTTAAAAGCACTTTAGTAAACTATGGAAAAAAGTATTTATGAAATAAATTTGCGAATACATGTTGCATGTCATTCTCAAATCGCTGGGGATTCAGCACTCAGCATCATAAGATACGCATTGGATAAAGCTGGAAATATCTACACTCTTAGTCAATTAATTCCCATCATCAAATTGGCTAGCAGAAAGAAACTGTATAAAGTAGTTGCACTTGATTTTTTGGATTTCCTGAATTTTACAATACTCTCTACTGACATAAAAATTTTTACTATCAGTAAAGGTGATCAGGTGGGTATAAACTGGACTGAGAGGAGATAATTTTCTCTCAAAAGGAATGAGCCAAACAAACTTTTTTCAAGACCAACCATACTCAATCCAATCATACTCAACCATACTCAATGTAATTTCGTCGAAGAGAGCAGTTTCAACATTTATACATGGACAAATTTCAAAGCTGTATACAACACCGATCTTACAACTGGTAACACCCCAGTTATAAGACACTACGAACACATTAATTTTTATAAATCGCTGCTGCATTAAATTAGCTTTTTTTAATATGAATTGCTGTTTGTAATTACTTTGCTTCATAATAAATTAATCCAGTTTGTTGTTTGTTATATCTATGTAAATTCAAAATTTTCTTATGAAATAACATTTTATGCAATTGCGAAAAATGTTTAGATATAGTGTTTTTCCTTTTGTCACTTTCATTTCTTTTTATCTATTTGTTTCCATTTATTATATATGTACATGGTAAAAGCTGTATAAAAAAAAAAAAAAAAAATATTGCTACTTAAATTAATTTTTCTAACAAAAATTGTTTGTTACGACTCCTAAAAATTCTTAAAAAGTAAAAAACGAAATTTCACGTATGGCGTGGCCAAATTTTTTTCACACAATTCAAGACACTATAATAAGGTACCCAAAATATTAACTGAGTTTGATTAATTCGTCACGTGCCCAAAAGAAGCTATGAAACAATGATCAAAACAGAAAAAACTTTCTCCTGGAAAATTTTAAAAATGTGTTTTAAGACAGTTTGTCAAGCGAGCGACGATATGAGAGATACAGAGAATAAAATTTTAGATAATGAGTGCAAAACTAGAATCAATGTTGCAATGGACATGCTCTTCCTTGAGTACTATGATTCGGTACTGCACAATGCAGTTGATATATCTATATCTATATCTATACTATTATATAAAATGAAAGTGAACATTTTTTGTGTCCGCAAAACTCCAAAAGTACTGGTCGGATTTTTTTGAAGTAAGTTTTAAAATATCACATTTTTTCTACAAAAGGTTCATTGGTTATTTTCTTTTCGAAATTTTAATAATAAGTATCTTTAATTAAAGTGTTAAGTTTTTTAAAAAATCATCCACAATGCCATGCATTGCTTGATCGTTAGCTTTTCATGAGTTTGTGCTGCGAGAGCCTCAATAACTGCATGTTGCTCTCTACTATACTCTTTTTGTTCTCAGCAAGCACAAAACAACAAAACAAATAAACAAATACATATACATACATACTTTGCTGCGCTTAAAGCTAATTGGATCGAAGTGCATTCTAATATGTTCAAAGTAGTTTTGATGTGGAGAATTAATCTAACACAGTTTTGTTAAAAGGGGATTCATTGAGCACTTTTAGCATGTTGAGGATTTTTTTGATGAGAATGAGATTCAATCCGACTTGATGTATGTATGTATGTATGTATGTTTGTATGTACGTATGTTGCAACTTTTCTACACATGTTTTGACGGTGGTTTTCCTGTAATTTATAAATGAACAAAAGGAACGGGTGACTTTTTACTTTATAGAATTGACATTGTGTGATTCAGTAAGTTTTTTATATATAAACAAGAGAACTGGGACGGGCATAGGAAAATGGGTTATGACTTCGACCACAGAAGTCAAATTTTTGATATTGAATAGTTTTGGAACTAAACGTCGCATGACAATAAAACTCAGTATGAAGTTACTAATTGCCAAAGAATTTCTACTGGAAAACTGGTTTGTGCATTGGAAAAGGGGGTGTGGGCCGATTCTCTACACAGAATAGCTATGGAAGCTTAAATCACAGGACATTGAAACTTATAATGGAATTGTCACCTGGGAGTGATGTTCTGCTACTGGGAAACTGTAAAGGGCAGTGGAACATGAGCGTGGTGTCAGACTTAGGGACTAATAAAAGTTTTGAATTTACTTATTATTTCAAATATACTTGCCGGGTGCAGCAACGCGCGCCGGGTATCGCTAGTGATGATATATAAAGGGTTATGTATTTATAGTTTCGGAAAGTGCAGCGCTGGCATTTCACAGCTGTCAAATGTTCATGTCATCCAAACAGGTTTTTGTATAGTTAAAGGCTTGATATTTTACAATATGGGGCATTTTGCCACTGAGCCACGTGTTTTTTTTTTTTATAAAAAAATACTGATTTTTCGAAGCAAATTTTCTTCAGCGATGGGACCTATTTCGGGCTAGGTGGATACGTTAATAAGCAAAATTGCCTATATGGGGCTCTAAAAATCTTCAAGCGATTGTGGAGAACACATTGCATCCATAAAAATGGACTATCTGGAGTGTATTATGTATGATCTGCTGGTGTCAGTGGTAAGCATTTTTTTTTTTTTTTTTAAATGATCAAGAAGCAACCGTTACAGTTTATTCTGAGCGCTATGGTCGTATGTTAACCGATTTTTGTTTTTTTTTTTTTTTTTTTTGCCTGAAATTAAAGATATGCAAATTTTTAGGACGACTTATTTTGAGATTTGGCGATATCAATTGACATCCAAGATCAAGCGGTTTGACACCTCTAGACTTTTTTGGTAGAGCTACGCAAAACATTGTGTTTAAGTGAATAAACCTCAAACTATTGAGCAATTTAAAACCAACATTCGTCAAGTCATGGCCGAGCTAGTGCCTAAAATTCTCTTTTATAAACTTTGGTTGTTGTCGAACTTCTCGAAAGGCTCATCAACAAGGCTTTTAGTACCAGAGAATATGAAGATAGATGATTTGATTGTCTCAAGCCTGAGATGCGATGAATCGATAATATTGATTAAAAAAACAAATGGTGTCAGGAAAAAGTTTTAAATAACAATCCTGAAAAGACAATCCTGCTAATTTTTGTATAGAAAGATATCTAATCTAATAACGTTCATACCCGACGGCAGAGTTGTAAACTTTAAAATGAGGTCAAGTACTTAGGAGAATATTTTATTTGTAACTTGTTTGAATAACACTGTAGCTTTGACTACACGCCTTAATGGCAAAACATGGGGATCCCGACGATGCTAATTACCGTTGAACTGAAAAAGATCCTTAGTTCAAAAGAACCGCACATTCACTCTTGTGTTATTTTTCCTTCCGTGGGCTGACGCTGAGTCTTGCTGGAAAGTCCATCTTTCTTCGCCAAAGTGCAGCTGAGCCCAGGGAAATACTACCGCTTCAAAGATGTCGCGACGGTATACTTTCTGATTGAATTTGACTCCTTGGTCCATAAAAACCAGCGATGTCTTGCCGCTGGCACAAATTCCTGCCCAAACCATGACGGATTGAAAATTTTGACAATGTTCGATGATGGAAGATGACACAGGAGCTTCTGTTGAACAAACACGATCGTTTTGCCTGTTGTGCTTTTGCTCAATGGTGAACAATTTCTCAGCTTTGGAAAAAATTTTTTTTCCCATCCCATACCTGTGGCCTGACGCAAAAGCAGGCGACATCTTTGGAGCCGATCTTGCTTCTTCTTATAATGAATAGTTCTTAACAAGGCGCAGAAGTTTACATACATTTATTTTTTGTCACCCTGTATATATTACTTTTGGAAAAAAAAATGCCCACATTATGACTGAAACATTGGTCTTCCAAACAAGCATAGTTTTAAAGTAATATGCCAATCTTGAAAAAATTACACCTTGCTAATTATATTTGACTTCATTGCGGAAGTGAATTTTGAAAATTTGAAAAAAATTTGTATAACTTTTATTACTGGATATACTCATAGAGTCCTTTACTTTTAATGCAAAAAAAACGTGAGAAATTTAATATTTTCAAATAACTTTTAGTTTTATTTGACTGTTTGCGAATTCATTTAGAGCACAACTTCTGTTTAACTAACATTAAGAAAAAAGCCTAAAAGGCTACTGCAAAATTTTCAAACTTCATAAAAAGCTGCTGCAACATAATGAAAAAAAACACCTTTTTCGCATTGTTGTAATATCTTACTGTATAATCGAAAAAAAAAATAACAAACAAACAAACATATACATGACAACCAAACACACACTTACGCATGAATACTTTTAAGCTGGGCAATTAAACTTAATTATGTTATGCGCTGAAGGACAATCAGGGAAGCAAGCAACACATAAAGCAAATAAAGCAAACAAAAGCAAAACGTAATGAACAGCGAAACAAGCAGAGCATTAATTGTGCCCAGGGGTGGGCAACTGCTTAAAGTTGAAAATTCAATGAAAGAGAACAAAAAAGAATTTTATGTTAAAATGCTGCTCAAATGGCAAAAACATGTTTTTTTTTTAAGAATTTTCCTCAATTTAAGCAGTTTATACAGTTTCATTACAAAAAAAAAAAAAATAAAACAAAAATACAATGAAATAAAATAACTTAATAATAACCATCGAAACTTTTTGGCAAAGTAAAAATAAGAAAAAAATTTAAAGAAAAAATAATGATATTTAAATGTTTACAATGTTTACAGAGGCTGCTGCTGGCCAGTGCTGCTTGTAATTAACTAAGTGCATATATATGTGTGTATATGTGTGTGTGTATGCGTTCACTTTGACTCACTTTAATTAAAGCGAAATTCGTAATGTTATCTGACTGTCTGACTTGCCAGCTGTCTGTCTTGCCATCCGTCTGTCTGTCGGTCTGTCTATCTATCTGTTTTACAAAGATAGCAATAAACTCTGTCTCACTTTTTCTTTTATAAGTGTATGGCAGGATATACCAAGAAAAAACAAACATAAAACAACAGAGATAGATGACTCTGCTTAGATACTTTATGCGCAATACAAATGAATAAATGATGATGTAAATGTATGCAGCATGCATAAAACTACAATAAAAATATAGCAACAAATAAAGCCAAATAAAACTTTCACATTCATGTACATGCGAAACAAAGTTAACAATAAAATAAAAACAACAAAAAAAAAAAAAATAAAGAAAAAAACAGCAACATGTAAATTAATTATTTATCTGCTTTTTCGCAAAAGACAATACACATAAAAAAAAACAAACCAAACACAATAAAACAACCAATTTCTCCACTTCAAATTGCAAACAGTGTTGCAGTTGTTTTTATTGTTGTCTGTGTTTTTGTTTTTATTTTTCTTTTTTATTATTTTCTGCACATTGGAAAACATCATCAGATAAAAGTCAAAAAAAAAATCCAATTAATTAAAATGCAAGCCTTTCGATGTGTGTTTCTGAGTGTTCATTAATTTCAATAAAAAAGTGAATTTAAAAGAATTTGAGAAAATCTCAAAATAACAAAAAATGGCGAAACAAGGCCAACCAATAAAAGCTTGCAATTTCAGTGAAAATGGACAGCGAAAATTGACATCAATTGTTGGAAAGCTCGAATTATAAAAAGCATGCTTGATTGCACCATGTGTATTAATGAATATAATTGCCATTAATTTCATGTTTATTTTTTTTAACCTGACCTGACTGATTATGCTTTAAAGAAACAAGAAAAGAATTTTCACATCACAAATATTATCATTTTTTTATGATTTTTAAGCATTTCCGGTAAAGCCCTCTACAAAAGTGGTTTACAATTATTTTTTTTAAATATTTTCATTATCATAGTATTGACACATCTCCCGTACATTGACAAAACATAGTATCTCCATTTTCATAGTTTTGAGAAATCTCAGGTTTTTTCTTTTTTACCATTCTCTTTGTTGTTTTTGCCTAAAACCACTTATTAAAAGGTAACAAAACTGCTTTCAGGACTGATTCAGGAATCACTCCCAAAATTCTTGCAAAATCTTTTGTTAAAGCATAAAATCACTTACTTTGTTTTGTAAACCTTTTTGAAAATAGAATTAAATCAAATATCGATTAGCATGAAAATTTGTGTATAGAAGTTTTTTGCTACGGTGCGTGTTTGTGTGCTATCATTTGATCCACCTTGAACAACAGAGGGCGCTGTAGTACAAATTTTTTACAAAACTGCCTTAAACTCATAAACTGCTAATGCGATTAGAATGAAAAGTGATACACAGTGGGTTTCATGTACGTTGAGTGTTCTGCTGCTATCGTTTTCGACCTATCTTGAACACCAGATGGCACTGTAGTACAAATTTTTTACAAAACCATCTAAAACTCCCAAACCGCTCAAGCGATTAGAATAAAAACTGGTATATAGTAGTTTTCAGGTACGATAAGTTTTTTAGCAATATCTTTTTTGAACCACCTTGGATACCAGATGGTGCTGTAGTACAAATTTTTTACAAAATCGCATATTTTTAGTTGTTTTCTTAGGTTACATGTGCAAATATTTACAAAATATAAAATATTTCTTTGGTAAATAATTAATTTAGTATTTATTTAATTAAGTAAAATTAAAAAATTCCGTTATTTTGATATCAAAAACATGAACATATCTTGAAAACTATGAAAAATTTTACTACATCGATATATTTATTGCAACATCGTTACACAAAATTACGAAAAAAACAATCAGATATTCAATTTTGTGACTTTCGATTCAAATATCTCCGCTGCTTTTTTATACATTTTGTTAAAATTTTTTTTTGTCTTTAAGCTTCATCAAAGTACTATGAAAAACTAATTGCAAAAATACCGTTAGTTGAGTATATATATATTAAATATTTTTTTCAAAAAAGGTCTGAAATTTTGGAGTTTTCCTCAAAAAAAGGCTCAAAATTTGTTTTGTTGTAAAAAGAATTTAAATTCAAATTCGCAAATTTTCAACTCTTTTTAAAAGCTATAACATTTATAAGCAAAAGTTATTTCAATTTTACGCAAAAATTAAAAACCATTTTTGGGATTAAAAAAACAAGTCCTACCTACCCCTTGATTTTTTTCGAACAACATTTTTTTTCAATATTGTGTTTTTATAATTTTGAAAAAATAAACAAGCTAAAAAATTAATTTTTTAGAAAAAATTATCTTACCAATCTCTTACCAATCAAAAGTTACAGCCGATAATCTTTATCCAAAATATATATACAAAAAGCAAAACGCTGTCTGTGTGATGGCTGGAAACTTCAAAATTACTGAGCCGATAGAGCTGAAATTTTGGCAGTACATTTTTTTCAAGTACGAGATTTCTGTCACACCCTCTTTTACCGCCCAAAAATCAATAAAAATGCTATATTTCCTACGGTTTTCGTTGATTGGGCTACATTTTGGTAATTTAGTCAGTATGCTTACTGTCGGCAACTGTACTAAAACAGGGCAATGTCCATCTACTAGAAAACTGGGATGAGCATTATATAAGAGGGTGTGGCTCCGCCCATACAGTTAAAATTTGTATTATCGAATAGCTTTGAAAGTAAAAGTAGCAATACTTACATACAAACTCAAAATGGAGATACTATTTGGTGATCTCCTGCTACTCGGAAACTGTAACGGGCAGTCGAAAATAACAGTGGTGTAAAATATGAGTCTAAGAAAAGTTTTGAATACACCTATTATGTTCCTATATAGTTGCAGGGTGCAGCAACGCGCGCCGGGAAAAGCTAGTATTTTATAAAAACGAGTTTATTTTTAACAGATGGTTTATAATAGGTAAAGTATTGACAAAGGATAGTAATTCAAATATTTTTAACATAAAAACAAATAGCTAGGGTAGATACAAATAATAATAAACGAATGGAATTAATAAACGAAAACTCTCTGAAAAAAGTGCACATATCTTTAACTGATTCATTTGAGGACATCTCATTCCAGAAAATTCTTTTCTTGGGTGATATGTGTGGCACAAGTTCTCTTTTAGTTTTATTTAATTTAAGGATATTTAGTCCTAAGTTCATTTCATGAAACGCTGGTATTTTAGTATTGAAATCCGTTTTTAAAGAGCAGCTTTCCCTTAATTCGGTGTTACTATCCATTTTGGTCCTATAAAAAAGATTTCGAGAACGTTGTCGAAATTCGGCAACGCGAATACTGTCGTCTTTTTCATTCTCTACTTTCGGCGGATTTTTGCACCATTAAAAAACTTATGGAAAACAGACGACGTTAAGAATAACACCTCATTTTTTCTATCGCGTGAACGAACAACATCTACTACATCGGCCATCTCCAAGCCATCTCCAATTCTACCGTGCACCAAACAAGCTTTCATATATGAATGAGCCGGTTCAAAGTAATTCATTGTAATTTTTTTTTTGGTCTCCAATTCTGGTTAAGAATTGACACGGGTGTAGAAAAAATGTCCAATTCTTATTTTGGACTGGACAGTTGTCAACCCAAGATATGAAGTATTCCACTCTAGGATCTGCTCCTTTTATTATTTGAAAATAAGCTGACGCTATATCAGGAGCATTACGTCCTCTTACCCCTCGATGCCAAAGAACACATATGTTTTTGCCTAATGTAAGAGCAAAAACAAATGTTTCGTTCATAACTACTACACAGAAAAAAAAATGTTTTTAAATTGACGACATTTGCTATAAATTTGACGAACTTTGTGTTTAAAAAATAGCTTGCAACAAATTTCGTCAAAGTAAGATAAAATGTGTTTAAAATTTTTGCAAAAAATATGAAAAAAAGTCAAATTATGAACACATTTTTTGAACACATTGTGTTCAATTTTAAGCTAATCTTTTTTTTCAGTGCAGTCGGCTAATAACAAGTAACTATTTTTATGGTAATTTTTGGGATAATAAATATTTTTTGCATATCAGCAGTAAAAACGTTATAATCATACGCCCACTCTGAGTTGCTGTCCGATTTGTATTTGGATCGAGCGTCAGTGTATCGTACTTTATGAGTTTTATAACTTTCACATATGTTGCAATTGTTCCCATTATGAACATTGCTCTTGCTTCAGGAGAGCCAACAGTTAGGCCATGTCATTTGAATAATAAGACAGAATCGCGTTCACTTCAGATGCGTGCTGCTTAAATTTTGTCGTTTTTCATCCGCTCAACATGACCAAGTCAGCGGAGCCGCTCGATTTTGATGCGCGTAACTATGTCAATGTCAGCGTACAGCTCTCCATTGACACAGATTGGATCGATGATCCTACGAAGGATCTTTCTCTCGAAGGCTCTCAAAGTAATTTTATTAGAACTACTCGACGTCTAGGCTTGTGCAGCAGAGCAAGTCACATTTGTAAGGATTTTGTTAAAGTATTTTGGACCCCCCTGAAAAACACAATTATTGCAAATGAAGTAATTAAAACTCTTAATAGTCTAATAATTATAAAAAATGGCCCGGTTCTGCTCAAAAATCCGGTTTTCGGAGAGTAACTTTAACTACCTGCAGAATCTGATTCCGGACTTAGACTTGACGTACACTGAAGTCCGGTCCCAATAAACGCATTTAAAGTCAACATTTTAAAATTTTTTCATATAATTTTTTATTCATGTTTGTCCTTTGTATTGATCTAGGACAAACATACCCACGTAGTTGCCCGTATGGCCCACGTGGCCCTTCATACAAATTGTTTTCCATCTTAATTTTGTCTTTGCGATGAGCCAAAATCAAAGAATACCTGCAAAAAAACAACAACACAAACCGAACTCGCTCAGTGTTCAGCACATTTTCCAGCGAACTTTACAAAATCAATTGCATGCAAAGCCAAAAAATAACGCACTCGATTATGTCGATGCTGAAACTGATTGTCCCGTTACTAGTGTGTCGATTAATTGTTCGTGCAAGCATTGTTATTGTAATAGAAATTAATTCTTATCGCAGTCACTGGCAAATAAAATTAAGTTCATTGATTTGTCATAATTGTAATATCTATTGAACATCGAATATATTAAAAAAAAAATAAACCAAATTTTCTTACAGTGTACTTCATGACATGTGATTTTATTGTATTGTAACTGTTTTTTGTTTTGTTTGATTTTTTTGCCGAACACAACAAAGAGCAACATTTTTAGTTTGGTTTTTGTTTTTATAAGTTTTGGCCCGCGCTAAAAATTTCTTGGGCCCCACTGATCTAGGACATTCTTTCAAAATTAATGAACGACTTCTTCTACGCGGAAGTATTTTTCATTTTGAATTCCAAAATATTTGCATTTTTATAAATTTTAAATACATTTATTTTTTACAATTTTTGGACTTTCAAGGGTTATAATAACTTAATTTGCAACCATTGTGTTTTTCCATATAGGGTGGATTCCATACAAAGTAGCATTTGAATTGGTCTATTGTGCAGCATGACCAGTGAGTTATAGAGCGTAAATTTTGTTTGTTTCAGAGAAGAAGAAATTGTCAAATCAGCCCAATGTTACACCTCTTGACAGAGTTTCTTATCCTTCGTTTTATTTCAATACTGATATCGTTGGAGGAGTTTGAATGAAGCTAGATCCCGGGTGGATGAAGCCCTTAACAACCTCTAGGGAGGTGTTGTCAACAGTGAAGTGCTTTAAAAGAGGCTATGACTGTATATTTGTTGATACTAGCTATTTCGCTTTATCTGCGTTCACTAAAAGACCCATTCGACTCATATCTTTCGCTAATCTGCAGAATGCTGCATTGATTTCTTGTGCATTATGGCCAATGATATTGATGTCATCAGCATACGTCACGCCAGCAGTATCCCAGTAGGCAATGCAGCGAGCCCTCTTTGAAAGAAGGCATGAATTGAGTGATACCCTAGGCGTCTTAACACATGACCTCCTTGCTGCCGCAATGAGCACTACTAAGAGGCCTGCTTTTTTTACAACAAAGGCTGTTCAATAGAGAACTTTTCCCTGCAACTGCTATGAAGAAGTCTGCACTGCTTTAATATTACTTTTAACGTAGAATACGTTATACGGGAGTGTTAATCGTGAGCACAAAATTTTGAGAAAATGTTTGTCACTTTCATTATAAGTTTTTAATACTTAATGCATGCATTGAAGAAAATTCAAGTATGCTCGTAACATATTTAATATTTCTTCTTTTGATTTGTATTTAAATAATCATATTGCTACATATAATTTTTTTGATTCTATAAGTAAATCAAAATTTAACTCCTTCAAATTTTGTATTAATTTTCATATGCTTTGTATTTTATGTATTATAACATCATGTGTAAGAGCAGTACGATTATCTGTGTGTTCATCACAGAACCAGTGTGAGAAACGTACACACATATTCCATACAAGCAAGCAGCAACAGCATCGCACACGTACACACATATTCCGACAAGCAGCAACAGCATCGCATTCTGTTCTCTTGCAGTTGCAACCTTAGTTCTTATAATTCTCATTTCGTTTTTGTTGCAAGAGTTGTATAACAGGAATATTTGGACGTACGTATTAGTCTGCTCAAATAATGCAATGTTGTGGGTTAGAGTGACAACTCGACATTTTCCCACCAAAATGTTGTACCGATTGTCATTCGCCTGCATATTTTGCTTATAATTTAGGTTTTGTTTTTTCTTAAAATATAAATATTTTTTATTTTTTTTTTGTTTTTTCTTAATGCATTGACACATTGACGACGGCTACGACATCTGTCAAATTTTTGTACATGTAATTCTTATAGAGAATTTGGTCTAATGTCGCAATGTCGTGTCGTCAATATAGAACTATTCCTAATTTCTAATTTAACAGCATGTCGTCGTTGTCGTCGTCAATGTGTTCAGTACATAAAATATACATTTTTTATGTTTTTTTAATCATTTTTTAGTAAATAAGTTGTAATTTTTATAAATTTCAATCGAAGAACTTATTTGTTTTCAGTCATTTTGTTTTTGTTTTTTTTTATCATTTAAGCTTAGGTAATATCGCGAAGGCGCGGGTTCAATTCCGGCGGCTGGCATGATTTTTTTTTCAATTTCGCATTTTTTATTATTTTTTTTAACAATTTCTTAATAAATAATTCTATAAATAAAATTTTGAGCAAATAATTTTACTTCTTTGCAATCATTTTATTTTGTTTTATTATTTAAGCTTAGGTGGTTAATATATATGTGCATATGCTTAGAGTAAATTTTATTTTTAATTTTTATGATGATTTCGCATGGATGTTTAATTGAATTATAATTTTTTTTCCTCAAATGGTTGCATTATTTAAAAAAATATTATTTCATTTAAAAGTAAGTATTATTAAAAAAAACTGACAAAATGTATAAAATTAATTAAATTATTTGCAAGAAATGGTAAAAAATTAAAATAAAATGTACTCTAAACATATGCACAGACAATACATATTAACTTCCTAAGCTTAAATAATAAAACAAAATAAAATGACTGCAAAGAAGTAAATTTTTTGCTCAAAATTTTATTTATAGAATGATTTATTAAAAAATTGTTTAAAAAAAATAATAAATAATGCGAAATTGAAAAAAAAAATCATGCCAGCCGCCGGAATTGAACCCGCGCCTTCGCGATATTACCTAAGCTTACCTCAGAAAAACAGCCCTGCTAGACAGCGCTAACAAGTTTACGAACACAATGAAACAATATTTTGTGTACACTAACACATTCATACGGTGTCATATTATGTGAAACAAGGAAAATTATATGTGCTTGTGTATCTTACTTTTTTACCATCAAAATATAATCGAAAAAATTTTAAAACAGTCAAAATAAAGTGAGCGGTGCAAATAAGTTTCCGAAAAAATTAAATAAAATTATATAAAGTATCAAAATATAAGTGAAATAATATAGCAAAGAAGTGGTGTGGAAAAGCTGTGCTGTTTTTGTTTTGTTGTTTTGAGTTTAATTAGTTTCCTTTTTTAGTTAAAATTAATATGTTATGTGTCAAATATGTTTTAATTTGTCCATGCATTATTTTTACTTTAATATTGAAAAAATTGTAAAATTATATTTTAATATGTATTTTCTAATATTTATAAGGAAAATACCGAAAAAAAATAATAAAAAATAGTAATAAAAAAAGTTTGTGTTTTTGTTTGCGTCCGGGATTGAACCCACTTTTCAGAGTAAGTATGGTTTATAGGTATTTGCTCTAACCACTACGCTACGGTAGGGGAGCAGCCCGGCGCGTTAACTTTTTTGATAAATAACTAGCTGTGGTTGTTATAAGAGTGAGCAGTTTAACTAAACTTTTTTGATTGAGCTAAACATGGGTGACTTGTTTGTTATATTTTTCACGACGCTAGAACAAATATAACAACTTTTGTATGGAGAATTTTATATGAAAATAACACGAATTTTGTTAGGGCTCGTGTTAAATAACGCGTTATCTAACAGTTACTGTTCTAGCTGGGAGGTTTTCTTCTTGTTGCGAAGATCACAAATCATTTAAATTTTGTGATTGTGTTTGTAATTGCCATTTCTATCAACAAAAATAGCGAAAATTTGCAACAATGCACTTTTTCGCAATTTTGTTTAATTTCTATGAAGCTGGCATTTTTTCGCAAAATTCAATTTCATTGGATATGATTGCGGAGGCGTGGGTTCAATTCCGGCGGCTGGCATGATTTTTTTTTTTTCTTAAAATATACATTTTTTTATTATTTTTTTCAATCAATTTTTAGTAAATAATTTGTAATTTTTATAAAATACAATGTACTCTAAACATATGCACAGACAATACATATTAACTTCCTAAGCTTAAATAATAAAACAAAATAAAATGACTGCAAAGAAGTAAATTTTTTGCTCAAAATTTTATTTATAGAATTATTTATTAAAAAAATTGTTTAAAAAAAATAGTAAATAATGCGAAATTGAAAAAAAAAATCATGCCAGCCGCCGGAATTGAACCCGCGCCTTCGCGATATTACCTAAGCTTAAATAATAAAAAAAAAACAAAAACAAAATGACTGAAAACAAATAAGTTCTTCGCTTGAAATTTATAAAAATTACAAATTATTTACTAAAAATTGATTAAAAAAAAATAATAAAAATATGTATATTTTAAGAAAAAAAAAATCATGCCAGCCGCCGGAATTGAACCCGCGCCTCCGCAATCATATCCAATGAAATTGCATTTTGCGAAAAAATACCAGCTTCATGGAAATTAAACAAAATTGCGAAAAAGTGCATTGTTGATAGAAATGGCAATTACAAACACAATCACAAAATTTAAATGATTTGTGATCTTCGCAACAAGAAGAAAACCTGTTTTTCTGAGTAGCGCAACATGTTTCACGATTTTATCAAAAACACAACATGTTTCACTTCTCGATGGCCCGTCAGGTTCGCTCACGAAATTATGTTAAAATAACATTTTGAAGGTCTTCTCTTTTTATGTTTTTGTCATAAGCAGAAAATGAAAAAATGTTTATGAATAACAATGTTAGCAAGGTTGCATAAAAGCTGCGTAAAGCCTTAAACAGTGCGTAACTAAACAAGCGTTTAAAGGTTGTTTAAGGAAATCTATTGAATAAGGCTGTTAATGACTAACGTATTCTACGTCTGAACTATGCGCCCGTGTTATCTAACACAGGCTTGAGCTTTTTTTTTATAAGAATTTGATTTTGAAGTGGGGAGATGCTTTTATAGAGCTCATTTTAAAGCGATTTGACATAAGTGACAAGTGGTCCAAAACGAGGATAAGAAACAAATTTAAAATTAATTTTGTTATCATGACTTTGGTAAGAGCGCTATGTGTACGCCTCATTTAAGAGCTAGTATAACAAGCAGTGCAAAGGAAAGAACTTTAACAACAATTGAAAACAATATGTAGAACCTAAGTAGCTTGAGTGGATCACAGTGTAAAGCAGTGTCGGCCGACGCCTATGCACGCGTGCTTCGTGAAACTTCGTATATTTACACCGACATAAAACTGGCTGTCGTGCTTTTACACCGACGCTGCCGATTATTCGTAGAAAGAGCGCTCAGTCGATGTTTCGCTTTTGTCTAGTTAACACTACGCTTCTATGCGCGCAATTTATTACGTAATTTTAAATGCTTACACGTAAAAAAAATGTTTAACCAAATGTGGGAATTAGAATATTTTTTCTTTAAACATTTTTTTGGGGAAGCGAAAACTTAATTTGTCAGAAGAAAGTAGGGTGCGCTACATGTTTTTTTTTATTTCGAAGTAATATGCAATATAAAAATATAAATAATATTAGTACTACTAGGAGTCGGTAAAATGTTATTAGTAAAAGATTACTTTAGAAATAAAAATGTAATATTAATATAAATAATAAATATATGCATATTGATATTATTAAAAAAATATTAATATTAATCTTATTATTAATTATTATTGATAACGCGGCCCCTAGACAATAAATAATATTGTACATTATATACCTAGTAAGAAATTTCATTAATTTCAATTCACTTTCATACATATATCTGCATTCATTTAGAATGCCGCTTAATGTTAATAATAAAAAAAAATTCTTTAAGGCTTCTGCGAAGTTAAATTTTCACAGTGTAAGCCAAAGAGAGATTCTTTGCTCTCACTTGGGCGCACACTATTACAAAACTGAAAGAACTGTGTATGTATTTTTTTGGCCGACACCATGATACAATAAGGAAGGTAGTATTAATAGAGCTGAAACAGCTGTTTTAACGTAGGCATATAATGTCAAAATGTTGTGATGACAATTGACGGTGTTGTTTTTCTTAACATAAAAAGGGATTTTTCTTAGAAGGGGAAAAATAAATTTTTAAAACTGCACAATTTAAATATATTTAATTAGTTTATTTTGCATAGTTTAAAAAACACAAAAAAGGTGGTAGTAGTTAGAAAAGAGGGTGTGGCCTTATTATTAACACTAGAATTATAAATTTGGTAGAGGAATGTGTACAATATTTCTGAAGGGGTTGAGATTTAATAAAGAGCCGTGGAATTTATGAAAAATTGACACTAGATCAATATAATTTACTAGTGATCGGAAGAAAAATCTTTAAAAAATTGTATAAACGAATCATCTGATGCAAAATTTTTATAAATAAGACTCCTTTCGAAAAAGTTATCAATATATGAATATTTAAAAGTAATCAAACTTTTTAAAAGTATTAAGTATCTCATGTTATTTAAGCCTAATTTTTCGATGAAAATTAAAACAATCACTTTAAAGGCGGAATTTTAAAAGCTTTTTATTTCCCAACAATTTTTGTTTTATTTTTTGATTTATCAATCTTTTGTTCAAACTTTTGATGCGAAAATGCATTCTGCATTTCATAAAAAGTCGCTTCACCTCCGTTGGTAAATCTACACAATCGCAAAGCTTACAAAACCCGTCGCAAAAATATATGAAAGAAGTATTTAATGTGGATATATTTGGTTTAAGAAAAAAATTTCCCTTTTTATTTTTATTTCGGTGTACATCACTTGTTTTTGACACTCCATGCCCACAGCTCGGCAGCGCAGTCAGTAATAATAGTACCTGTAATTGTTGTATCATGGCCAACACTGGTGTAAAGTCATACAAAGGCTACTGATGAGTTGGTGTAGCGGCCAACGAAACAGTCTGTATAGTCAAGCTGTGTGATTTGCTCTATACAGAGCCGTTGTTGTTGTTGTTGGTTGTTGTCTTCTTTGTTCTTCATGTTGTCTTGTTGTCAACATGCTTGGCCTAGAGCTCGAAAAATTTGTTTTCAATATAAATAATAAAAAGGCCGTATACAAATATTAAGATTAAACTTTAACAACAATGCTTAATGAAGTTGTATAATCAGGCCTGCTTATAACAGTATCTTTAACACTGCTCATCGAAAGAATAGGTTATGCATGCATTTTCAAAAGAGTGCGGCGAAAGCGGTATGCCGGTCACTGCCTACTGGGATAATACTCTTGTAGAATATCGTGCCACTACCTCTCAGATCAGCGGCTCGGTTGATCTTCTCCATCATATGGTTGAAAAAGTCGTACGACAGAGAATTACCTTGCCTGAAACGTTTGGAACCGAATGGAGAGGTGAAAGCCTTCCCGATTTTAAGTGTACTGCAACGAAAAGAGACAGCAGAAAATTTATATTTTTAGAAAATTCGGGTATGTGTTCTAAAAAAATGTTGTAAAATGAAAAGTTAACAGCAAAAAACGTGTTTTTTTAACGATAAGGACCTTCAGGAGAATCAAAAAGGCTCGGAATTTTGAATTTTCTCTGATCTGAAGGAAAAAGCGTACAAAAATTCGTTTATATGAGTTTCTCTAACTTTGACACCCCGAAGGACGGAACTATTTTGTTATCTCCATACATAACGATATGGCCTAATCTTTGTATTAGTTGACGTATCACTGCTATATATGTTATAGCAGCTATATATGTTATTCAATTTCTGTTAGATACTTTAACCTATACTTCAAGTTTAACTCTCCTGGCATTAATAGAGCCATACTTAAAGCGGTGTAAGTTCACTTCGGTTTTATTCTCTTTTTTTATTTTCCATAATTCCATAAAAAGTTTCACTTGGTAAAATCGTGCCACCCTCCTACACAACATAATGCTTCTACACTCTTGGAGGGGGGGAAAAAATAGCTTCAACAAAAGTATGACCCATCGTAGCTGCGCCATCATTAACGTCAACATAGCCAAAAGACCATATTTCATTATTATCTGCTTTCGTCCTGCATAAAGACCAAAAATTCCTAATGAATGAAGCGAAAAGCTGCTAATGAGAAACAAGCCCAGCTGTTATTGAGAAACAAATTTTTTGTCAGCTATTGTTGTCAGTTTTGCTTGTCGACAATGATTAATTGTGCTGCGCATATTTTACGCATCGATATGTGGCTTGTGCTTGCAATAGACAGCGGAGTTAAGGACAGATGATATTTGATTTGTGCTTTCGACAGACAGAGGACAGAGTTTGGAACAGGGCTAGCAGGGATGCAGGCTTTTTCTTAACAAATGCCTGTTCTTTTCGAAAGTGTCATTTTGTGTTATGATTTAAAAAAATTTCTCTTAGGGCCAGTTTTTCAGTGCTGGTTTAAACTCTAGTCAAATTAAACCGAGGTTAACTCACCAAAATTGGACGTTTAAACTCGGTTTAAGCAAAATAAAAACACATTATATGATAATTTAAGTCAATTCAACTTAAACGAATGCTACAATATCTAGTTAAACCGAATTTTAACGTCCCTTTTTGGTGAGTTAAGCTCGGTTTAATTTGACTAGAGTTTAAACCCGCACTGAAAAACTCGCCCTTAAAGTGTCTAAATATTCTGCAAAAGTGTTTTAAGTATTAAAAAGTATTGCATACTTTTAGGGCTGATTATAAAAAAATCATTAAATTGATTATATTCATTAATTCAATGCTTTCATGCTAGCAAATATATGAATATTGTTGCTATTTTTAGGGAATACTATTAAAAGCTCATAATTTAAAGCTTTATTATTTTGCTATTGCCTTAGTTAACATCATTTATTCAATATTTATCTAAATGATTTTATCAAAATAGACAATTTCTGCTCAAATACATCCAATAATATATCCATAAATAGCTTAACTAAGCTAACAAGCAGAAAATCTCAGCCAATGATCTGCCCACTTCAAGCTTACAACAAAAGATGAGCTATAAATAAAGCAAAAAGGACCGATTTATTTTTTATGCTATATAAGGAAAATATTAAAATTGTTTTTTACACAATTAAATGCACAACAATAATGAGCTTAAAGGCTTATGTCTTATTAGGGGGAAAAAAAAATTATTGCAAGTTATATAAATTTGCCGAGTTTGCTTGTTGAGTTGAAAGCTTGATTAAGCTTTGATCTTTTCGCTGAATTACCAGTTTTTTTTAATTTTTTATATTTTACTTTATCTTGCTGCTCATTTATTAAGAATTTAATTGTTACATTTAGGCAACTAGAGCCTAAGAGTATGCTTTCATTTAGCGTTTTTTTTTTTAATTTTTTAATTAAGCCATTAAATTCGTTGTCGTCAAGGCAGGAATGGATCCGTTTGTTGTAAGTTAATTAAAATGTTGCATACACTTAGGCATGATGTTATAACTTAAGCACATCCTCATCATCATGTAAATATATATGTATATAGGACATGTTTTATATGTATACACAGTTTTTTACCTACATACAGCAACAAGATACAAACCTTATTAATATTATTTTAGACTAGAGCGCATTAATTTGCAAAAAGCTCGGCAATAATTAACTCATTTTGCCATAGCAACAAGTAAAGCTCTACTTTCAGGAGGTAATCAATACCTTATGCTTAAAGAAATTTGTAAGCATGATGATAATAATGATGATGATAATGATGATGATGATAATGATGATGATGATGATGATGATGATGATGATGATGATTATGTAATGATGATAATGACGAAGATGAAGATGTTTAATGTAGAGGTGAGTGAACGTTGCTCTCCTCTAAGTTAGTTTGTGTCTGTGTGCCTGTGTTCTTGGGTTTGTATTTCAATCTGCGCATCTATACGGCTTAAGACGTGCTTAACTGTTATATGAAAAAAATAAATATGAGCTGATGTGTATATAAGAGCATATGGTATACATTAAAGGGCTGCGTAGGTGCACTTGAAACTGCTTTCAAGACATCTGTTTATAACACACCACAATCATTGTCTTGCTCTCCTCAAACAAATCAAGTGTGTGGTGTCAGCGAAGACGAACAAAACAAGTGAGCGCAAATGAAAAGAGATCCAAGACATTGTTGTTCTAAGACATCGTTGTAAGAGAGCACACTGCAGTCAATGCAATAAAACCATGTGCACTGACAATAAGTGGCAATAGATGATTTGGATCATCTGCAAGCTTGAGAGAGATTTGTCTTCGTTATCTGACACACTTATGCAAATATTATTTTTTTTTTTTCTTAAGCAGCTTAGTCCGATTCCATCTAATTTTATATAACACAATGGTTTCATTGATAGTTCAAAGGCATCATTTTATCATAATCTTAATTTGAAATTGAGGAAAACTCCAAAATTTCAGACCTTTTTTTGAGTTTGTATGTAAGTATTGCTACTTTTACTTTCAAAGCTATTCGATAATACAAATTTTAACTGTATGGGCGGAGCCACACTCTCTTATATAATGCTCATCCCAGTTTTCTAGTAGATGGACATTACCCAGTTTTAGTACAGTTGCCGACAGTGAGCATACAAACTAAATTACAAAAATGTAGCCAAATCGACGGAAACCATAGGAAATATAGCATTTTTATTGATTTGTGGGTGGTAAAAGGGGGTGTGACAGAAATTTAAGCTATCTTGTACTTGAAAAAAATGTGCTGCCAAAATTTCAGCTCTATCGGCTCAGTAATTGTGAAGTTTCCAGCCATCACACAGACAGCGTTTTGCTTTTTGTATATATATTTTGGATAAAGATTATTGGTTATAACTTTTGATTGGTAAGAGATACTAAGATAAGTTTTTCTAATAAATTAATTTCTTAGCTTTTATATTTTTACAAAAATATAAAAACACAATATTGGAAAAAAAAATTTTCTTCGAAAAAATCAAGGGATAGATAGGCCTTGCTTTTTGAATCACAAAAATGGTTTTTAATTTTTGCGTAAAATTGAAATAACTTTTGTTTACAAATGTAACCTTTAGATAGAATTGACAATTTGTGAATTTGAATTTAAATTAGTTTCACAACAAAAACAAATTTTGAGCCTTTTTTGAGGAAAAATCCAAAATTTTAGAACTTTTTTGAAATGTTTGATACATATGTTTGATACATATACTCAACTAACGGTATTTTTGCAATAAGGTTTTCATAGTACTTTGATGAAGCTTTAAGACAATAAAAAATTTAACAAAATGTATACAAATAGAGCGGAGATATTTGAATCGAAAGTCACAAAATTAAATTTCTGATTGTTTTTTTCCATTATTAAGCAACGATGTTGCATTAAATATATCGTTGTAGTAAAATTTTTCATAGTTTTCAAGATATGTTCATGTTTTTGATGTCAAAATAACGGAAATTTTTTAATTTTACTAAATTTAAGAAATATTTTATATTTTGTAAATATTTTCACATGTAACCTAAGAAAACAACTAAAAATATGCGATTTTGTAAAAAATTTGTAGTACAGCACCATCTGGTGTCCAAGGTGGGTCAAAAAAGATAGTGCTGAAAAGCTCATCGTACCTGAAAACTTCTATATACCAATTTTTATTCTAATCGCATGAGCGGTTTGGGAGTTTTAGGTGGTTTCGTAAAAAATTTGTACTAAAGCGCCCTCTGGTGTTCAAGATAGGTCAAAAACGATAGCAGCAGAACACTCAGCGTACATGAAACTCACTGTATACCACTTTTCATTCTAATCGCATTAGCAGTTTATGAGTTTTAGGCAGTTTTGTAAAAAATTTGTACTACAGCGCCCTCTGGTGTTCAAGGTGGATCAAAATTGATAGCCCACAAACACGCACCGTACCAAAAAACTTCTATACACAAATTTGCATGCTAATCGGATGAGTAGTTTAGGAGTCTATTGCGGCCTTACAAACATAAGCTCTTTTTTTATATATATAGATATATAAAAAAAAAGAATCCTCCTCCAGTTCATATAGAAAAAAAAAATAAATAAAATAATGGCTGCATTAAAATGGATTTAAGTTAGCTTTGTCCTAAATTTAGTTAACTAAATTAAAGTTAGTTAACTAAACTATTAGCTAATTTGTTATCTAAATTATCAATTATATTATTAAAAATTTGTTTCATCGCACTTTACACGACCTAACTAATTGAAATAATCAAAATGATCCAAATGATCTATTGCCATCTATTGCTTTCTATTATCCTCTCCCTCATTATAAAGAAATTGCATTGCTTGTGGTGTTGCCGAACAAAAGCAAATCGTGCATTGATTGCCGAGAGAAGAGAGTGGGTATTGCTTGTTGTTGCCGATTTGTATTTGGTGTTGAGCAAAAACAACTCTTAAGTGTTATGAAAGGCAGTCAACTGAGAGCAATGCAATAACTCACAGTGTGTGTACGTTGAAATAGGTGCATCTACGCAGCCCTTTAGTATACATATACTATGTATATGGCTGATCAAAATTGTATTTTTGTTTTTTTATGATGTTGTTTTCTTATGATTGTTATGCTTATGATTACCTGTTATAGGTCGTTTGCTGTAATATACGTATTTTTTTCGGACTAAGCTGGATAAGCATACGTTTTGCAGCAACAACAGTCGAGAAAAAAAAGATACAGTAGTTTCGACTATGTCGTAAGACAAGACGTAGAATTTTTCAATTCGCTTTTGGTGACATCTTTTTTAAAACATATTTAGCAAAATATTTATTCCATACACCTGAGCATATGACCTTTAAAAACTGCCGGAGAGGGTTAATATGTACCACCGACCCCCATTACTTTTACAAAAGGAACATTTTTGCTTTTGACACCTATTCTCTCCGACCACTCCTTAGGGTGGCTCCCATACAAATTTTATGGTTTTGTATATTTATTCCATACACCTGAGCATAGGACCTTTGAGAGAGTACAGGAAAGGGTTAATATGTATCACCGACCCCCATTACCTTTGCAAAAGGAACATTTCTGCTTTTGACACCTATTCCCTCCGACCACTCCTTAGGGGGGCTCCCATAAAAATTTTATGGATTTTGTATCTTTATTCCATACACCTGAGCATATGAATTTTAAGAGAGTGCCGGAGAGGGTTGATATATATGACAGACCCCCATTATTTTTGCAAAAGGAACATTTTTGCCTTTGACACCTATTCCATCCGACCACTCCTTAGGGGGGCTCCCATACAAATTTTATGGTTTTTGTATATTTATTCTATACACCTAAGCATATGACATTTAAAAGAGTGCCGGAGAGGGTTAATATATATGAATGACCCCCATTACTTTTGTAAAAGCAACATTATTGCGCTTTACACCTTTTCCCTCCGACCACTCCTTAGGGGGGCTCCCATACAAATTTTATGGTTTTGTATATTTATTCCATACACCTGAGCATATGACCTTTAAGAGAGTGCCGGAGAGGGTTAATATGTATGACCGACCCCCTTTACTTTTACAAAAGGAACATTTTCGCTTTTGACACCTACTCTCCGACCACTCCCTAGGGGGGCTCCCATACAAATTTTATGGTTTTGTATATTTATTCCATACACCTGACCTTTAAAAGAGTGCCGGAAAGGGGTTAATATGTATCACCGACCCCATTACTTTTGCAAAAGGAACATTTTTGCCTTTGACATCTATTCCCCCCGACCACTCCCTAGGGGGGCTCCCATACAAATTTTATGGTTTTGTCGATAAAACCGGAAACTGTCGATAAATAGGTAGCAAACTTAAGCAAACAAAAAACATAAAATTTTGGCTTTATATATCATGTAATTTTGTAAAATTTATATAAGTTAGAGATTTCAAACATGAATTTTTCTCCCAGTGAGGATCAAGCAGACCAACAAGTGCTAACATCAACATTGTACGATCAGTACTTTAGGCACACCAAAGGCTCAAATTGTGACCTAAATACCGACACCTGATCACTATCAACCACCCTACTTACCTCCGAGAATGACGTATTCCTACAACTACTTTAACAATGCTGATACGAAGGTTGCTACATATATTTCGAGAATTTTTTTTTTCTATTTTGTTTTTCGAAATATTTTTGTTTAATACTATCAAATTTTTACATGTGTTTAAACAATTTTTCAAAACATAGTTTTTTAACACATTAACTTATTCTTCTGGCGTCGAAAATCGTTGTCCACGCAGTTTGTCCTGGTTGGTTGGGAGGTTGGTATTGACATTTTTTTACTCTCTGAGGCTTGGCATTGTCTGCAAAGAGGTGAAGGCCGAACTAAAAAATCAATATCAATTGGAAAAATCTTCTGTGTCAGATGGGATTTGAACCGAGTCTCGAATTGGCATCAAGCTTTTCAGGCATACACGCAACACTTCTAGCAAATAAATGGCTGTATACTAGTGGTGTTCACATGCAAACTACTACAATTTTCCACTTTTGTGCTTGTGTTTGTAGCTCTCTCGCTTTCTGCACTGACAAAAATTGTTGTGCAGGTATTAAGCAAGAATTGTTTTATAATTATCATTGTTATCATCACTACCATTATCAGTATTATTATCATTATCACTATCATTATCATTATCACAATCATCATCATTTTATTTTTATAAATCTGCAAATAACACATTTTCATGTGTCTCAAACATTTTCGTGCAGTGCAAAACTCCCGACTAAATGGCACGAACTTCTAGCTTGAAGTTTCAGCTCCAACTGATTGAGAGAACTTCGTGCATTCAATCGTGTACGTGTTTCGATTCTCGAATCAAGCTTTGGAGTCTCACCACGCGTGGACCTACGTGCACATTACTGCTGTATACCATTTTGAATTGACCGTTCTACGTGTCTCAAGTGGTATCGTGGCCAAATGACTATTTTTTAAGAAACATGTGACTATTTGCTTAGCAGTGCTTCGAGCACGAACAACTGTTGTTGGATTTGTTTCATCTTGAAAGACCCATACATTCGACCGCTATTTACTTTCAGGCTCATACGCATAGACAAGGGCGTCCACAGGGAGAAAATGGGGACACTTGCCATCCCCTTCCCCCCTGGAACAGAAAAATTTTAAATATTTTTATTTCCTATGGGTTTGTTACATTTTCATATCATCATTTTCACATACGCGAAATTGGGACCCCAACCCCAGTTCCCCCCTTAAAAAATCCTGCGAATATCTATGGACATAGATTCATTTAAAATGGTATGAATTTTGGTGGAAGTAATGCACAGGGATGCCTCAATCTTACGGTATATCACATGATGATCAAGAATTATCAGTTCGCGCACAGCATCAATGATTAGCGGCACAACAACAGCTTTTTGACTCTCTCTACGAAATACGTCAGTGAGTGAAATACAACCCCAATTGAATTCTGTGTAACATCGATATACAGGCGATTTTGGTGGTGCTCTTTTGTCAAAAGTCGGATTGAGTTCATTGTTGAGCATAAGCTCTTGTTGAGATAATTCACGTCGAAAGCACAAAAATGTTCACGTGTTATTTCAATATTTTTGCTAAAATACAATTTTAAAAGCACTGTAATAACACAAAAAGCGCATGCACACCAAAAACGCTTTGAGAACGTTTGAGTCAAAAACTCTCAAACTTTCCAATGGAAACATCAGCTTGACTAGAATAACATTAACGTTGCCTGATCCCGAAATATAAGTAGCAGCTTACGTAAGTTTAAAAATGTCAAAATTTCCAATGGAAGTCAGTTTGACTAGAATGACATAAGCGTTGCCACATCCCGAAATATAAGTAGCAGTCTACATAAAGCTTTTATGTACAAACGAACAAGCAGTCTGTTACGAAGGAGCGTGTACGCCATAATTTATCTAAAAATTTATTTTAGAAAATTTTTGTTTACATGCATTAATTATACATGTTCCGAAGATGTCCAATCAACACCATCGTAAATAATCACTTGACATCTCCCCGGCATACTTTCCACTAAATGTTCGGCATATTCGACAGGAAGAGCTCTCCAAATGCGTCGACTTTCTCGGGAAAGCTGTTTTCAAGTATAAGTGGGTCTCCCTCGAAGCTTCTGCTCTATGTAGCCACAGACGTTTTCGATGGGATAAGCATCAGGCGATTGTGCAGGCCAATCTAATGTAACAATGCCTTTTTTGCGTTCCCAGTTTGGGATCTTTGTCCTCCTGCAGAGTCCAGTCTTCGATTTTGATTATAAATTAGCATTTGGCAGTCGGTAATGAAGCCTTCTCAGAAATGTTGACCATCCTGGCAGCATTAAGGTTCTCGGTAAAGAGGTGCAAAGTGCCGAAACTCTTTTTTGAGAAGCATTTCCAAAGATGAATTTTAATGGGATGTTGAATGGTACGCTGGAGAAAATTATTTGACGACGAAGTCCAAGCCCGCGGTACGATCGAATGACCCCAAACAGAAGATTCGTCGGAGAAGAGTACGTTACTCGCGTAGAGTACAATCGCGATCAATGTTTTCTGTTGCCCAAGCCTTTCTTTTAGTAACGTGTTGTTCGGACATCAGTGGTTTCTACAGTATGCTTGGCCATTTCAAATTATTTGTACGCAAATGGTTACAAATAGTTACGTGCAATATATTTAGACCTTTATGCCTCAATTTCCTTTGCTCTTGACGCAAGCTTAAGCCAGGATTCCGCGAAAAAAAACTCACTATAATTTTTTCATCCTTCTTGGTCACATTCCCTGTTGAGGAAGGTCATCGATGTTTTTAGATTCCTTATAGGGTTGCACCCACTTCAGGACAAAAGCCTTTGACTTTTTCAAATACTTTGTCGCCGCCGCATTTTTGGTCCTTTTGGATGGTTGCAGAGGAAAACCGCCTCGAAGTGTTCTACGTACGCAGCACTCATTATGCCTAACACACTTTTCTGACAAAGTTTCGACCACCAATTTAACTTTTTTACTAGTGCGTCAAGGGCAGAGGTTATGTCTACTTGTTGACAAAATTTCAGGGTTGCACTATTTACCGACCGCGAATAATGCCGTACACGCTCTTACTGAACAGACTGTATAGCCAGAGTTTAGTATTGCTGCTTGATTTGCTTATTTCTGCTAGTCTTTTTGTATTTATCAGAAGAAGAAGAAGAAGAAGAAGAAAAAAATAATTTTTACATACTTTCCAAACTTTAACATGTTGTTATTGTTGTTGTTGTTTTTTTAATTAATAGGGTATCCCTAGATAGACTTAATATTAATTTTATTGCAACATAAAGGTCGAGTAGTCATTAAAAATGGGCCATTTTGTTCTGAAAAAAAAAAATAAAAAAAAAACTCAAAATTTCTCTAATATCGTCAAAAAGTATTTGTCTTCATTACAAAAACAGCTCAGACAATTATCTACTACTTAGGTCTCTAAAATCTCAATTAATTCTCATAAAATCCTTACAACAAAAGAAAACAAAATACAGACAACAACAACAACAACAACAACAACAAAATTAATAGCTAGCAAGACGGTAGCACGACAAAATAAGTAGAACACGTCAAGAAAGCCATAAATTTTAATGCAATGGAAATTGGACAGAAAAACACGCTTTAGAAGATCCTTAAAAAGCAACGAGAGAAAAAAAAAAAAAAAAACAAGTAGCAGAACAGCATAAATTTGAATAAAATAAAACGTGCAAAAATCTTGTAATAAGCTAAACTAAGGATATTGCCAAATATCTTGCCAGCAATTTTGTGAGCTTCTGAGAACTCAGAACTCCTGGTTGGTTTGTTGTATGGAAACAGGTGTGGAAAGTGGTGTTGGAAGCAGCACAAAATGTTTAAAATTAAGTTAATCACAAGAAAATTAAGTGAAGACGCACAACAACTTTCACGTCTAATCGGCTGAAGGTATCAAGCAAATTAAATCAAATAAGTAGACAAATAAAAATGTAAAAAAAATTAACGCCCTCTTCTATAAGATTTTAAAATTTTCCAAATATTTCAATCAAAATATGAAGGTTTTTGCGTTTTCATTTTATGAAGAGAAAAATTTTAATTTGTTTAGTGTAGAAACTTAAAATATAACGCCAAAAATTAGTCATGCGGGGGTGTGTTCAAGCAGTAATTGGAATTTTGATACTTCGGGGGCTGTGTTGGTCCGATGGGCGCGATTTTTTTTTTGTGCATGGTTTTTTGCTCATAAAATAAAAACAACAAAAGATTTTTTTCAAAATTATTTTTTTTATTTATTGAGTCATTCAATAGCTACAAATTGTAGAACAATTTATTCGAAATGACCACCATTTGCTTTCCAGCTCGAGCGAAGTCGATCCGGTGAGTCATCGATCGCAGCACGCACGACATGCATAGGAAATTTCTCCACTGCTTAGACAAGAGCGCGTTTTAGAGCAGTGGTCCACACTACATGGTTTCCCACAAGAATGGTAGAAACAAGATTACGCGTTCCGCAGTCCCGTTATCTAATGCTCTCTTCCTCAACTGAGTGCATGACGTCACACAGAACTTCTGCTTAACAAAAACGTATCCCAATGTGCGATCGTTAAGGCAAATTGACGAAATTGAAAATAAATTCTTTCGGAAAAGTAAAATAAAAATATCTACTCTTCTGTATAAAAATATGAAAATTTTCGTATACGAAAAATATCAATTTTTCAAACTTTCAAGATTTTTATCTGTTAAACCATTAGAGACTGACAAAATTTTATTACTCCAATAGGTTTAGGAGGTCCATATACATATTATTAAAAAAAGAAAAAAAAATATTTAGGCTTGGGTCCCACAGTAATATTATTCTAAATTCTGCCAATATCGCTTGTGATGTCATGCTCTCTCTCTCTCTCATTTGCTGAGCGCGTAATCTTGTTTCTATCATTCTTGGGTTTCCCACAAGAATGATAGAAACAAGATAATGCGTTCCGCAGTCCCGTTGTCTAATGCTCTCTTTCTCAACTGAGTGCAAGACGTCACACAGTAGTTTTGTTTGACAAAAACGTATGCAAATGCGCGATCTCTTAGGC
Organism: Pherbina coryleti; assembly: GCA_943735915.1. NCBI lineage: Eukaryota > Metazoa > Arthropoda > Insecta > Diptera > Sciomyzidae > Pherbina > Pherbina coryleti. The sequence goes on from OX030951.1 coordinate 137,772,750, forward strand.
AAATTGACGAAATTGAAAATAAATTCTTTCGAAAAAGTAAAGTAAAAAAATGTACTCTTCTGTTCAAAACTGTGAATATTTTCGTACACGAAAAATATCAATTTTTTAAACTTTCAAGATTTTTATCTCCTAAACTATTCAAGACTGACAAAATTTTATTGTACCTAACCCATCGGTATAGGAGGTCTATATACATATTATAAAATAAGAAAAAAAATATTTAGGCGTCGGTGTGGGAGTAAAATTATTCCAAAGTTTGATAATATCGCTTGTGACGTCATGATCTCTCTCTCTCTCATTTGCGGAACGCGTAATCTTGTTTCTAAAGAGTGATTTTTTAAGTGCCTGATAACTTTTTTTTTAAAAAAAACGCATAAAATTTGCAAAATCTCATCGGTTCTTTATTTGAAACGTTAGATTGGTCCATGACATTTACTTTTTGAAGATAATTTCATTTAAATGTTGACCGCGGCTGCGTATTAGGTGGTCCATTCGGAAAGTCCAATTTTGGGCAACTTTTTCGAGCATTTCGGCCGGAATAGCCCGAATTTCTTCGGAAATGTTGTCTTCCAAAGCTGGAATAGTTGCTGGCTTATTTCTGTAGACTTTAGACTTGACGTAGCCCCACAAAAAATAGTCTAAAGGCGTCAAATCGCATGATCTTGGTGGCCAACTTACCGGTCCATTTCTTGAGATTAATTGTTCTCCGAAGTTTTCCCTCAAAATGGCCATAGAATCGCGAGATGTGTGGCATGTAGCGCCATCTTGTTGAAACCACATGTCAACCAAGTTCAGTTCTTCCATTTTTGGCAACAAAAAGTTTGTTAGCATCGAACGATAGCGATCACCATTCACCGTAACGTTGCGTCCAACAGCATCTTTGAAAAAATACGGTCCAATGATTCCACCAGCGTACAAACCACACCAAACAGTGCATTTTTCGGGATGCATGGCCAGTTCTTGAACGGCTTCTGGTTGCTCTTCACTCCAAATGCGGCAATTTTGCTTATTTACGTAGCCATTCAACCAGAAATGAGCCTCATCGCTGAACAAAATTTGTCGATAAAAAAGCGGATTTTCTGCCAACTTTTCTAGGGCCCATTCACTGAAAATTCGACGTTGTGGCAGATCGTTCGGCTTCAGTTCTTGCACGAGCTGTATTTTATACGGTTTTACACCAAGATCTTTGCGTAAAACCTTCCATGTGGTCGAATAACACAAACCCAATTGCTGCGAACGGCGACGAATCGACATTTCACGGTCTTCAGCAACACTCTCAGAAACAGACGCAATATTCTCTTCTGTACGCACTGTACGCATTCGTGTGGTTGGTTTAATGTCCAATAAAGTAAACTGAGTGCGAAACTTGGTCACAATCGCATTAATTGTTTGCTCACTTGGTCGATTATGTAGACCATAAATCGGACGTAAAGCGCGAAACACATTTCGAACCGAACACTGATTTTGGTAATAAAATTCAATGATTTGCAAGCGTTGCTCGTTAGTAAGTCTATTCATGATGAAATGTCAAAGCATACTGAGCATCTTTCTCTTTGACACCATGTCTGAAATCCCACGTGATCTGTCAAATACTAATGCATGAAAATCATAACCTCAAAAAAATCACCCTTTATCATTCTTGGGTTTCCCATAGCCCGCGGTCATCGTGTGTTCTTGAGCTTTTGTACACGAAGGAGCAAACAACTCGCTGTGTTTGTACACTGCGTAAAAGTTTGTTTTTTCTGCTGTACTTTCAATTTCAAGCCAGTATGCTTTGAGCGCTCATGTGGTGTGGGAGTAGTTCGCTGTTATATTTATGAATGTACTTAAATATTTTGCAATGTTTCAGGAAGAACATCAATACATTCTATTCTTCACTTTTACCTTTTTTTGATGTTTTTTATGTAAAAATAGCGAAAAACAACCACAAAAATAAAAAAGAAATGATTATATTGAAAATCCAACACTCGACAAGATTTCCTTGCACCAAATGTTGTGAGAGCTTTTAACAATTTCTTGTTTCAGTGTAAAGCTGTGCGCTGTACGGACAGCTCTTTTTGTTGTTGTTTGAAGCGTGCGTTGATCACCACTGCTTTAGAGACTCGATATTTGGGTGTCGAATAGAGCAAGCCATACCCTCTAACACGAACCACAATTAATAACCCAATAGGTTCAGGTCTGGGCTACCCGCTGGCCACTGATCCGTGGAAATAAAGTCCTACATTGTTTTTGTTTTGAGCCACTCTTGAGTCAATTTAACCTTATGGGACAGAGAAGAATCTATTTGATGACTCTATCATTGTGTTTATTGAACGATTTCTCTACAGTGAAAATTTTTTCGTCAGTAAACAGAATTCGTCTTTGGGCACTATCTACGTGCTTGAGAAGTAACGCCTTCGATTTTCGCTTACGTTGTTCCTTTGACGCTACCGTGAGAAGATGCCCGGTGTGTCTTTTGTATGATTTGAGCCCCAAGTCATATTAAAGAATGCGAGAGCTTGATTGCGCCTAGATATTCATCTACCGCGACAACATTTCTATCCTCCTCAATATCCTCAAACAACTTCACAGTACGATGCTCAAAATTACGAGTGTCTCCGAGTAGTTGTAGGGTCTCAGTCACCCGATTTGAGTTCTTTTTTTTTTTTGGTGGCCACATCCGTCATTGACATTCTATGAAATTTTTAAATTGATAGCTTGACATTTGTAAAAGTGACGTTGTATTGAGTACATCTGCGATTGTGCGTGTTTTTGATTTTTTACAATTTTAAAAATGGAATTGAATTCGCAACAACGAGTTTGTATTACTCTGAAGAAAACAACGATACTCTGAAGAAAACAATCGTTTATCAGTGGCACGAACGTTTCAGAAGTGGCCGTCAGTCCGCGAACAATACTGAACGCAGTGGCAGGCCATCGACATCAAAAACCGACGAAAACATCAACAAAATCAAAGAATGGATGACCGGAAACCGCAAATTGACCATAAGGGAGATGGCAGATGAGTTGGGCATTGCTTTTGGATCCGTTCGTGATATTTTTGTTCATGATTTGGGCCTCAGACGTGTTCCTGCAAAGCTGGTGCCGAAAGACCTAAATTTCATGCAAAAAAGGGACCAAACAGATCATTACTGAAGACGAGGCCAAATGAATTCCTACCACAAGGCCAAACAGTCAACAAGGAGTGTTATTTGGGCGTTATGAGACGTTTGCGTAAAGCAATTCGTCAAAAAGACCGGATTTGTGGGCAAGCAACTCGTGGATCTTGCACCAAGATAACGCACCGTCGCACAATGGTTCCAAATCGAAAAAAACGGCCAAGACCTAATTTTTAAAGAAATTTGAAAAATTTTTTTGACTTCAGATATCTATTAAAGATAGACATAGGAAAAAACTGCGTTCTCAATTTTTTTTAAAAAATTTTTTTAAGGATTTTTGAGGACTTCAAAGTCTGACAATGTCGCCATTTTGAATTTCGAATTTTTGACTTCAGATTCGCAATCAGCGACCCCGAAAACTTTTGGGGCAACACAATTGTACTGCATAATATAGTTATTATAAAAATGAGCATGTTCATGGCCGCCATTTTTAAGCCGCCATTTTGAATTTCGAATTTTTGACTTCAGATTAGTGATCAGCGACATCGAAAACTTTTGGGGCAACACAATTGTACTGCATAATATAGTTATTATAAAAATAAGCATATTCATGGCCACCATTTTTAAGCCGCCATTTTGAATTTCGAATTTTTGACTTCAGATTAGTGATCAGCGACATCGAAAACTTTTGGGGCAACACAATTGTACTGCATAATATAGTTATTATAAAAATGAGCATGTTCATGGCCGCCATTTTTAAGCCGCCATTTTGAATTTCTAATTTTTGACTTCGGATTAGTGATCAGCGACATCGAAAACTTTTGGGGCAACACAATTGTTCTGCATAATATAGTTATTATAAAAATAAGCATGTTCATGGCCACCATTTTTAAGCCGCCATTTTGAATTTCAAATTTTTGAGATCAGATTCGTGATCAGCGACCCCAAAAACCTACCAATCATCATTTTCATGCAGATTAGACAACTCCTTGAGGTTTTGGCCGTCTTTTTTCGATTTGGAACCATTGTGCGTCGCACAATGCCACCATTACCCGTGAACATTTGGCTAAAAACGAAATGAATACCATTTAAAAACCACCGAATTCACCTGATTTAGCTCTCTGCGACTTTTTCCTATTCGGTCAACTCAAGAAACCGCTCCGTGGAACGCGTTTCAGCACCGAAGATGAGATCATGGAAAAATCAAAGATAGCTCTGATGGCCATACCGCAAACCGAATATAAAAAAATGTTTCGAGGAATGGATCAATGGAGCTGGCATAAGTGCGTTGCAGTCGATGGGGAGTACTTTGAAGGGGGCAATATAGATTTTGATAAATACTCTTGTATTTTTAATTATCTGAATAATTTCCGGGAACTTTTCGATCAGTTTGGTATGCGGCAGTAACTGTTTGATCAGTTGAAATTAATTTTTAGTGGATAATTTTTTTTGCTATCGAAGAATGTGATAAGCATTGTCTTGATTTTTTAAGAAACTTCTCGTCTTCTTTGACCAACCATATGTTTCATTGATTTATAGATACTTGATTTTGAGGTATTAAGAGGTTAGGCCACCCTAGATGCCACAAAAATAAGCTCTCTTTGGCATTTATTTTCCGAAATACTGCGCAATAAATCGAGATTCTAAAAATGGGATTTTATTAAACATATAAGTGACTATTCCAAATATTTGAAGCCCATATTTGAAGTTTACGGTCGGACAAACAGCTCCTGTAATTTTTTAATTATAAAAAGCCAATTATTTTTTTGACGTGACGAAGTTACGTTGTACTGCTCCAGTTTCCAAAAAAGTTGAAAAATGAATTTTTTAAAAATTCATCTGCGTTTCATTGAATTGTTACTCGCTGGGTATAAGAGCTATGATTAAAAAAATAGTATGACCATAAAGGTTAATTCTTTCACTATATTAAAAAAACAAACAAAAAATTTAATACGGCATAGGGACGTAGTGGGAGCTGCGTAAGCAACGCAACTGAAAATTTGTTACTTGGAATTATTACTCGTTGAGTATTAGTGCTAGGATTAAAAGTACGATACGCCAATAAAGGCCTACTGGAAGCCCTCACAACAAAATTAGACAAAAAATTTCTGACATCATGGGGACGGTGAGAGAGCCGCTCAAAGATCGACAACGCAACATTCATGCAGCGGCGTTGCATTGAATTTTTACTCAATGAGTATATAAGCTACGATAAAAGTTTAAAAAGGAAAATAAAGTTTTTATACATGGCCTTACGACAAAAATAAAAAAAAAATTCCGGCGTCGTCAGGCCGTGAATATAGCACCTTATGTAACAGAAATGTTATATCGTTGCATGGAATTATTACTCACTCAGGAGGAGTGCTACAGTAAATTTTGTTTTACGACAGCAGGGATGTGCTATTACGCTTTACAACCAAATTACAAAAAAAATTTTGTTGTCATGATTTCAGGGATGCAATCACATAATGCATTAAAAATGCTACAGCCATGAAAAAACGTTGCATGGATTTTTAACTCTGTGACTACTGGTGCAACGGTAAATTTTAAGGAACGAAAACAAAGGTGAGGTCTTCGGGCATATGACAAAAATAAATTTGACGGCGTGTCAAAAACCCTCAGGGAACCGCCTAATGTGACGCATATGCATCACTTTTGCTGGATTAATTGAAATTAGAGCACAACCAATGGGGAAGCAAAAAAAAAAGCTAAACGAAAAGCACCAACTCCAAATCCAACAACATTTCCAACACCAACACCAACACCAACACCAACACCAACACCAACACCAACACCAACACCAACACCAACACCAACACCAACACCAACACCAACACCAACACCAACACCAACACCAACATCAACATCAACACCAATACCAACACCAACACCAACACCAACACCAACACCAACACCAACATCAACATCAAAATCAACATCAACATCAACATCAACATCAACATCAACATCAACATCAACATCAACATCAACATCAACATCAACATCAACATCAACATCAACATCAACATCAACATCAACATCAACATCAACATCAACATCAACATCAACATCAACATCAACATCAACATCAACATCAACATCAACATGAACATCAACATCAACATCAACATCAACATCAACAACATCAACATCAACATCAACATCAACATCAACATCAACATCAACATCAACATCAACATCAACATCAACATCAACATCAACATCAACATCAACATCAACATCAACATCAACATCAACATCAACATCAACATCAACATCAACATCAACATCAACATCAACATCAACATCAACATCAACATCAACATCAACATCAACATCAACATCAACATCAACATAAACATCAACATCAACATCAACATAACCATTAACATCAACATCAACATCAATATCAACATCAACATCAACATCAACATCCACATCAACATCAACATCAACATTAACAACAACAGCAAGAAACTTCGTCACGTCTAAACCTACGGGTGTGTCCACGGCACAGCCAACTCTTTTTTTTTTCGATTACATATAATATCTGCTATAGAAGTACGTGGGATATTTTAAAGTTTTTAGTAGTAGTAGTAGCAGTAGTAGTAGTAGTAGTAGTACATAGTAGTAGTTTTTTTTTTATTTTTTTTATTTTTTATAATTAGTAGTAGTAGTAGTAGTAGTAGTAGTAGTAGTAGTAGTACCAGGTGGCTAATACTAAAATTCAAATACCAAGTACTTACGACTTTTTCCGACCATCATTTTTTGAGACATCATTTTTGAGATCATAAGGGACCATTTAAAAAAAAAATAAAATTTTTAAATGCTTGGGTGGCTATCCCCTTAAGAAAAATTTAAATTGCTAGAACATATTAACACATATGTATTAACACAAAGCATTCCTTTTACAATTATCAAATTTTTATTGTGCTGCTGCTAAAAGCTAAAAAAGTAATAAAGAAAACAAACAAAAAAGGTGGCAACTTTTTGTAATTATCTTATGGCTATAAAAGTTGTGGCGTCCGTGGCGTAGTTGGTTAAAGTGCGTGGCCGCTATGTCAACGAACCTGGAAGCCCAGGTTCGAACCCCAGCAGCGACAGAAAATTATTTGAATTAAAATTAAAATAATATTTCTGTACGGCCGCCACCTCTCTGCAGACAATGGCAAACCTCAGAGAGTAATCAAAATGCCATGTGAAGCTTCTTGAGAACGAGAACATTCCGTTCATCGCCGTTCGGAGTCGGCGTTAAGCATGTAGGTCCGGTTCTCGGTCAATTGTGTACAAACTTAATAACACGCACAACACAATTGATCATAAGAAGCTAGGTCAAAGTCCTTTCAAGGACTGAAATGGCCAGTTATTTATTTTTTTTTTTTTATAAAAGTTGTTCGCCATAAAGCTTAGCAGCGGCTAGCTGAATGGCGGAGCATATTTCATCAATGATTAAAAAGCACAAAAAAAAGAAAAAAAAAATAAAAAACAAAAACAAAGAAATACCGGGAAAATTTACTGACTTGCAAAAGTTTGCTTAAATTTTGTTGTTTTCTCTGCTTTATCGACTTTTATTAGAGGCGAATAAATTTTATCAAAATGAGTTTTCTTTCTCTTGTCGTTTTAATGATTTGAAGAAGTTTCGGTCTGTATTGTTGACAAGAAAACCAAAAAATAACAACCAAAAAAAAAAAAAAAAAAAACAAAAACAAAAAAAAAACAAAAAAAAAAACAAATACAAAAAATGAATAAAACAATACAACATGGTTTAAACAGTACTGCTTGGAAATATTCAACATTCATAGTCAACCCCCTTAGCAGCGCCTGCGCCTGTTAGTCAGCTATATAAAAAAGGACCTGTTGCGACGCAGCATGTAGCAGGCAATTTTTTTTCCATTGAATATCAAACATAAATGTACACATAAAAGTTTTATTTGTTATGCTACGAATTTTTTGCATACTTTGCTATTTTTTTTCTGGGTATTATTGTATATTTTTGTTGCTAACCAAAAATTTGGTTCTTATTCAAAACATGTACGAGCGTCTCTACATGCAGGAGTTAGATGTGTGCTTTTGTTAGTTTTGTGCTGCAGCAACTTGCGGCATTTTGTGAAATTTTGTGGCATTTTTCTTGTATTTTTTTTTTTTATTTTTTTATTTTTTATCGTTTTTATATGTGAAGCCTGACTTTGCAACATTTTCCTAGAAAGTAACAATGTTTTTTGTTCACATATATTTGATATACATACATGTCGAAAAAGTTGTATTAATTTCAAATTTTTTTACTTAAATTATTGTTACCATTTATTTCGTGTTTTAAGTAGTATTGGTTAAATATTGTTACGATTGTGTTAATGAAATATCACAGGCTTTCGTACGTTTTCATTATATTTTTAAATTTGTTTATATAAAAAGCTTTTTGAACATTTTTGCTTTCAATGGCTGTCAAACACAAATAATGACGCAAATACTCAAAATTTGACTGTGATATATTAACAAATGGTAGTTGGTAGCTCCACCGTTGAATTTAAAGTTACGAGAAATTTGAAAAATTGTTTGAATATGAGAAAAGAAATGCAGAAAGAGTAAAAAGTAGCACCATAGCCTGGCCTAGATCCGAACCTAGGACCCCTAGAGTGGCAGTCAACGCTACCTACTCTACGATTTCTGTGGTGGCGCTACCTACTCTACGATCGTGGCTGTGTCATGGACACACCCGTAGATATTGAGATAATATCCTTATCTTTATCCTTATCCTTTTTCTTAAATTCGTTATAATACTTGTCCTACTCCTTCTTCAAATTCCTTTTTTAATCCACATCCAAATTTCTGACCTCATTCTCGTTCAAAACCCTTTCCTAATCCTAACACCACTTCTTATACCAGTCCTTTGCCCAATCTTTGTTCTAAATTTTGTCCTAAATCTTGTCCTAAGTGTGTCGAAATGGTCACATTAATCCTTATTTACTTATCTGAACCCTTGTTCTAATCCTTTTTCAAATCAGTGTTCTAATCTTTATCCAAACCCTGGTCATTATCCTTATATAATTCCTGGTTCTAACAATCTTTGAATCTCTATCCAATTTTGTTCTAATATTTGCTTTAATTTGTTTATATTTTTACCATTATTTTTTTACTTTTATTTTAACTATTATTATAATTTTTATTTTTTCATTTGTAAATATAATTTTATTTTTATTTAATTTTATTTTATTATTACTTCAATTTTTATTTTTATATTCATTATTCTTTTCACTATAATTTGTAGGTTTGTTTGAATTTTATTAATATTTTTTATTTTTTATTACTTTTATTTTTATTTCTGTTTATTTATTTATAATGTTATTTTTGCTTTATCTTTATTTTTGTTTTATTTGTATTTTTATTTTATATTTTTATTTTTATTTTTATTTTCATGTATATTTTTATTGTTACTTGAAATTTTATGTGTGCGTTTATTTTGAATGTTATTTGTATTTTGATTTTTGTGTTTTTTATTTTTTTATTGTAGTCTTAGTTCTGTTTTTATTTTTACTTTAATATTTTTATAACTATTATATTTATTTCTATTTGTATTCTTATTTTGATTATTATTTTTTTATTAATATTTTATTTTTTAGTTAAATAAATATTTTTATTTCTGTTGTAGTTTTTATTTTTACTTCTGTTTTTTGTTTTTTTTATATATGTTTTATTTGTATTTTTATTAATTTTCTTGTTCTTTTTATTTCTATTTCTTTTTGTTTATTTATTTTAATTTTTTCTTGGTCATCTTTATTTTTGTTTGTTTTTATTTTTGTTTTAATACATAGTTTTGTTTTTATTGTTATCTTTTAATTTTTTTTTCCTAATATTTTATTTAGTTTTATTTAAACTTTCTTATTGTGATTTTTGTTTATATTTTTATTTGTTTATTTGTTTTTTCTTATGTTTTTATTTGAAGTGTAAATTTTATATTTATTTGTATATATTTCTTATTATACTTTTTTATTTTTATAATATTTTTGGTTTTATTTTAATCTTAATTTGAAATTCTATGGTATGATTTTTTATTTTAATTGTTTTTCAGATATTATGTTTTATATATATTTATAGATATTTTTCTTTTTATATATATTAGTGTTTGATTATTTTTTTCAATTCTTTTTAGTTTTTTTTTAATTTCAGTTTGTATTTTTATTTTATTTTTTATTTATATAAATTACTTTTTGTGATGTTCATTCCATTGTTGTTTGGAAATTTCCTTATATTATAATTATTTATATTTTTTTAGTTTTTATTATTATTTTTATTTTTATTTTGATGTAATCTCTTATTTCTATTGAATTATATGATTATTTTTATATTGAATATAAGTTTGTTATCTTTTTTATTTCTATTTTTGTTTTTATATTTAATTCCGCTTTTATTGTTATCTTTAATTTTTTTCATTTTTTTATTTTCAGTTTTCTTATCATGTTTTTATTTCTATTTTTATTGCTTTAATTTTTGCTGCTATTTTTTTTTTTAATTTTAGTTTGATTTGAATTTGTATTTATTTCTTATTAATCCTTTTTTTATTTTTATTATATTTTTTTAATTTTAACTTTGGGTTTTATTTTATTCTTAATTTTAATATTTATTTTGATTGTATGATTTTTATTTTAACTGTTTTTCAGATTATATATATTTTTTTATATTGAAAACAAATTTGAACTTAAGGCCACAAATATTAAGATTATATTTTTTATATTAAATTTTTTTATTTTTTTTTAATTCCTTTTGCTTATTTTTACCTTCGTTTTTTTTTATTATTATTTTTATTTTATGTTTAATTTCTTTTGTTATTATGGTACTTATGTTGTACTTTTAAAGAACCTAGTTCTTATTGTACTTTTTATTATAGCGTGAATAAATAAATTATTATTAATTAAATTTTTATATAAATTTTTTTATTTATTTAATGTTATATTGTTTTGATATTTTCTTATTTTTGTATTAGTGTATATTTTTAAATTTTTATTATAATTGTTATTTTTTTTTATTTTTATATCAATTTTAATATTTATTTCAATTTTAATCTTTATGATTATTTTTATAGTAAATTAAGTGGTTTTTTTAAATTATTTATTTTTAATTTAATTTCTATTGTTTTTATTTATTGTTTTTAATATGATATCTTCTTTTATATTTTTTATTTAATTATTCAATTATAGTTTTAACTTTTGTTTTGTTTTATTTTTATTCTGATATAAAATCTCATATATTTTACTGTCTTATATTTTATTATAGTTGTAGAAATCGTTTTTTCTTTGTTTAATTAAGGTAAAGAAATACTAATATAATAAAAGTTCTTATACACATAAATGGGAAATATATTCTTAAGATATATATTATCAGATATATTATCAGATATGTTATCAGAGATATATTAGCAAAAAACCGTGGTAATGCTTCACTAAAAAAGTCTATACATATCCTTAGCCTCCCCTTATAAACCAAATATGGCTTTCAGCGTACTTATAAGTTAAGCAGATTATCTTTTTCGAATATTT
>OX030951.1:137789378-137799378 GCA_943735915.1 Pherbina coryleti
AAAATAAAAATCAAAATCAAAATCAAATCAAAATCAAAATCAAAATCAAAATCAAAATCAAAATCAAAATCAAAATCAAAATCAAAATCAAAATCAAAATCAAAATCAAAATCAAAATCAAAATCAAAATCAAAATCAAAATCAAAATCAAAATCAAAATCAAAATCAAAATCAAAATCAAAATCAAAATCAAAATCAAAATCAAAATCAAAATCAAAATCAAAATCAAAATCAAAATCAAAATCAAAATCAAAATCAAAATCAAAATCAAAATCGAAATCAAAATCGAAATCAAAATCAAAATCAAAATCAAAATCAAAATCAAAATCAAAATCAAAATCAAAATCAAAATCAAAATCAAAATCAAAATCAAAATCAAAATCAAAATCAAAATCAAAATCAAAATCAAAATCAAAATCTAAATCAAAATCAAAATCAAAATCAAAATCAAAATCAAAATCAAAATCAAAAGCATAAGCAAAAGCAAAAGCAAAAGCAAAAGCAAAAGCAAAAGCAAAAGCAAAAGCAAAAGCAAAAGCAAAAGCAAAAGCAAAAGTAAAAGCAAAAAGTAAAAGCAAAAGCAAAAACAAAAGCAAAAGCAAAAGCAAAAGCAAAGCAAAGCAAAATAAAACCAAAACTGAAAGAAAAAGAACGCAAGATAAAAGCAAAAGAAACAACAAAAACAACAACAATAACAACAATAACAACAATAACAACTACAACAACAAAAACAACAACAACAACAACAACAACAACAACAACAACAACAACAACAAGACAACAACAACAAATTTAAAGAAGTTCCGACAATCTGAAAACAAAAGTTATGATTTCAAGAGTTTTTTTCGTGGCAACCAACACTGCTCACAAATAACAAAATAACGGTATGAAATTGAATTTTAAAACCGGAAAAGGACTATGACCATAGCTAGGATATGAATTTAGTAAAAATTAAGACACACCTAAAACACACCTTTCCAAACTAGCGAAAGGGATCCGAAACAAAGAGATTCGGACAAGGACTAAGTCAAGAATTTGGTCATGGACAAAAAACACGAAGATGAAGTAAGAAAATTATTTTGAAAAATAAAAAAATAATATAAGGGTGAGGACAAATTTGGGAAAAAAAACACGAATATGGACAAGTATATGGACAAGATTAAAGAAACAATGTTATGACACAGCCAACTCGTTTTTTAGCGAATTTTCACTATTTCAATGCATTGAGCGAATGTGCATCGATCCATATCTAAAAATCTTAACCTAGTTTTTCTTTGTCAAACGTCATCTAATGAGATTTCTATGTTGATACCTGAAAAAATGGTAAGAAATTTAAAATGACACCTCTTGTTGAAGGACTCTATACAAACTTCGGGATGATCATGAATAAAAAATTACAAAATTATATGATTTCCTAAAATTTAATTTAAGTTAAAAAGTAAAAATTTCAACGATTTTTCAAAAAAGAACCTAGGCTTCTGAAAAAAAGTGAGTACGGCTCTAGACTAAGACTCTCTTTTTAGAAGATTTTCATGTGTAAAAAAATAATAAGCATTGTTGTTCTGTGTTATAGCACAACTCAAGTACCTTCCAGCATATGCTCCAACTACTCAATAAAGTTAACATAACTATCTCATAAAAGTCAAACCCTTGCAACAACTTTAAATCACATTGCAGCACATTTTGGCTCACATCGAGCTTTTTGCAGCACATTTATTTTTTTAGTTATTCATCAGAAGTGCAGTGCTAACTTCATACACACACACACATGCACATATATAAGTGCTAATTTAAGCTTTTAATTTACCATTTTTATTGCACTGAAAACTTATGGAATATTTTTTATATGCACCCCACTGTTGTTTCCCACATTTTATGCGCTTTCTTGGTAGCAAATACAATTTTATATCTAGCCTGTGGTGATGTTTCTGTTCTTGCTGTTCTTATTTTTATTGCTGCACAATTTAGCAATGTTAAAAAATCTTTTATTGCACTCACACACAAGTAGCTAGCTACAGAGGAAATTGTATGAAAGTCACACACATAGATTCATGCTCATACATATACGTCGTTCACTAATGCAGTTACATGAAAAATCAATTCGCCAGCAAATGAAGTCCTCAACAAGGACTCAGCAGACCGCAGCAGTAGCAAGCAAGACGGAAAGAAGAAAAAAAAAGCGCACACACAAAAAAGAAAGGAAACCAATTTTCTTAAATCTATCGGAAGCTCTTTTATACTTGCACAGCATGCAGCAACATGAAGAGTTGAAGCGCTGTGGCATGAGTGTGTGTGTGTGTTTGTGTGTTCATAATAGTGTTGGCAAAGACGAGACTTTAAGCCATTTATTCTTTCAAGTTGCTGCTGTTATTTTGTACAACCACCACCACCGCCGCGTCTATTTTTTCCGCTTTCTAGACTGGTTTGCCAACGTGTGCTGTTCCATTCGCTGTATCTGCCTGTCCACAAGTGTGTACCACAAAATTATGTGGCCACATTAAGCCCCAACTTGAGTCAATAGTCTACATAGAGTCTCTATAGCCTTGGCCCACGAGCACTAGTCCAACCTCTAGCGACCGCTCAAGAACTTTAAAAGTTGCCATGTCCCGTAATGCATGCAATCGACGTTTTGTAACGTTTTGGTGTTAAATTTGTTGTGCGTGCATGCGCCCCAATAGACGGCCGTTTAGAGCGTTACTGACACCTTTTTGGGTTCATTTTATTTTGTCGTGTTCTTCTTGCAATATCCTTTTTATTGTTATAAAACTTTATTGTAAGCTTTTTTGGACAAAATTCTTACCTTTTTTCTTGTAGTCGTTTTTGTGCAGCACTTTGTCGATATTTTTGGTCCCTTGTCAATTTTTATTTTCTTTTATTCTCGTATTTTTATTTTTATATCCCTTCAATTATGTGCTGCTCTCAAGACAACTAAGCCAACGAACCCTTTACTGACCTCACTCAAATGGTTGTTGTTGGATGGTTGTGTTCTGGGTGGCTGGGTTGACGTCGATTTATCAGTTCAGTACACAGCTCAAAATTTTTATTTGCAAGAATTTTATTACATTTGATTGGAAATTTTTCGAGTAGGCATGCTTTCTTTGCATTATTATTATTTTTATGGTTTTGTTTATTTTCTTTTTAACCCTCAAATGATAACTTTGGCGTTGTCTGCTTTAAGGTATATGTCCAAGTTGGTTTTTGCCATGTTTTTTTCCTGGCTTCAGCTCATATAGCATTCCGTTTTGTGTATTGCTGTTGTTGTTAATGCTGTTTGTTGTTGCTTTATGAACTCCTTGAGGATTTTTTCATTTTATGTTTCTATGAATTTTTAATACATCGAAATAAAAGTCAAAGGCAACAATGGCACCAACAACGACAGCAATAACAGCACTAATACAATAAGACTACGAAGAGCAGTAACAGCAGTAGCAGCAGCAGCAACATCATCAGAGCACAGAAAGAAGCAATAAACCTTAAGGACATTCATTCATTCAATCCTTAATGCAAATGTTATCCGGTCAGGATGGCAACAAAAGCTCTTTATTTGCTTCCGAGTGTTGGCATGTGTGTGTATCTGTTCGTATTTTGAGTTAAAAATTTAAAAATGTATATGTGTCAAGGGCCTTGAGTGCGAAAAAGGACAGTTCTAGCTGCTTAACCACGGCAAAAGGATTAAATATTGAATTTAAAACTGAGAATCTATGATACGGTTAGCAACAAAATAATAATTCTTAAAAAAGAGTGTTGTTTCTTTTTTTTTTTCTCTCACTTGAACTTGTATGCTTTGGGTTAGCAAATAAATTGCTACAATATCTTTTGTGGAATCGTATTTTTATATCTAATGGGGTGCTTAGATTTGTGGACTCTTGCAGTTTTTTGTGGTTGGAATTGCAGAAAAATGTAGCAAAGGTCTTTATTGGTTAAGTATAAGAGATAGAAAGACGATTAACGGATTTTTATGACTAAAAGATCTAAGGGCTAAATGAAATTTAGGTAGATATTAAAAAATATTGTGTAAAAAAACAAAATGAAAAATAAAATAAAATTGCAGAAATCAGAAAGAAAATAACAGAAATTATAAATAAACAACATTATACAAACACAGGAACAGATAAAGCAAATAGATACAGATACAAAAAAGATACCGGAAGATAAAAAAAAACCAAAATTCAATATTCCACAAAAACTATGGGGATGCAAGATGCAAGAGAAAACTAACAACCTAAAAGACACGATAAGCCTAAGAGATCACGAAAGGTAAAAAAATAGAAAAAAATATACGACACAAGGTACAAGATACAAGATACAAGATACAAGATACAAGATACAAGATACAAGATACAAGATACAAGATACAAGATACAAGATACAAGATACAAGATACAAGATACAAGATACAAGATACAAGATACAAGATACAAGATACAAGATACAAGATACAAGATACAAGATACAAGATACAAGATACAAGATACAAGATACAAGATACAAGATACAAGATACAAGATACAAGATACAAGATACAAGATACAAGATACAAGATACAAGATACAAGATACAAGATACAAGATACAAGATACAAGATACAAGATACAAGATACAAGATACAAGATACAAGATACAAGATACAAGATACAAGATACAAGATACAAGATACAAGATACAAGATACAAGATACAAGATACAAGATACAAGATACAAGATACAAGATACAAGATACAAGATACAAGATACAAGATACAAGATACAAGATACAAGATACAAGATACAAGATACAAGATACAAGATACAAGATACAAGATACAAGATACAAGATACAAGATACAAGATACAAGATACAAGATACAAGATACAAGATACAAGATACAAGATACAAGATATAAGATACAAGATACAAGATACTTGTATCTTGAGAGTTAGAGTGTACAAGATACAAGATACAAGATACAAGATTCAAGATACAAGATACAAGATACAAGATACACGATACAAGATACAAGATACAAGATACAAGATACAAGATACAAGATACAAGATACAAGATACAAGATACAAGATACAAGATAGAGTTAGAGTTAGAGTTAGAATTAGAGTTAGAGTTAGAGTTAGAGTTAGAGTTAGAGTTAGAGTTAGAGTTAGAGTTAGAGTTAGAGTTAGAGTTAGAGTTAGAGTTAGAGTTAGAGTTAGAGTTAGAGTTAGAGTTAGAGTTAGAGTTAGAGTTAGAGTTAGAGTTAGAGTTAGAGTTAGAGTTAGAGTTAGAGTTAGAGTTAGAGTTAGAGTTAGAGTTAGAGTTAGAGTTAGAGTTAGAGTTAGAGTTAGAGTTAGAGTTAGAGTTAGAGTTAGAGTTAGAGTTAGAGTTAGAGTTAGAGTCAGAGTTAGAGTTAGAGTTAGAGTTAGAGTTAGAGTTAGAGTTAGAGTTAGAGTTAGAGTTAGAGTTAGAGTTAGAGTTAGAGTTAGAGTTAGAGTAAGAGTTAGAGTTAGAGTTAGAGTTAGAGTTAGAGTTTGAGTTTGAGTTTGAATTTGAGTTTGGGTTTGAGAATAAATATGAGTTTGAGATTGAATTTGAATTTGAATTTGAATTTGAATTTGAATTTGAATTTGAATTTGAATTTGAATTTGAATTTGAATTTGAATTTGAATTTGAATTTGAATTTAAATTTGGGTTTGAGTTTGAGTTTGAGTATGAGTTAGAGTAAGATTAAGAGTTAAAGTAGCAAATAAGTAAATTAAAGTTTCTTTATTTTTCTTGCTGTTCTCTATTTCTTAGTGCTTTAATATCGCTGCTCTCTTTCCTTTAATTTTTTTATAATTCCAAGAAATCTTCGCTCAATAATCATTATTTATTTATTTATTGCTTGTTTTTTCGCCCTAATTTTATATTCATATTTTGTTGGCTCTAAGCACCTGGGCAATTACACTCTCAGCTGCTTGTTTTGTTTTTAGTGATTCCTCAACATTTGTGTCAGTTACATGTTTTACATATAATTTAAGGCTCTTTTCTCTGCCGCCCTCAAGCAATTTTCCCAGGACTTACACGCACAATGAAATTTTCATTCGACAGTCGTCCGGCATCTTTAATTCCTACATCAAGTTGCTACCCTCTTCATTCTAAGACACTTTCCTAGAAACTCTGGTTCAATTAACCAGCAGGAATTTAAAGTTTCATGCGTCTTCGTCTTCTTCGTTTTACTCAAACTGCGTTGTTTTTGCACAGCTTCTCTGCTCTTGCACTCCACAAGATACATCTTTTTATACTTTGATTATTTATTCATGAAGACTGTTATACAGCTAAGGCAAGGATATTTTGCAGCTTGAAATATTAAGTAGCAGGTAACTGTTTGGCAAACGCTGTCTTGCTTCGGGCCGGGATGAGTGTGCGTCACGTCATATGCTAATTTCAAGGAAGAATCTGCATTTGAATCGAAGCGTAATGAAACAGGGTATAAAACAGCACAAACTCTCACAGCTTTTCAAATTGTTTCCATAAATAATTTCACCAAGGTATTGAAAATGAATTCGCAAGGATAATGCTTGTCGTGTGTAGTTGTCATAGATGGACAAACAAACGCAGACAAACGAATAGTTTGCAGATTTGGACTGATACAAACACGATGGTGTTTAATTGATAAGCATAGCAAGAAAACGTACAAAAGACATTCTAATGAAAAGGCAGGATAATGCGTTGAAAAGTTAGCAAACACGAACAAGGACATACACAGCTCTAGGTTAAAGTATCCAAGGTAAAGGAATGATGTGGGTTCCCGATGAGATAGCAGCTGAAGGTGTTGAAAAGTATAAAAATTACGTGTGATAGAAAGTGTCTGAAGGATAAAAGTGGGCTGGATGTGATGCGTAGGGGCGCGTGCTATGAATAGCAAGAGTAAAATCAATAATATTGAAATCTATGCTGAAGGCAAAGTATTAAAAAGCTTTGCTTTCACAAATATTGTGAAAAGTCAAAAAAGAGACGTAAAAAGGAGAAATGCAGAGGGAAAATATATCAACCAACAACAACTAGATGTCAAGGAAAATAGAGAAATTTCAAGGAAGAGAAAAAATAGAATAGGCTTAAATGTTGTAGACAAAAGCTAGAATAGGCTTTAAGGTTGTGAAGAGTAATGTAAATAAATAGAATCATGCTGCCTGTACCAACAGGATGCTTGAATGCGACTATCAACCAACTGAACCAACACGATAATTGGGAGTTTTTGTATTTGTTTCTGATAGATTTTTGGCCCTTTTTTTATGGAAATTATAGTTTATTTGTGTTGGTTGCATCAAGAAGATTAGATTTCGCTTAATGTAAATATTCATGAAACTTTTATGTTCGTGTTGTACGTTCTTAGAAGATTTATTTTGTACCACAAAACGAAACTTTGTGTGGCCTTCAAGATGTTCAAAAGGAAATTATAAAAAAAGAGAAAAAAGGGAATATTACAAAATATTGAAGAGAAAAATGTTTTTATTGCATATTGCTTTGCACACATTTTTCAACATATAAGTTGCAAAAAAATTTACTGAGAATTAACAAATACAATTCTATGTTATAGTATGTTTCTAATCCAAGTTTTATTGTATTAATTGGCCAAATTGTATTCATGGCTTTGAAGAAATTATATGTGAAACCATAAAAAACACGGATTTAAATTAGATGAAATGCAAATAACATAGAAAATTAAACAAGGGTTTTTGATCAACATTGAACAAGTGATATCATTAGAAAAAATGTAAAGAAAAGTTACTCATAAAACATAGACTTAACATATCAATAGCATTTAGAATATTTGTAGTTATAAAGGTATAAAGGAATGTTTCCACTAAAGTAAAGTAAAGTGAAGTGAAGTATAAAGGGAATGTTTCAAGCTATAAATTTATAAAAAACCAGCACAATAAAAAAATGTATTAACATTGTGGAACACTATGGAAAAATATTAAGGATTTTTATACAATTAAGTGTATAAAAATGTAAAATAATTCTATGTTTTTAATTTTCATGAGTTGCAAGCGCGTTTTTGGAACATAAACTACAAACAAATTTTCTTAGAAGCAATAAACAAAATTCTATGTTATTCTATGTTTCTACACTAAGTTGACCAAAATGTTTAATTGAATATATTGTGTACTTGAAATCATAAAAACACGGATTTATGATATCATCAGCAAATAATTAACCCAAAGTTACTCGTAAAACATAGAATTGACAATAAGATGAAAGTAAGATGAAACATTGAATTTCAAAATTATTTAATGTTAATCTTTTGTTCCAAAATTTTGTTCCTTTCAACTTTGATCTGCTTTGTAAGCCAGAAATATCAAAACATAGAACTATTTTTTATTGAATCGAAGTAAGTTTCTTAATTAGTCTATTTTTGCATTATATCAAATGAAATAGTTTTATTTTGTAATTACATGTAAATGTTCGTAGTTTTTAGGCAATTTATACAATTTTGACAACTTTTTATAAAACATAGAAAAACATAGAAAACATATAATTTTAAAAATTAAAACATAGATGTTTAAAAACATATAATTACATTTACTGGTTATTGTCAAAATATTTCTATACATTTTAAAACAAAGATAATAGAAAATTAAACAATTAAAGAAATAACATTCATGCCATTAAGAATTAAGGGAATATTTCCAGATATTGCAGAAAAATTTTCACTAAAATTTTAAAAATTTATAAAAAATCAGCATTATAAGAACATACTGATTGCTATGAATGGATATTAAACTTTTTTATATAGCAAAAACAATGCTATGTTTTTCGATGTTCTTACTTAGCAGATATGTTTCAAGACATAAACTACATAAATCTTTACTTACAATCAATAAATACAAATCTATGTTATTCTATGTTTTTATACAAAGTTGACCTAATCTTACACCAACATTTTATTAGTTTTGTAACAACTATAAAAGAAAAGTTTTTCGTAAAATATAGAATAAACATTATGTTACCATTTAGCCAAAATCGAAACATCGAATTTTCGAATTATTTAAAGTTATTGTTTTGTTTATTCATTCCAATCATGAGCTAATATGTTGAACAGAAAAATTGGAAAAATAATTATTTCCCTTTACTTAGAAATTAATGCCTTCCTTAGTTTTTTATCTTGGCAGTATATCAAGAGAAATAGTTGGTTTCTCAATTTTATGACAACCTTTTTAGTTTTTAATAAATTTTAAACATTTTTCGTAACTTTTTAAAAAACATAGAAAAACATAGATTTATATTAACTGGTTTTAGACAAAGCTGCTGTAAATTATGCATAGTAAGAAGCTTGTCAAGCAAAAAAAAAACATAGAATTGTTTTAGTAGTTTTTGTGCTCAATTTAAACCATGTTTCGTAACTTTTTAAAAAACATAGAAAACATAGATTTATATTTACTGGTTAATGTAAAAGCTTTTGTAAACGATTCATAATAAAAAGCTTGTCAAGCAAAAACAAAAAACATAGAATTGTTTTAGTACTATTTAGGCTCAGTTTTTTATTAGAAAAACATAGAATTGCATGTATTTTAATTGTTTCACAGTAAAATTTTTGTTTGCTGCTTGGAAACAGCTTAGAAAAACATAGAAATTCTAATTATTTGAAAAATTTAATAATATTTTTGCATAATTTATGCGTATTGACTTCATTATTAAAGGAAATTATAGAATCAAACGGTATTGATATCTTGCCTAAAGCTTATTAAAATTTTAATAAATTAATTGCTTCGAATAAAATATTTTACAACCACACATATGTGTGAGTGCTTTCATATGAAAAATTTGTGATGTTACATGACTAAAGCTTCCGCAACAATATCATCGAAATATTTTCGGAGTGAGAGTAAAAAAATATGTTAAAAATTAAACGCTTTTGGTGTTTATTGACGCGAATATTAAAACAAATTTCAAATTGTGCAGACGTTTAATGCAAAAGCACTTATTTAAAGCATTTATTTAGAAAACATAGAATGGAAAAGTGCACTCTGTTTGCATTATTTTTGT
>OX030951.1:137804378-137864378 GCA_943735915.1 Pherbina coryleti
GATAGCTCGTTGCTGTCATTTTTTTGCACCATATCTAGTGCAAACAACTATTTTTCTTGTTAACGTCGGCTAGAGTAGCGTAAAAATAGCAAAAATTAAGTAGGTTTAAAAAAAAATAAGAAAAATTTCTAAGAAGCTGCGTTAGAGAAGGATCTTATTTTTTATATTGTTGTTTTTTTTTTTTTTTTTTTTTTGTTAGGACTTAAAGCTGTGCTGCTCTAGGGAATAGTGACAAATAACATATTGTCAGAAAAAGCTCGAGTTTTTGTTTGTTTTGGGTTTGTTTTTTCTAATAACATTGTTGGATGACTTTATTTGGTTGGTTAGACTGACACACAAACTCACACATCCACCCACAGTTTGACACTGTCAAATAATGATATTTAGAAACTTGTGTTTGAAGCACATAAAAAGTTGACAAATGTTGTGCATGTATGTATATAAGAAGTACGTGTATGAGTATTGTTTGCTGACTTCTTGCAGCGAGAGCAAACTCCAAAACTTCATAAAATGGAGGAGAGTGTTCATTAAGTACTTCTACCGAAGCACTTAAGAAGCACATGCTTGGAAAAGTGCTTCAGAAAAGGAAAAGGGAGTATTTTACGCATAAGCGGGAGAGAAAAAGATTTTGAGTTTTATAAAAGAGATGATTTAAAATTTTCAGATTAAAAAAGGTAAAATAAAAAGGTTAAAAAATGGAAGACATAATCCCTATATCATCATTATTTCAAAATTATTACAGAAAATTAATTTCTACTAAACGGTGTCAATAGTGTCAAACGAAGTCGATAGGAAGTAATGGTTTTTATGGTTTAATTTTTAATTTTTTTAATACATACTCATATTTTTAAATTTTTCAAATTTTTTAAAGAAATACTTACACATGTGTGCAGTGAAATAGGTATGAAAAAAAATTCTCAATATAACAATGAAATTTAAATATGATAATGCCCACAAGAAGAATTACTTATTTTTACATCTGACAGCACAGTTTTCATGCGAAAATAAGAGGTCCCGTTAGTTTAAGTGCTAAATGACGAAAAATACGTTGAATTTCTTTGTTTAACTAGCAATTTTGTGTGGACAATAAAATAGGTGCATTGCCTTTAATATTACAAAAAAGCATTTTCGACCGTAATTAAATATTAAAAAGTAAACTTTAAGGTATTGGATGTTATTTTAAATAAAATAATTTTAGTTTAAGACAATTTTTATATAAAAAAAAAAACATAATAGATGGGTCGTGGACATTACTGCAGCGCAGAAGAGAGAAGGACTTTCACAAACAAGGACATATTTATAAATATATTGCCACATCATTAGGAAGATATGAAAACTTTGTGACAAATGCTCTAAAGCCTAAAAAAATGGTTGAGAGACGTGAAACATAGAAGAAAACCTCTTTAGTTGCGGATAACCACATTGTAACTTCGGCGAGATGTAAGGACCAAAATTTTGGTCATAAATTTGACCTACATAATGTGCTTCCACCTTCATTTCAGCCCAACACCAAGAGACGGGAGATCGCAATTTACCTTGGCCATCCAACGGCAGGCACCGCGGCCGCTGTATTCAATTTATATTTGTATTATATGAAAATAGTTTTTTTATTTTATTTGAATACATTATTTTTTAAACATAGCTGAAAAATAAAAGAATAATTCAACATTTAAAATAATGTTTTAAGAAATGTTAAGAAAATACTTTATTCTAGAATAATAGGGTAGGACCCCCCTTAGGTTTCAACTCCACGACAAAGCATTTATTTTTTTTTTGCTAGCATAGAGTCGAGAGTATTTCAGTTAGTTTTATTTTTATTTTTATGTATTCGCGTGTTCCAAGGGAACCGGTAAACTCGCGTGATGCGATACCCACTGATAGACGAGTGTGAGAAGAGAAGGGAGAAGAAAATCACGCCACTCTTATGCCTGATGCTAGGAACGGAACAAACAGGCGAGAGTGAGAAGAGAACGCGAGAGTTCGATCACGCCACTCGTTCGCTAAAAAGTGGAAACAGGACAAACCAGAGCGAGACAAGGAACGATAGGTCGAAGCTCAAGTGCGGATTGAAAAACCAGTCAGTCAGTGAAGAGCCACGGTGGTGGCAAGTTATCAAAAGAAATAAATAAGTACTTAGTGAACGTCAACAGCGCGCAGCAGCGACATAGGCCTAAATAAATAGTGGATGTCGACAGCTCGCAGCAGCAATATAAGAAGCCACATCGAAAAGTGCAGCAACAGCAACGGAAGGACCACGGTCGACAGCAGCAGCAACAGCAAGTGAGGACTGAACGTCGACAGCGGGCAGCGGCATCAAGGAAACACCGACAGCGTTCAGCCGCATACAATAGCCAACAGCATTCACGTCAGCAGCGAAGCCAGGGACTAAGGGTTCCCTGTGAGACAACGAGCCGAAGTGGTGAGGCGTGCGTGTTCTAAGGTGGTATGCGTGATTTTCTTTTTTCTTTTATAAATATTGTCTAGTATCTTATCTACTTACTATCTAAGTTATTTAGTTACTTTAATTAAACTTTAAATCTTTCCTATCTAATAACTTTCCAGCAGAGTTAGTCGCGTGGTTTTGACTCAGATTATCTCTGCCACTCATCTTACCTCATCATCTCTGCCAATCATAAACATTCCATAACTAACCGGACATAGTAACTGCGTGGTTTTCACTCAGGTTACTCTGTCCACCACTCCTATTTAGAATTCCCATCCAACATACTAACTCCGGTGGAAGTAGTTGCGTGGTTTTTTACTCAGACTACTCTGCCAGCGCTCACCATAAATTCCAGTACTCAGTAGAAAATCCTGTAAATACTGTACTATATTTACTAAAGAAAGTTCTTTATTTTAAATTCTTTGATCTCTTATTATCTGTCCTATCTAACTATTGTTTCCATTTCATATTTTATAAATTATCCGTATCAGCTTAATTTTACGTCTATAGTAGTGGCGTGGTTTTAACCCTGTCTATTCCGTCGATTATCATTAGTTATATCACGATAGCGTGGTTTTTACCCCGTTCGTGCCTCTTTAAGTTATATCACGATAGCGTGGTTTTTACCCTGTTCGTGTCTCTTTAAGGACTTTGTTGGTAAGGTATCAGTAGTACCACTTACTAACAGTGCTACTCTTTACGTATATAGTAGTGGCGTGGTTTTTACCCTGTCTACTCCGTCGACTATTACTAGTTATATCACGATAGCGTGGTTTTTACCCTGTTCGTGCCTCTTTAAGAATCTTCACCAGTATTTGTAAGGCATATGATTTCAATATTAGGTCAACCAGAACACGGCACCAGAAACGCTCGCGCCACACCACCACCGCTGGAACGACGGATCTCACAGTCGATAGCCCAGGATTAGTATCTTAAGGACATGGTGAAGTTATATTAAAAAAACATGTTATATATTCAATAATTCTTAACCATACAAATGCTATATTAAATTCTTTTTTTTATTTTTGTTTGATTAATAAGTTTTTACATTTATTACTTATGTATTATTCTGTTGTGAATTAGTTTGAAGAGGGAATAAAATTATAACGAAAAATTAAAAAGGATTGATTGATTGGTTTAGTGTCCAAAATTAAGAAATTTTTGTGAACGACCCTGGACAGCCGCTTTGTCTGTCCCAGCTATAGACCCTGGTAAACAGGGAGTCGTTACAACGTGATCCTTTCATGTCGTCGAAGGTAATTGCAGCTGAAATAGGTAATATGATCACATCCCGAGATTGGTGAGTGCAAAACTTCCCGGAAATATAGCTCGAAAAGTTCCTTTGCTAAGAACGGCAAATTTGAAGAAAAGGCCAAATTTTGCTTTGGTACATAAATCCTTGAACGGTCCTGAAGGCTTTAAGAAGTGGCCAAACTTTCTGAGGAGTGATGTAACCAAAATAAATTTGTTCAGTAATGCTGCTGAGAGGAATGTTCGAAGACCCAAAAGCAAAGAATTCCATGTTAGATTTACAAAAAAAAAAACCGAAAACAGTGAAGCATGGAGGCAGCAACATAATGGTGTGGAGCTGCTTCTCGCAACAGGAGTTAGGTCCAATACACCGGTTTGAAAGCACCATGGACAAATTCGCTTACAAGGGTTTATTAGATGCTTTTTAAATAATATTTATTTGGTGTCATGCTACCTTATACAGAAGAGAAATTTTGTGGAAATTTTCGCAGGATAATGATCCGAAACATCCATCCATCTTCGTAAGAGCATGATTAACAGAACAAAATTTGAACGTTGTTGAGTGGCCAATAGGGCGTATCGAATTACAATTTTTTTTCGAATTTCACATTCTAAAAGGTCTCAAAAGTTGCATGGGGTTCTCCAGATCAACCAAAAAAATGTTAAGAAAAAAAAAGGATGTCTTCCTGTCCCGCAAGGAGAAAGTTGTTTTTTGAGGAAAACAGTAAAAAATAACGACCTTAAAATGCTTTGACTTTAAAAAAAAAGATACAGTATACCGTGTATACAGTAAAGAAGTGAAACTTCTTCTTTGTATACACTCTTTCTTTTCTAGAATAAGAACGATTTTAGTGTAAAGGCTCGATTATGCAATCGTAAAGCTACGCAACGTAACGTGGCGTAGAGTTCTATCTGGAATAGAACCCATCGCTGCACTAGGGAGAAAACTCAGAGCGTAGCTTTATTGAAAGTTTGAGAGCGAGAGTATGATCGTGAGAAAATCAAGTGTTGCATATTCCGCATATTAAGAGAATAATTTCTTAAAAAGGGATTTTTTTATTTTACATAACTACAATGAGCGATTTTTTTGCCAATGGGAGCTTCAGGTGCATTTATAAATTTGTTTTTCAAAAATTTTTTTGGCATATTAATAAGGAGTTTCACAGAACAATGTCACAACAATAAATCTACCTCAACTGTAAACTTGATCTTAACTTTCATTTTTATGTCTGCCTTAAAAACTAAAAATCAAAAATTACCGGTTATTTTGTACTCAAAAACTATGGGACAAATTTTAGTTATTATTTTTGCTTTAAAAAAATTAAGCCTTATAAATACTTTTTTGTTCAAAACTTTAAATGTGAAAAGATAACTAAAACTTTCACACACACATTATACTTACTATTATTAATAGTAAATAGTTCGATATAAAATTATATAACTAAGATATGTATAAAATAGTTATCTATTGAAAGAACTTACTCCAAATTTTCTTGCGCACAGTGTCAAGTTGGCGTCATGGAATTGCACAATTATCGCAACTTGCATTTGCGTAAACTTGCATAAACTTTTATCTTATATTCTTTCAGTTCTTCTTTGCTTGTAAAGTACATTTTTAATGAAAAATCTATTCAAACAATATTTAAGGATACAAAGTGCATTAACCCACAATATCTAAGATTCAGAGACATAAAGCTTTATGCTTTAGCTTTGCCCGAATTTCTATTAGTTGCATTGAGCAAGGTCGTACTGTAGTTACTTTTTTCTCCATACAAACATTTTTGACTCTACACTAATAGTTCGGGTGTAAAATTAAATGCTAAGAAATTTTCGTTTCTACAGCAAACTACGCTTTATTCAAGAATGATAGAAAAATAGATTACGCATTGCGCAGGTCCGTTATGTTGTTTACTTTTCATTTTGACATTTCTAGCTACGAACAAAGTATTTTTTACGATCATGACGTCACGCTAGACCAAGTTTGTTTCTTGAATCTTTTGCCATTGTTTCATATTTGTTCACATTTTTAACAAGACTTGACAGAAAGCCATATCGTAAGCTCATATCGTAAGTCTATCGTAACGTTGATGCGCAGATCGTAGAAAATTATTTTTACTATCTGCGCAATCAATTTTTCTATCATTCTTGGGCTTTATTCATAAACATTTTTTCATTCGCTGCTCATGTTTGTAAGGTTTGTGTCTGAACTAAAGAAAATCTCTACAAAAATTAAGAATTCCAATGGATTTGCAATGGCCGCCACATAAAAAAAATGCTGCAAAGGGCGCATATGGAGCATGTCTTTGATATTAAACGAAAAGACAAACAAAAAACATGGTTGCGAAAATGTTTATGAATAGCGTTTTCTTGTTTAAAGTTGCACTGCCTCTAAAATGTGTTTATGAATAAGGCTGTTATATTTTCCCGCTAGGAGCGCTGTTTATTTTCCCGGTGCGAATCTACAGCAAAAGTAGTTTGATTAATTGGTATGTAGACAACATTTATATATGAAGACCTTAGCCCAACATATAGCACGTTGGCTTTATAAAACTGGGATTGCAGGTTCAATACTCAACGCTGACAAAGAAATTTTTTTCAGTCTTTTATACAATGTATATCTCTCTCATTCTATCTACTGTACAACATATCTTTCTTCTCTATCGTGTAACGAAATGAAGTAAATTGACCTTGAAATTTCACTCCTCAATATTCTCATTCAAATTTCGAAGCGCCGCCTAAGAAGTTTCACTTCAAAAAAAACTACGTATACCTTAAAGCAAAAGTAGGTATGGCCTTCAACTAACAATATATTGGTAAGCACGATGCCACTCATGATTCTTATCCACAGTTTCCTGTGTGAAGGATATTCGAACCAAAAGTTGCAATAGAGATAACACAGAACTTTTGATTGTTACTCAATAGTCTAAATTTTGGTGATACTGATTATACCGTTAATGTATTCCTTAAAGTTGCCGAATTAATAATTAGCATAATTTTTGCATATGCATTTTCCTATTTTTGAGAAATGTATACTTGAATGCAATTTTTTAACTTTTTCAAAAAAAATAATATAAGATTTTATATCTCGGATACCAGAAATGGTACCGAAGAAACTTTGCTCAATTTGGATTCTTTAAATATTTCTGAACAACACCCTGTCTAAAAGTTTTAATTTAAAATACCAGCTTAAGGCCACGATTTTATTTTCTATTTATTGTCAACCAGTATCACAAATGGTTGATAAATTAAAATAATCTGGAGTTTTTATTCACAATCGATCATAATTGTGGTCTCTGAAATTTTTTAATATTAATATTCTTACAAAAATCTATTAAAACATAAAAGCTTTTAGAAAATATATTATTTCAACATTTCTTTTTTATTATTTAAGCCAAAATTAATTGCAATTAAAAAAAATTTCTGAGTCATATGTGATTTGAGCCCGGGATATATCTGTTCGTTGGCATAGAACGGTTCATGCATGCTAACACTTCAGCTAAGGCTGCCATAAGAAGCATTACATAGTTTATTTACTCTCTGGTAGTTGTCATTAAGCGAAGAGAGACCTCAACCTCTTTAGATCCCGGAATATTTCAGTTCGTAAAAAGTATTCAGCCACGGCCATAATTTTTAAAGTTTAAAATATAATTTTGAGTTCAAAATCATAAAATTTTAAAAAAGAAACCCATGAAATAAATACCTAAGAAATACCTATTATAACTCAGAAGCAGAAGATATATATATTTTTTAAAGCTTTGAACCAAGGATCGAATGAAGGTGAAATCAAGTGAAACAAGCGGGTAGCCGTGGTGACATATGAATTAGAATCTGAGGCAAGTGTTTTGCCTTTACCACAGTAATTTCCAGTTACAGTAGACTCTCACAAATTAGAACCACTTCGTTCCACGGGTGGTTCTAATTTCTGAAATGTTCTAATTTCTGGACGTTTTCTTTTTTCACAGAAATTTAAAAGAAAACAATGAAACTGATTCAAAAAAATGTTTGTTAAGACAAAATAATTTTTATTTATTAATATTTAATGTTTTTTCTAAACATAAAACTCATATAATTCACCTTTTTATGTTTATATCAATGAGCAAAGATCACTTATGAATTGAATAAATAAAGAAACGTTCAGAAATTAGAACCAGGTTCTAATTTCAGAGCGTTAAATATTGAAATGGCAGGCTCTAATTTCTGGACAGTTCGAATTTGTGAGAGTGTACGGTATAAGGAAATCCATTCCACAAACTTCACTACCTCTTACTATAAGTTTAAAGTCGCTAATATTCATGAATTTTCAATTTAAGTTGATTGAAAATGAGGAATATATTTATATATAAATATATTTTTATAAAAATGAGGAAATATATATAGACAAGTTATGATGCAGGCCATGGCCTGGCCGGGATTCGACCCCGGTCTGGGGTGGCAGTCAAATGAGCAACCTACTCATCTACCGCATCGCTAAAATTTAAAATTTCAAATTAACTTCTTAAAAACTACAAAATAGCTTTTCTGTATCGTAAAAAACAAAATAGAACCGTTTTATAAATGGTGAAAATGGTTATAGAAGTGTTTCTATTTTATTTCCTCTGGGTTGTACGTGCCTAGCACATATTTTTCTTTCTTATTCTTATTCTCATTCTGCTGCCCCCTAAATACACAAATGTATACTTTGTTTGCTTTATTGATTAGACTGATCAAAATTACTCTATATAAATTAGACAAAAAAACAAAAAAAAAAAAAAAAAACAACAAAAACTACTGAAGTCTTGATGTCGTTGTGGGATGAACTTATGTTTGCCTAACAACACATCTTTAGGGACGGCAAATAAATAAATTATTTATACAAAAGAGAAAAAAAACAAAACAAAAATATTTACGACAGCTTCAGTAGATGATGTGGTGATAGTAAGGCTGAGAAAAAAAGAACTGAGACAAAGAAAAAGGAAAGCAGAACTAACAAACACAAACAAAAAAAAACCGGATATAAGATGTAAAATAAGATAGTTCAAAGCGTATATTACCGGTTATGCTTTTTAAGTTTTTTGGAGTATTATTAAGGATAATTATTAAGGCTAATTAAGGCCTAAAATTTTTAAAAAAATCTTTCTTAGCCTAGCTTAGACTCAAACCATTTAGATATTGAGATCAATAAGTCAACGTTAAAGTCAATATAATTATTTTACTTTCTAACTGTTTTCACATTTTCATTGTTCTGTTTTTGTTGTTGCTTTTTTTCCATTCATTTATTTGACAGCTTTTGCTGCTTATCCATAATCTTTGATAGATGTCTTAGAACAAAAAAACTTATTGCATACTCCAAGGCTGCGGCTTTTCTGTGTGCTGTATATAAAGCTTAGCCATTTTTCAAACCTGCTTGTTTGTAGTGGTGTTTTTTTTTGTTCGCTCATAAAAAAATACTTAAGTTTATGTTCTTCTCAAATGAAACCTTCGGGGTTTGTTATTTTCAGTTGATAAGCTTTGTAAAAAAATAAGAAAAATTGCAGAGACAGCTCAAGGCATTATCGAAAACACTCATTGAAAATTGTGATGTTGATATTTCTTTGAACAACTATACACATAAGAAGGAAGGTACCTTAAAGCAGCGATGCCCACAGAAAAAAAAAAATTAAAAGAGTGCAACAACAATTTCCACAAAAAGCCGACATCAACAACAAAACGTTGGGTACGTGTATAATACAAGGTAAGCTCATTTTAAGATGGCTGCTCAAATGAGAAATATTGCAACAACAAAGCAACAACAACAATAAGAAAAACTAAAAATTACCAGCTGATTTTGACAACTAGCTCATCCATCATATCCATAATATGAGCCTACCTTGTAATTGTATCATGGGTACGTGGACCATTAAGAATTGCCAACAAGGAGAGAAACATAAAATCAACAACACAAATACAAATTGTGCGTGTTTGGTGCATAAACAAATGTTAATTCGGCAAATTACAACAAACATTTAAATATAAATTTATAATTTTAAATTAAAAATAAAAATATTAAATTTAAAAGAGTAAGACACTGGGCATCCCTGCCTTAAAGTGGGCTCAAGTGGGAAATGAAGAATTTAACTTTTCTTACTTAAAAAAACCAAAATTGCCCGCATAATTTTCAATGTTTTTTATAAATCTGTGTCTACAAGCCATAATCGCTTAAGTCGACTTTAGTGAGAACTGAGTTTCCTTATGTTACTATATTCCTTGAGTATATCTTGGCATATACTTAAAATCTGAAGCTTCTAACATGAACCATACAAAAATTATGACGCAAAATTTAATAACGCTTTCATAGCATTTATAGGGTAGTTAAAAATTTTTAACCAAGTTTTCTCAAAAAAATTTTATATGGCGTTATTTACTCTGAAATGTTTGCCGATGTCTGCAGAATGGTGACGGGCTATCAGAAAAATTTATTTCAATTGAAAAAATTTTGTATCTCATAGCTGGGGTTGGAACTTGGTCTCGATTTGGCATCGATTGGTCCACGCACTTTTTAAAGCACTCTACCACGGCCACCATATTCTTCCCAAAGGTCACCCTTTTTAAGTCACAAATCTGCACGTGACACCTATTAGAGATTGTCCTGATTTGTTTCTTAATGCCAGAGAGATTTTTACTCCAAAAAGACAAGGAATTCTTCTCTCTACTACTACTAAAGAACGGTAGGACAAAAGGACAAGCCAAACCACATGACCGCTATTGACATTTGAGTAAGTGTTAATTTAAGAATTATTGAGCAAACTCCCTTGTCAAATTTAGCCCATCTAGTGTGTTTGGGATTGCGAGAGAGTTGTGTAGCCTCTACTTCTAAGGTAAAATCGAAAAATAGTACAGTTATGGACCGAGTACCTTTTGGATATAATTGAAGATATTTTGGGGGCATTTTGGTTGTTAGTGTTTAATTTTTAATGTAAAAAAGCACAAGATATTCATCAGAGCAAATATTCCAAATAAACTTACGCATATGTAGAAATTTCAAGAGCAATATTTTTTGGAGGCTTTTCGGTTTTTCATAACGAAATTTTAATAATTTTGTTTTTTTTTTTTTTTTTTTTTAGTTTTTGTAATGAGCTTAAAAATATAGTTTCCAAAAAACTTAAAAATATTTTTAAGAACAAAAATAAAAATATGTAGTAAAAAAAAATATGGGTTCATTTGGTCTGGCATGTTTTTTGTTATGATTTTAAAAGAATAGTTCCCAAAGAACTTTTGAAAATATTTTTAACAAAAAAAAAAAAAAAATGAAAATGTGGAATTTCAAATAAAAATTGGGGCCTTTTGGTCTGGCATGTTTCTTGTAATGAGTTTGAAAAGATAGTTTCCAAAAAATGTTTGAAAATATTTCTAGCAAAAAAAAAATGAAAATATGCAGTTTTAAATAAAAATTGGGGTCATTTGGTCTGGCATGTCCAAAATTTAATTTTTTAATGAGCAAACGATTTTATGAGCATCTTAAATATTTTTAAGGCATTTCGGTTTTTGAAAATTTGGAGTATGGACATTTTAGATATAGTTCAAAACATTTTTGGGGCGTTTTGGTTGTTAATGTGAAATTTTTAATGTAAATAAAGCACAAAATATTCATCAGAGCAAATATTCCAGAAAAATTAAAGCCTTTAAAGAAATTTTGAATTTGAAAATATGGAGTATTGACTTTTAGACATAGTTCAATACATTTTTGGGGCGTTTTGGTTGTTAATGTGAAATTTTGAATGTAAATAAAGCACAAAATATTCATCAGAGAAAATATTCCAGAAAAATTAAAGCCTTTAAAGAAATTTTAAGAGTAATTATTTTTGGGGCTTTTCGGTTTTTCATAACGAAATTTTAGTTTTTGTTTTGTTTTTATTTTTTTTTTTAATACATTTAAAAAATAGCTTACAAGCAACTTTTGAAAATATTTGTAACAAAAAAAAAAAAAAAAAATGAAAATATGCAATTTTAATAAAAAATCGGGGCCATTTGGTCTGGCATGTTTTTTGTAACGATTTTAAAAAATAGTTCCCAAGCAAATTTTGAAAATATTTCCAGCAAAATATTAAAATATGCAATTTTAAATAACAATTGGGGCCATTTGGTCTGGCATGTTTTTTGTAATGAGTTTAAAACGAAAGTTTTCAAGCAACTTTTGACAATATTTCTAGCAAAAATATGAAAATATGTAATTTTAAATAAAAATTAGGGTCATTTGGTCTGGCATGTTCAAAATTTAATTTTTTTAATGCATTAAACACTTTCAAAATAAATGTTTTAAATTGTTTGAAACGATTTTATGATCATTTTAATTAAATTTGAGGCAATTCGGTTTTTGAAAATTCGGGGTATTCTATTATGAATGGTCGGTATATAATTTTAAAAAAGTTTTCACGATGGGTATATCTATGACGTTAGTTTTTTTATCTAATTCTCATCCAAATAAATTTCTATTTTATTTTTGATGAATTATTTGGGGTATTTCGGTTTTTGAATTTTCTAATTTTTTCCCATAATGACGAGAATATTGTTACAGAATTTTAGTATGAAAGTTATGTGAAGTTAGTTTTTTTTTTCATTCTCATTCAAATAAATTTCAATTTTATTTTTTGTTCAACTTCATTTTAGTTCTAAGCTAATTGTAGTTCGTGGATTCATGATCACTCAATTTTTAAGACTTTTACCGTTTTTAGTGTGGGCGAATTTTTTTGAGCAGAGTTATTTTAAAGGATTTCAAAACTTTGAAAATTTAAAAAAAAATAATAGTAATACTCGTAGTGTATTTGCAACGCAAAATGAAAAAAAAGCTATATTTAAAGCGTAACTATTTGAAAATTTTGGAGAATTTCGGCCAAGCATGTAGAATTAAGATGGATTTGAAAGCTTTGATAATTTGGAAAAAAATAAAAATAATAGTATATTTGTAACGCAAAATGAAAAATAAGCAATATTTGAAACGTAACCTTTTTGATAATTTTGGGTCATTTCGGTTCAGCATGTAGAATTCTGTATATGTTATTCAGAATTTATATAAATATTTTATTTATTTTTCAATGTAAATTTAAAACAATTTCAATAAAAAGATCAAAGCGATTTTTAAATATTTTTGTACAAAATTTGAGGCATTAGAGTTTTAACAAATTTACCAGTTTCCGTTTTTCAAAATGGTCACCATATGATTGAAGAGTCTTTGTAGCTTGGTTATATATATATATGAAGTAATTTTTTTTTCATTCACGACCTAATAGTGTTTTTGTTTTTTTTTATTCAAATTTTTTTATTTTTTTTTATTTTATTTCTATGTTAATGATAATTTTTTTATTTTTAAGTTTTCAAAACTTTTGCTCTTTGTATGATGGTTAGTTTTTTCGTGTAGTTATTTAAGATGCATTTAGTGTAAAATTCTTTTATATATATTCGTATCGAAAAATGGAAAATATGCAATGTTTCAAACAAAATATGGGGCTATTCGGTCCGAATGCAGAATTATTAATTGATTTTAAAAGTATCAAGAAAATTTTTTAAAATGTTAATTTTACCCCCGTTGGCCGGTTATTTTGGGGCACTTCGGTTCATACAATTTTTTAATTTTTTTTTCAGAACGGTTTGCATATGTTTAAAGAATTGTTACAAGATGGCTGCATGCAGGATTTGAGGCATTTCGGTTTTTAAAATTTTATATTTTTTTCAAAATGGTTAGCATATGTTTGAAGATGGTTCCAAGATGGCTAATATGAATGTTATGGGGCATTTTGGTTTTTGAAATTTTTAATTTTTTCATAATTTTGGGTTTAAAATGTTTCAATTTTTTTTCAGAACGGTTAGCATATGTTGAGGAATAATTACAGGATGGTTAATTGCATGATTTGAGGCATTTCGGTTCTTAAAAAAATTTTTTCAAAGTACTTAGAATATGTTTGAAGATGGTGACAGGATGGTTATATGAATGTTATGCGGTTAGCATATATTTGAAGAATGGTTACAGCATGGTTGTATGCATGAATAGAGGCATTTCGGTTTTTAAAATTTTTATTTTTTCAAAATGGTTAGCATATATTTGAAGATGGTTAAAGGATGGTTATATATATTTTTTGGGTTTCTTAAATTTTTAGGTTTTTCATAATAGTTGTGGAATTTTGGTAGGAAGGTTATATGAAGTAATTTTTTTTTTTTTGTTCTTATCTAAATAAAAATGATTTTTTTCGCTGTTTTGTACACAAAATTGACAATATATGTTTGAAGATGATACAGGATGGTTATATGAATGGTATGGGGTATTTCGGTTTTTGAAGTTTTTAGTTTTTTCATAATTTCGGGCTTAAAATTTTTCAATTTTTTTCAGAACGGTTAGCATACTTTTGAAGATGGTTACAGGATGGTTAGATAAAGGTTAGGGGGCATTTCGGTACTTGAAATTTTTAGTTTTTTAAAAAAAAATTTTTTTTTTGTTCCTATCTAAATAAGTTTGAATTTGTTTTGCTTTTTTGTAAACAAAGCTGGCAACATATAAATGCCAAGCTTAAAATGGGGTTTGGCTATTTTAAGTCTTGTAACAATCTTCTTTAGTATTTGTGTCAATTACAATGTGAGCTTAAAAGCAAGAAAGCTGATCATACGCTGCCAACAGACATTTGTTAAAGCTTTCGCAGCATATGCGCTACAACTGACAGCTGACATTTAAGCAGTTTAAGCTGACATGTGTGAGAGAGAGATAGCGAGAGACAGTGGAAAAGCTAACAGCTATTTAAGCTGTCACTAGCAGCATATTAATATCAACTAAGCAATTTTGCTTCACATCTTATTATTTTATTGTCTTAAGAGCATTCGACATTTAACTTAAAGTCTTGCAATTGTTTTTATTGCAGCTTTTATAGAACAGTAAATGCTGAACTATTTGCTATTAATGCAATTTTGCACAGTGCATCCCACAGGATGTCAGCAAAAATGCAGAGTGACATTAGGAATTTTCTTTAATGACAGCATTTGCAGCGACTTAACGTCAAATAAATGCTGGGTGTGTATGACTGTATGTGTGTGTCTGTAAATGTGTGGTGCAAAAGAGATAAAAATATATTTATATAAGTGTCATAAGTGAACAGCTGTCAGTTTGAGTAGCTGATATTTGAAGCTTGACAGCTGTGGAATACTTACTAAGAAATGTAGACAAAATTGATAACTTAACAATTGCTATTTTTATCAAAGAAATTAAATAAATTGAATTCAGTTATAACATCTATTTTCAAACTGATGTCGGCAGACTTATTTACAAATGAAACTCTAAGTATTTACGACTTTAATGAAAGCTTTTGTACTCAGTGCATATTTTGAATATAGTTCACACTTACTTTACAACAATACCTTTTAAAGAATTTAAGGCATTTCAAATATTTTTTTAATGCAAATTAGAGCAAAGGATGTTGATCGAATAAAAAAATGCTAAATAAAAATAATCAACGTATACTTTTATGAGCGCATAAATTAAACTAGCTCACTGAAGAAAAATTTATTGGAAAAATTTATTGGAAAAATTTCAGCCATACCTTTAAGTAGAAACGTAAAAATGCAGCATTTAATTTTATTTGAAAGGCACGAGCAACTCTTGCCACGACTTTAAAACCTGATAGTCACAAATTTATTGTGCTCTTCAGAAAAAAAAAAAAATGCATAAAAATTTAAAATTGCAGTTATTTCACTTGCTTTTCTAGTGGTTGTGAAAAACACACCCACTGCTTCATAACTTACTTTGGCGCTGATACAGCAACGGAAACGTACGATTGTTAAATCATTTTAATTTGGATTTTTATGACTTTTTCTGATTGTTTTTTTTTTATTTCAGTTTGAAATTAACAGCAGTTAAAACCAATGAGAAACAGTCAACCTGTAATAGAAAGAAGAACAAAATTTAATTGCTTTAAGCAAGCATTTGAAACATAACTTTAGATTTTCCTGCAGATAACATGATAAATTAAATGCTTCTGTTTAGCAGATAAACTGACGAACAACAGAACGATTTTAGCCACACATTCAGCAACAACACAAGCAGTCACTTACGTGGACGACATGTTGTCCCATGGTAAGCTTGTAGTCGGCGAATTTCACTGTCAGCTAGCTGGCAAACACAACATTTCAACACTCAAGCACCCACACACATACATACCCACACTCATCCACACACGCATACAAATAGACAAGCTTAAGCCCACCTAGATACCAACTTAAGCATGATAGATATTGGGTGGTATCACCCTTCGCACGGGTGTGTGTATACGTGTCAGGGGGTCTGTAAAAAATATATCCCTGCTAGTGTGAGCTTGTTTGGCCTTTGGCACTTTTTGTTCGTTATTATAAAACGTTGAATTGTTGTTGTTCAAAATTATTTCAAAAAAGTTGACAAAAGCTTTTTGTTACAAAATCCAAATAGAAATGAGATAAAAATATTTAACAAAAACAATTATAAAATATGGTTACCACCATTTTTAATGTTATAAACTTAACAAGGGAGATACTCTGTTAAAATCAAATTAATTTTGAAAAAGTTTTGTTTAATATGTCCATGACAAGAGTTTTTCTAACAGTAAAACACAAATTTCAATTCCGTTACTATGCCGTAATTAAAAACAATAACAAAAATTGGGCATTAATTGAACATGAATCTACACAAAGCAAGGCCAAGAATTCTTTATAAACTTTTTCTAAGTTACTTTGATGAGAAAAACATTAAAATACTGAGAAGCTCCAATTCCGTAAAAGACAATTAGAACTACTAGAAGACTTCGAAATTTTTTTTAAGATGGTTTAAATTTTCCGAAAATATTAAATTTTGCTAAAAACACCAATTCAACACACAATAAATGATAAATCACAATTCCGTGTTAGCACGGAATTAAACACATGCATAATAATTTGTGTCTGTAAATTAAATTTTGGATTTAATACTTAAAATTTCATAAATCTTACCAAAAACGAGTGAAAAACGAGTTGAATTATGATAAATTACAATTAGCACGGAATTATAAACATGCATGGCAACTTGTGCCTATATGTTAAATTTTTCGTTCAATATACTTATCATGAAACTTTCAAAAAACAAGCACACTTAACGATGAATCATAATTCCGTTACAGCACGGAATAAGAAGCAATCATAGTAATTCGTATCGGTGTGTTCGATTTTGGTTTAAATACTTAAAATTTCATAAGTCTTACCAAAAACGAGAACATTAAATGATAAATCACAATTCCGTGTTAGCCCATGCTATCATGCAGAAACAGAAAATAAAAATTTTTTCTTCAGTATAAATTGCATGAACCTTCCCAAAAAAGAAAACACACTTAATGATAGATTACAAATTCATGTTAGCACAGAATTAGAAACATGCATACTAATTTGTGTCTGTTTGTCAAATTTTGGTTTTAGAACTTCAAAATTCATAGATCTTACCAAAACAAGTACATTTAATGATAAATTACAATTCCGTATTAGCGCGGAATTAGAAACATGCATATCAACTTGTGTCTATGTACTAAATAATTTTTCGTTTATTCTTTTAATAAAACTTCTTAAAAATAAACACAATAAAGGATGAATTACAATAACGTGTTAGCACGGAATTAGAAACACGCATGTTAACTTGTGTCTGTGTGTTAAATTTTGGTTTAAATATTTCAAATTTTTCAAATCTTACCAAAAACGAGCATATTAAATGATAAATTTTAATTCCGTGTGTTAGCACGTAATTAGAACCACGCATCTTAATTTGTTCCTGAATGTTAAATTTTGGTTTCAATACTTAAATTTTCATAAATTTTATCAAAAACCAACACACTAAATGATAAATTTTAATTCCGTGTTAGCACGGAATTAGAAATAAGCATATCAACTTGTGTATGTATGCTTAATTTTGGTTTAAATACTCCAAATTTCATTAATCTTACCAAGAAAGAGCTCATTAAATGATAAATTACAATTCCATTAGCACGGAATTAGAAGCACGCCTATTAACTGGTGCCTGTATGTTAAATTTTGCTTTCAGTAGTTAAATTTTCATAAATATAGTTTAAAACAAATGCACTAAATACTAAAGTACAATTCCGTATTAGCACGGAATTAGAAACACGCATATTAACTTGTGCCTGCATATTAAATTTTGGTTTCAATGCTTAAGTTTTCATAAATGCTATCAAAAACGAGCACATAAAATGATAAGTTACAATTCCGTGTTAGCACGGAATTAGAAACACGCATATTAACTTGAGCCTGTATGTTCAATTTTGCTTTCAAATCTTAAATTTTCATAAATCTTATCAAAAACAAACACTCTAAATCATAAATTACAATTCCATGTTAGATCGGAATCAGAAATATACATATTTTTGCTGCACACACAACCAAATTTGTATTGAAAATGTTGTGCTTTTTTATAAAATATTTAAGCTTGCATAAAAAACATGCGAACTATCAAAAATGTCCATTTATTTTTTTTTTTTTTTTTTTTTTTTTTGGAAAAATGAATATGTTCTAATTACGATATAGTACGTAATAACAAACATCCTTGCAATATAATGCTTTAGTAATATTTAATAGTTTAGGAATGTATAAAACTGCAAAAAGGCTTCACTTGAGTAGATGTGGAAGAGAAAATAGATAAAATAGATAAAATATATGAAAATCTACTAAAGCTTAAAAATTATTTAAAGCAGCTCTATCGCTTCTAACAAAATTTGTACATACTAATAAATTTCAATTCAGTCCTAGAATAAAATTGCAAACATACCTGCAGATTTCAATTCAGACAAAAACTTGCGAAGTATGAAAAAGCCGCTTTTTTGGGTAAAGAGGGTAAAAATGTAAAATTATAAAATAATGTCCGAATATATTAAAAATTTTACAATTTTTTTGTGTAATTATAAAAAAAAAAAATTTGCAATGAAAGCATTACTTCCTATTTTTACACATAAATTATAATTACGTTTTAGTACGGAATTATAAACACACGCCTTTTTGCTGCAAGCTCTATTTTATTTATGTTTAAAACGCCTTAATATACTTTAATAGTACTTTTTTGTTCTCTAAGAAAAACAAATTATGTATTGAAATCATGACAATATATTTTTAAGCATAAATTCTAATTACGTTATAGTACGGAATTAGAAAAAAGCACATTTTTGCTAAAATCTCTACTTTCATAGTGCTCAAAATGCTTAACTATACTTAAAAGATGTTGTGAATTGAACATTAAGTAGTAAATTGTAAATAGTAAATTAAATAGTAAATTGACATAAAAAAAATTTGAGGAATATAAAAATAAAATTGAAAAATATAAAAAATTTTTTTAATAATAAAAACTATCCACGACTGATTAATGAAATAAAAACAAAAAATTTTTTTTATTTATTAATTAATTTGAAGTCGGAACCAGCAAAACATATAAATCTTTAAAATTTCTAATTCCGTGCAAGTACGGAATTAGAAACATCTACTCAAACTTAAGCTCAAAAATCTGCTAACTTATCAGAAATACTTCAGTTGCATGATTTACTCTTAAAAGACATAAAAAAAGCGTCCGATATAGTTTCATAATTCACCTTAACACGTTGACTGCTCTGGGACAAGTCTGACTGGGTCTCACTATTTTTCCATAACAAAGTCTTCAGCAACTTTGATCATACACTTTTGTCTATTAAACATTTTTTTTTTCTAAAATCCATA
The DNA here is from genome assembly GCA_943735915.1 of Pherbina coryleti. Lineage (NCBI taxonomy): Eukaryota > Metazoa > Arthropoda > Insecta > Diptera > Sciomyzidae > Pherbina > Pherbina coryleti. The sequence continues at coordinate 137,823,775 of OX030951.1, forward strand.
ACTTTAAACACAGCTGTTGAACTACTGCCTCAACTATTATTGCTCTCTTCCAAACTGCTGCCAACTTAGTGGTGCTTGATTTTTAATTTATGTTTATTTATTTGAAGCCAATGTAAATATTTACTACCTCATGCTGGGCAATTTAATAAACGACATAAATGCAATTGAACAAACACACTCACATACACATACACACTCACAAACGCAAATTTTAAATTATTTTTAGCCCATTTGAACTCTCACAAATTTTATTGATTAGTGCAAAGCATATTTTTAGGCTCGTAAATCATTTAACGCTTTAAGCAGCTGCTGCCAAGACATGCAAAATTTTCTGCCATAAAGCAACATTTAAGGCTACAGATATAAACAAAAAAAAATATTTGAAAATTATTCACAATCCTTTGGTATGTAGTTCAATGTGTGGTTAGATAATATACATGTGTGTGTGTGTGTGTGTTTATTTAACTCTATAGCTGCCAAAATTAAACATCAAAAGGCTTACTTCGCTTCTTTTAACTTTGCTAGCTATGCTGTGTTTGGCTGGCTGGCTGGTTGGTGGCGATTTTAAGTATTTCTTTTCTCTTTTCTTTCTCCTCTTTTGTGGTTTTACTTATGCAAATTTCTCGAAACCAAAATCACGCAATCTGTCTGTAATTATATCAACTTTGCACAGCGGGTTTCTCATGGGTTGCGGCAGTTGCGGAAAGAAGTGGTGCTATTGGCAGTGGAAAGCTTTTACTGGACATGGAATAATTAAGTGAAACTTTCAATTTGCCAAAAAATAACTAATTGGAAAATTTGCGGTTTGCTTTTATAAACCAAAGCGCCTGAAATTATGCGAAGCTATGCTTTGGCTTTCCTTTAATGTTAATGATGTAAAGAATTTTTCAAGGATAAATTTCACAGAACTTTTAAGAAAATTGATTGAAATTTGTTTGCTCAAAAGCAATTTTGTTAATTATTTTGTTGAACTAAGAATTATCAGAATATACCAAGAATTTCTTAGCACCGGTATCAGACACAAGCATTTAAATTTAATGCTATTAGCTCTGTTCTTTTGTTCCATGTGTTATAATTGTTTTGAAAGCAAGAAACTTAAACAAACACAACAGAAGACTTTAAAAATGTTGGACAAAATAAAAAAAAAAAATCATACAACAAAATTTGTTCAGTTAAATCAATTATTTGTTAATTTATAGATAATTTCCAATTCCATTATAGCACGGAATCAAAAACATGTATATAAATGTATGATATAAGCTATGAAACTTCATATAACCTTGTAGAAATTCCATAAATCTGTTCAGATATGCATTTATACAAGATTTAAAATATTCATTGGCAAAATCATTTACAAACTCTGATTCTGTTATAGCACGGAATTAAAAACATGCGCATAAACTCGGTATTTAAGCATTCAAACTCATCCAAACATGTAAAAATGCCAAAAATCTGTTCAATTTATTTATAAATTCTGATTCTGTTACAGCACGGAATTAAAAACATGCATATAAATTGATGATTTTAGCTCTGAAACTGAAAATTTAAACTCAGAATTATCGAAATATTTTAAAAGATGCAAGCCTTGTCAGTTAATAGCTTTTGTTAAGTTGTCTTTAAAAAATAAAAAATAAATAAATAAGTGGTAGATTTTAAAAGTCGAAAATTTTCATAATTTGTTTAGTGAAACGTTACAATTGCTTCTCAAGAAAATAATTTAGAGTCTATAAAAAAATTATAACTTAAAATTAAAAAATAAAACCAAAACATCATATAACCTTGTAAAAATGCCAAAAATCTGTGCATATATGTATTTATGCAAGATTTAAAGCATTCATTGGTAAAATTATTTACAAATTCTGATTTCGTTATAGCACAAAATTAAAAATAAATAAAAAATATGCATCCAAATTTATGATTTAAGCTCTGAAACTCATCTAATCTCTTAAAAATGCCAAAAATCTGTCAGATTATATATAAGTTCTGATTCCGTTATAGCACGGAATTAAAAACATGCTTAAAAATTGATGATTTAAGCTCTGAAACTGAGGATTAGAACTCAGAATTATCGGAATATTTTAAAAGATGCAAGCTCTGTCAGATAATTGCTTATGTAAAGTTGTCTTTAAAATAAAATAAAAGTAAATAAATAAATAAAAAAGTGGTAGATTTAAAAAGCTTAGAAAATATTCACAGAGTATCATAATGCCTTGCATGCGGAAAAATTTGGAAAAAAATAACTTTTTGTAGATGTTTTTTAAATAAATTTTTGTTCGTTTCTATTAAAACATTGAAATTAAATCAGTTACGCACACAGTTATTTCCACATTTTAATTCCGTTATAGAACGGAATTAGAAACAAGTTGTCAAAACTCCACTACAGACTGTGATTGTTTGGAAAATATATTTGAATTCTAAAATATGGTATATTTTATATATTAATATAGAGACTAAGAGTCCTCTAATCTATACTATTGTATAAAAGTAAAGTTAACATTTTTGTTGCCGCTAAACTCCAAAAGTACTGGTCCGATTTTTAGGAAATAAGTTTTAAAATAGCACATTTATGCTGCAATAGGATATAGGGGTGCTTTCTTTACGAAGTTTCAATTTTTTTTTTGTTTTTTGTTTTTGTACTATCTTATACCTGCGACACATAGGTCCATTTAAACTCGTTTAAGTGTTTTTTCTCGTTTAAATATCTGCTAAACTATGTTTAAAATTCGGTTAGTCAAAACCAGTTTCCGAAACTCGTTTATCGCAGTTAAACGAATTATAGCAGCTGATTTTGACATTCCTCTTCCTACACTTTCGTTGAGAACTATAGCGGTCTCACTCGAGCAAACGCTCTGAAATTCACGATTATAGTGCTGTTCGCTTCTCCATATTCTCGTTATTTTTATAAACTAGTAAACAAAAATATTGAGTGTGTCATCCCCAATGGTTATATTTTAAGCTACAAAAGATAATCAAGGTCTCCTATGCCAATGTGTCGCAGGTATTAGAAGTGGAATTGTGTGATTAAATAAGTTTTTTTACAAATTGATAAAGAGAAAACGTCAGTGACGAAAAAACGTCCGTGGACCACTGTGGCCTGCTACTTAAGTGTATAAAATTGAAATAGTTCGGCATTTATACAATATTTTATAGATAAAGTTTTAAAATTTTTTTTATATTACTTCCATTAAATTAATTAAATTAAAACGAGTAAATTTTTTTTAATATCATTATTTTCATTTCTTTATTTTTTTTTTAATTTTTAGAATTTTAAATATTGTCAAGGTTAACCTTGAGTAGATAAGAACTTAGTTACTACTGTTAAAGCGTTCGCTAAAGACCTTTCCTCAGTTTTAACATAAAATTTAGTGAATTTAAGCGGATAATTTAACATAAATTCTGATTCCGTTATAGAACGGAAAAAGAAACACAAATAAAAAACAAGCTCAAAGACTTAAATATCCTCATTAAATTTAGCCTCATGCAATAATAAAATATTTCATGCATTTATGTGCATAAGTAAGCATATATTCTAATTCCGTTGTAGAACGGAATTAGAAACACCAAAAAAAAAAAACTGCGCCAAAAAACTTTCCTTTATCGTAACATAAAATTTAGGATATTTAAGTGCATATTTAAACATAATTTCTGATTTCATCATGCATGAATATTAAATTTAATTCAGTTTGATATAAAATTTAATAATAATTCTATTTCCGTTGTAGAACGGAATAAGAAACACATACAAACAACTGAACTCAAAGCCCTACCTCATGCATAAATGAGATATTTGATGCATTTATGTGCATAAGTAAGTATACATTCTAATTCCGTTGTAGGACGGAATTAGAAACACTTATATAGAACTGTACTAAAAAGTTTTTCTTAGTCTTAGCATTAAATTTAGGATATTTAAGTGCATCGTTAAACTTAAATTATGATTCCGTTATATAACGGAATTAGAAACACACAAGTAAACTTTTGTTTAAAGCTTTTCCACGAGTATTAATATTGAATTTTATGCAGCTGAGTGCATAACTTAGCAAAATATTCCTATTACGTTATAGCACGTAATTACAAACACACAAAGAACACTTTGCTTGAAGTCTTGCTTGTTCACAGAACATACTTTGGAGCATATTTTTGCTCATTGACTAATTTTTCCTCAAATTGACATTGTTATCATATTGGTTGTAGCATATAGCTACTACTTTGGTTTTTAATGCTGTAGCCTACAAATTTGCGTCGTTTGATTGAGTTGTCATAAATGTCAGTTTAATTTTTCATAAATATTTATTTTCTTTGAAATGGCGTCATTTTTATTTCTGTTCCAATTTTTGTCAACTTGGTAAACATTATTAGATGCAGCAACATCAATATCAACAAGATAATAATCAATGATGACATCATTGTGATGTATGTGTGGATGTGTTCATGATGATCAACATCATTATCATGAGCATCATTTCCACAGAACTTATTGCATTTGGCATATTATTGACATTATTGTTGATTATTAAAATATATTTATTAAATCAGTCAAGAAGAATGCACACACGTACACACAGACATAGACAGAGGCACTTGCCAGTATAGACACAAGGAAACGCACACACACGCAATTGCCTCATTGTATAATAAGTGACCCAAACAACTGCCGCTAGATATTTTATGAGCTAACTGACGCATGACGCACGCTGGCTAGTTTTCTTTCTATGATAATGATGAAGACAACTTGAATTAATAGAATAAATAAAATAAAGCGAAAAATAATGACAAGGAACAGAGCATAAAAATCTACACAATAGATGCGGCAGCTAACGAAAGCTGTTACACACATACAAACACAGGGAGAGAGAGAGAGACACAAGAACATGCATGCTTAATGTTCTATAGAGCTTGAGAGCGGAAGGTCGTGGATTGACTGGCTAGTAAGGTGGCCATTGCTTGAATTTTTGTTATTTTCGCTGCGCATTGTTGTTTTTTTTAGCGCTTGTCTATTTTTGGCTTGTTTTTCCTGTCATTAGGCAGCCATGTCACAACACAGCGCCAGCGGAAGTAATGCCCAAAGAAGAATTCAATTTTTTTTACTATATAAACAATGCTTAAAGCTGCTTTTAACGAAGCTTTAAACACTAAATTTTTGTAAGAATGAAAATTAAATATTTTGGGTTGATCCTGGCACCTTTTTATATGATGAAAGATAAAAAAAAAATGCATAAAAATTCATTTCGCTCAGCTGACTATTGCTTTTTCCGTGCAAATGCCTTTCGTCGGACATTCCTTACAACAAAACTTACTTCAAATTCTTTAAATCTATTTGCCTTTTTGTAGATTTTTTCTTGTTTTTTTTTTTTGTTGTTAAGAAAAAGATTTTAAACTTTTTATTTATAGCCAGTACGTGCAAATAAAGTCTTTGCTATAAAAAAAAAAACAACAAAACGAATCGTTTTATCCTGTATCATTTCGAACGGATTTTTATTAAAACTGACAACATTTTGCAATAAATGTCAAAACTTGTCAATTTTAATACTTGCTGCTATTAAGAATATAAATATATTTCTTATATATACAAAAACCGCATTTCTAAGCGTTCCAAAAACAAATCTACCAAGCTCACCAACCTCACCACTTTAACGTCTGCCGCACTCACCAAAACCTCCATCAGTTTGCAAAACTCTCTCGCACCACAGCGCAATGACGTCAAACTGCACACTCGCACACACATACATACACCCATGAAAAAAAGTATGTCACATGACCGGCGGGTGTGCTGACATGTTGTCGTCGTATCGTCAGTTTTGTTATTGTTGTTGTTGTTGTTGCTATTGCCATTTCACTTTTTATAGCAGGCAATAAATATGAAATTGACAGCCAGAGCTTAGCTGCAATTCGAATGCAAAATTGCGCTACTGTGAGTAGTACACCATTCCATCCATTCACCCAACCCACACACACACACTCATACAAGCACACACAAAAATAAAAACAAACACTAAGGCAACAGCGCATAAAAAACTTGGCATTGCATTTCAAACTGAAACCTCAGCTGTAAGTAGAGACTGTAGCTGAGCAACGCATTTGCGGTTAGATGCGCCACAAGAGAAATAAAAAAAACAAAAAAAAAACACTCAAGGACACGCAGGATTCAAATAGTTGAGCACTTAACGAAATGCTGTTGTATTATTTTGAAATAGTTTAAGTTGCGGATAAACATTGACAGCTTTATGAGATCAACTAAACACGAACATAAAATTAAAGCATTTGATACCGTTATAACCATAAATTTGCAATTCAAAAAAAAATTTTAATATTTTCCCTAAATTATGTCCTTGAGGTTATATTTTTACAAAAACACGAGCTTTAAACACAAGTTTATTAACATGTTTCTAATTCCGTGCTATAACGGAATAAGAATATAGTAAGATTTTATTGTAAAATATTGTGAAATTCATCAATATTAATTTAACAAGCAATATAATGAGATGCTAATCATATTTTTTAAAATATATCTTCACTCATGCAACTTTAAAACATATTTCTAATTCCGTGCTATAACGGGATAAGAATATAGCAATAATTTTATTGTAAAATGTTATGAAATATTTCGTTTCTCATTTAACAAGCAAAATGATGTGATGCTCATCATATTTTTTAAAATCTATCTTTATTTATGTAACTTTGAAACATATTTCTAATTCCGTGCTATAACGGAATAAGATTAAAGCAATAATTTAATTGTAAAATGTTATGAAATATTTCATTTAACAAGCAAAATAATGAGATGCTCATGATATTTTTTTAAAAGCTTTCTTCACGGCCTTGGCGCAGCGGGTAGAGTGCGTGACCCACACGCCAGAGAACGCTGGTTCAATTCCATCTTACACAGAAAGTTTTTTCAATTGAATCAATTTTTCTGTTCGGTCGTCATCTCTCTGCAGACAATGGCAAACCTCAGAGCGTATAACAATGCCATTTAAGGCTTCTTGAGAACATGCACATTAGCCATTCGGAGTCGGCATAAAAGTAGTAGATTCCATTCTCGGTCATTTGTGTACTAAAATTTAATAACACCCACAACACAATTTTATCATAAGAAGCAAGGTCAAAGGCCTTTCAAGGGCTGAAATGGCCTGTTTATTTTTTTTTTTTTTTTTTGGGATTTCAAGTTGTTTTAAAATTTTTAACTGAAATATGTAGATAGTTATTGATTTACTTTTTTGTGTAATAAAAAAAAACATTCATTTAAGCAATTTAAGTGCATGAACCAATTACAGAGGCCTTTATGGCTGAGTTTTTCAAAATGTTTGTAATTCCGTGCTATAACGGAATTAGAAACATGTTCAAAATTGTGTCTTTAAATAATATATTTTTACAATTAATGTTAAAATTTTTAGAAAGGCTGAGTTTTTCAACATTTTTATAATTCCTTTTATAACGGAATTAGAAACAAGTTCGATACTATGTCTTTAAATAATTTACTCTTACATTTAATGTTGAAATTTTTAGAAAATTAATGAAATATGTTTGTTAAACACATATTGAAATGTCAAGAGACATTTTTTATTTTTTTTTTCTTTTTTTAATGATTACATTATTATTACATTTAACTGCTGTTACAGTAATTTAGACAAATTTACTTTATGAAAAACGCCTGAATCATTATCTTTTTCAACATGTTCATAATTCCGTGCTATAACGGAATTAGAAACAAGTTCAATATTAAGTCTTTAAATAATTTCCTTTTACGTTTAATGTTGAAATTTTTTGAAAATTAATTAAATATGTTTGTTAAACACATTTTGAAATGTCAAGTGAGATTTTTGAATTTTTTTTTTTGTTCTTTTTTTAATGATTGAATTATTATTAAATTTAACTGCTGTTATAGTAATTTAGACAAATTTACTTTATGAAAAACGCCTGAATCATTATCTTTTTCAACATGTTCATAATTCCGTGCTATAACGGAATTAGAAAGATGTTCAATATCATATCTTTTAATAATTTATTTTCACAGTCAATGTTAAAATGTTTAGAAAATTTATGAAATATGTTTGTTAAAGATATATTGAAATGTCAATTGAGATTTTTTTAATTTTTTTTTTTTTTTGTTTAATTCATTTTAAATTTAGTTGAAATAGTTTAGCTAAATTAACTTTATAAAAAGGCTTGAATCATGATCTTTTCCAACATGTTCAGAATTCCGTGCTGTAACGGATTTACAAATAAATTCAAAATAATCGCTTTCATTGATTTTTAAAAATTTTGAAATTAAATTTGGGCTTGAAAAATTTTTTACACTCATTTAATTAGGCCTCAATATGAGCTTCTTTGCCAAATGATTAAAGAACTTTGTCTACTTTGAGCACTTATATAACAGTGCATTACTTATATTATTTTTTTTTTATAATTTTGTTTCAATTGTTTTATTTTCATAGCATTGCAAACAATAACTTTTCCAACAAAATACCACAAAAGCTTAATGAAAGGTTTTAAAAGCTTATAAACTCATTTGGGGAGATGATTTCTCCACCACCGCCCACTAAATGATTATTGCTAGAACAAACACATTGAAGCACTCTAGCGTACACAGCAGGCAATTTAAGACCACTTTAAGAAATACCAAAAATAATTTTCATCCCCCTCACCGTCACATACCCCCACTCATTATAGACCCAAACATCATAAGAACATCGTAAGAACTTGTGCGCTAAAACAACTACTTAATAAACTCTATGAAAGTAACTTGGATGGAACAACAACATGATAGAAATAACAAAAATAACAAAAACAAAAAAAACAAAAAAAAAATAAGCCCTCAAAACTGTGCTTCAAAAATATGTCATGCAACGCCTGCTGTGGGCACTTTAACATTAAGTACGCCCCAGTGGGTTGGTTGTTAAGCTTGTCAGGCAGCGTAAACACCCGCGGCAGCCTCATGCCAACAGCAGCAATAGCAACGGCAGCAGCAGCAGCAGCAACGCGGTTACATACAACATAAACGCGCAAACAACGCGTCTGAAACACTTAATTAGATTGCAAAGTCATGACGCTGGTGGTGACGATATATGTTGTTGTCAGCTTCTGCTCAATTCGACTCGACAATAACTGGAAAAAACAACAATATGCATTGCATTAACCACGTTACCCACGTTATGTGCGCTCCAATGAATGTACGTAACATTAAGTGGGACAGACAGCAACAGAAACCAACCAATTGACAACGTAATAAATTTTGGGAATTTTCGGTAAACCACAGTTATTGATTGAGTACCTACTGCGTTAAGGGTTTGTGTTTGGAGTCATCTGACCAGGAGCTAACTGTGTGTCGGTCTGTCACAAGCATTTTAACGCTAAGCTAGGTGCTCATGTTAGGGCTTTGGCATGAAATATCTGCTGAGAGAGGGATGCATGTGATGGCAGCAGAGAGGTGCCAGTTGAAGCTGTTGCTGTTGTTGTGGTTTTTGTTGCTGCTATTGTCGTGGTTATCGTTGTTATTGTTGTTGTTGTTGTTGTTGCATACTAGTTATAATCATAGCGTTATTTACGCGCATTTTAAACAAATTTTCTCCAATTACGTTGCTGCTGCTATACCATAAACCACAAAATGTAGCAACATATATGTTGCTGCTGATTATCAAGAAATTATAACTATCTATGCTTTAGTGAATTGTTGTTGTACTTTCATATAACATCCAAAAATGAGCACTTGGCAACAGGTTACCTGGTCAATGTTGCAAAAAGCTCTTAGAATTATTTCATATAATTAGCTTTATTAATAGACAAATAATGAAAATTTTCTCAGAGAATTTTCTCAGAATTGTTTTCCGTTGCTTATTTTCCAACTTTTGTATTTTATTATACCGTTAAGCAGTTGTTGCTATCATTGCTTATAAGCTTTTATGTGCCACAGAGTAGTGAAAAAAAATGCATGCCATAAAAAAAAACTTCTTGCAACTATGCGGAAGCGCCCATAAAGGCTCATATTAGGACGCTTATTGATGTCGTCATATGGCAATTTTAGCCTCATATGTAGCAATTACAGCATCAACCCAGTTGAAGGTAAAGTTCTTTCTAACTCATAAAGTGCCGGGTTTATGCGAGGCCTCAAGGACATGTTTTTGGCACTTAGCCAAGAGCATTCAAACTTATACTAGACCACAAAAAAATCACTTTCAGACAATATGGTGAGTTTCTTAAGGTGAGCAAAAATTGTGTTGGATTCATAATGAGACCTAATAGAGGTTATTTCTGAGATAAGAAGATGTAAACAAAAAGCTTCGGTTTAGAGTTTGCAACGAACCTTTTTCCAGCTGAGGTTAGCTCATCGATTTCCAGGGTTCGAAACAAAATGTATGTGTGTAATATTTCGAATTAAGGATTTAATTTAAAAAAGAATTGCATACAAACTACATGAAGTCTTCAATGTAAGCGATGTGATAGGCGAAATTTTCTGTTGAGATTGGCTGTATGTTGTTGTTGGTGAGACTTACGTGTCGATGATGAATACTGTTGCTGTAGACCAACTCCGCCTGTTCTCACGAGCAGCCTGTCCAAAGCCAGGATAAAGAAGGATGGTCGCAGGCAACGTGTTCGCCCTATACTGTGTAAATATAGAGGGCCTACCCAGATCCTGGAGTTGGTCGCCCAATCTGGGGAGTGGGTGGACCGTTTGACTCGATCAACTGTAGCGTATGCCTACGAAGGAATAGCAATGATCCTTGAAATTTGTTAGCGTTTGTATAATCTTGTACGACAGACGTACTATCACAGTCTCCACTGATACATATCGCATTGATTCTACGTCTTGTAGACTTATAAGTCTTGTAGATTTATAAGGCTGGTTAAAACGATGTAATCAAGAGTTGTCAAATTTGGCTACTCCGAGTGTGAAAAGTTTATCTTAGTAGCCTCGGAGTACCGGTTTAAAAAGGTGGTAATCAAGAGGTGTCATAATGGGTGCTGCGACTGACTGGGTTTTCATCTTGGTAGCCTTGAGTACTAGATTGATAAGGTGTCGCAAGGAGTGTGATGAGGTGTCCCAAGGTGTGTCAAATTGAGTGCTCCGAATGTGAAAAGTTTATCTGAGTAGCCTCGGAGTACTAGATTGATGAGGTGTATCAAGGAGTGATGAAAAGATGTATCGAGGAGTGTCATATTGAGTACTCCGAGTGTGAAAAGTTTATCTGAGTAGCCTCGGAGTACTAGATTGATAAGGTGTATAGTCAAGAAGTGCTGCAAGTGACTAAGTGTTCATCCCAGTAACCTTGAAGTACCAGTATGAAATGGAGCAAATAGTGGTAACCTTGTGTCATACACAGTCAAGTGCGATGTGGTCTACTCTGTAGCACGTCTGAGTAGTGGTGGCTTTTTCCTTCACAGTCAAAAGTGATGGATGCGAATGTGTTGGTGTTATGATGTGCGAGTCGAGGTAAATCCCTTTTGACCGGCGAGACTATCGCAGGGCTGGACCTTCAGGGAGTTTCGTGCTGGCTGTGGTAGTTTAATGTTGCGAACAGGTCTATGAGATCGGCGTGGAGTTGCGCTAATCCACCGGGTGGCAATGCCCTCAAATTGTTAGAGATGTTAGATCGGTCCCGATTTCCACCAATAATCATCCATAAGTGGTACTGCTGCGTTCCAGCATTGGTTGCTATCCATGCAGAGTATTTATTAATCTAAATATTCACTTAAGTATGGTTTGTAACCGGTGTTGAAACTACTATGCCAGGGCGTTGGTCAAGTCTGAAGTCATTGAAGTGACGCCCAGGAGAGGTATAACTGACGTCGTATATTGTATCAGCATGGCACAGACGTCCTGAAGATTTATCTCTAAGGCATCAATTCCATAAACCTCGATTCCACTACCGTGGGGCAACGTGAAATGAAGCCTACACGGCAGGTGTCTGCGTTTCAATAATAAGGAATTTAAGGCTGTCGCTGTAGCCCAATGAGGTTGGCTTTTCCCATGAGGCTTTCGTACTTCTGACGTTTGTATGCTGATGAAGTTGATGGTTCGGTGAGGTAAGCATTTTACTGAAGTTGGTGTTCCGATGAGGTTGATGTTTCCATGAGGTCCGCGTGTAACTGACATTGCACAATGGCTGGATTTTTGAAAAGTGGTTGCAAAAATCAATTTTGGTATGTTTGAAAATGGCCAATCTGAGGATAAGGCTTGTTTAACTATTGTTTAAGGTTCACAAAAAAAATTTTTTTTAACTTAATTGAACGAATGGTTCGCTTTGTAAAAATAAAAATAAATAACTGGCCATTTCAGCCCTTGAAAGGACTTTGACCTAGCTTTTTATGATCAATTGTGTTGTGCGTGTTATTAAGTTTATACACAATTGACCGAGAACCGGACCTACATGTTTAACGCCGACTCCGAACGGCGATGAACGGAATGTTCTCGTTCTCAAGAAGCTTTACATGGCATTTTGATTACTCTCCGAGGTTTGCCATTGTCTGCAGAGAGGTGGCGGCCGTACAGAAAAATTATTTTAATTCAAATAATTTTCTGTCGCTGCTGGGATTCGAACCTGTGTCTCCAAGTTCGTTGACATAGCGGCCACGCACTTTAAGCAACTACGCCACGGACGCCACTAAAATCTACTAGCATACTTTTTTATAAACGAAAATATTCGTCTAATTAATTTTAAAAAATTCAAAAAATTCAAAAAATTTTTAGTACAATGTCTTCTTCTAATAACATCGTTTCCTTAGAATAACAAAAAATTATCAGAAATTCATATGTTTTATTTCCGATGCAAATAGCTCCGTTGTTTTTGAATATATTTCATAAAATTTTTTTTGTTGATAAACTTAACTCAAGGACTTAATAAAAACCATTTGAATGGAACAGTTTGCTTAGCGTATATATTTTTAATCTGTCTTTAAAAAAGTCCCAACATTTTTACTTTTTACTCAAAAAATGGCACAAAAGCTAAATTTGTTGTTAAAATAATAAAAACTAAAAATTGCATTTTTGACTACCTCTAACATGACATTGTGTCTAATAACAAAGGTGATCTCAGTTTTACGAACAATTTTATTAACACCCCAGTGATTTTTTAAAGAAATGTATTATTTTTCAAAAGTTCTTTTTATTCTTTTTGTAAAATATTTAAGTTCAAAGAATAATTTATATGAAAAAATTATACCAATATCTCTTTGCAATCAAAAGTTATCGCTATAAATCTATTTTCTCGGAATCTCTTAATTTTCAACCGAAAGAAAAATCATGGACCTGAATATGAGCTTTAAAGTAGTTGAATAATCAATTTAGTGGAGCTTATGTTTCATTATTTGGATTTTTAAAAATATTAAAACGAGGCCTAAATATCAAAATTTTACATTTTTGCACATGATGTCGCCCCAAAGAAAATAGTCTAGAGATGTTAAATCGCACGAACAAGGCGGCCAATCGACTGGCCCATTTCTTGAGATAACACGCTCATTAAACTTACTCTTCAATAAATCGACAGGCACCGTCCTGTTGAATCACACACACACACACACACAAACACTCAACCACTCTGTATATGCTACTGCAATTATGGTCAAAAGAAGTTAGACTTCAAAACTGTTAAACCACCAAAATGAAGTCTGCAGTCAAACAAACTGTGTCATGAAGTTGAACCGAAATCAACTTGAATTGCTGTGGCCACAGACAAAATTCAGTTGCATATTTTTAGGCCTGCATAAGCTATGCCTGTATCGCATAGCCTCCACCCGTATGTTTGCTGTTCGACTTATCTGCATTGTTTGTGTTACGCTTGTAAATATGTCAAGTGCTACCAATTGAGTCAGGGCATTAAAAAGTTTTTTACGTTAAGTGGCACGCTTTGTTTAACTTGGCTTGAGCAAACAATCGATATAAATAACGTTTTGAGAACAAAACAAAAACAAAAAAAAAACAGAGAAGAGCTTTTGAGTTTTACTAAAATTTAAGCTATTTTAACAAAATTGAATATAAAATAAATTAAAATTCGATGAATGCTTAATAAATCGTACAAAGACATTCAATTGTTAAGAAACCTAAAAATTTAGGCAAAAAAAAAAAAAACAAAAATTGGAATTTTTACAGCTACACTAAGAGAAAAAAATATTAAATTTATCCAAAAACTTTTTAATTTATCCAAAAAGCGAGTCATTTTTGCACCAATAACGCATTTGCATAAATCGACTACGTAAATATTTAAAATACTTTTTTTATTAAATAAAATATTAAAATATTCCAACAGTATTAATAAAAAATATTTTAAAATTAACCACGAATTTTTGAAAATATCTTTCAAATATTTACTTTTTAAAAATAAAACTATCGCATTTAAAAAAAAATTTATATATAAATATTAAAATTAAAAACCAATATATTCAAATTCAATATGTTATAAATGGTTTTATAGTTCTCGTTTGGTTTTTGTAATAAAGATTATACAGCCTAAGCCTTGACAACTGGTTATTTTCTCACGACCTGCGTCCATCAAATCCCATTTGCTTGTATATTTTATTTTCTTTTTTACTTTTATTTTACTTTTTTGTTTTTAAATTTATACTATTTTTGACAGTTAGTACAATAGTATGGCACCAAATGTCAAAAATAGAATAAATTAGAGAAAGAAAAATAGAAAAGAAAATAAAAAGCAAAATATGCAGACAAATGACAATCGGTGCAAGACACTCGTGAGAAAATGTCCGATTGTCACTCCTACCATACATAATTGTATCATGCGACCACCCATCGCATTCACAAAGCGTCTTGGCTAAACATCTAGGCTGTATAATATTGATCACAAAAAGCAAGCGAGAACTATAAGAAACCGAAAGCAAGAATCTTAATTCGATGTTGTTGCTGCTTGTCGGCTATTTCAGCTGTATGGTATAGGTGTCTAGGTGTGTGGTATAAATACGGGAAAAAAACGAGTTGTTAGGAAAGTATTTGATGTATCCACGTTAATATTTAAATAAAATTTATACTCAGGCGTGGATGATAATGTTAATATGAGTAATTTCTCTTAGTGTACTTAGTTAAATGCTCGTAGCTGTTGAAAATTCAAGATCAGTCTGGAAAGGAAAGACAAGCGTTCAAATATCAAAATACAGACATTTATAAACACAGAAAATTAGAATGTTCCTTCTATTTTTGTTTAGGGCCACTCATCTCCTTTACTATATCGGTGATTCCATGTCAAAACACCCAAGTTTCTGAAATCACTATTTTTGAAAATTTTTAAACTCTCTGCGTTGATAGTTCTCCTGAAACGTATTATATCTACTACGTACTTTTTTTTATTTTTATTTTTTTTTTTTTTAAATATGCACTGTAAAAAATTTCAAAAAAATACAATCAGTGCATGTATTCAAACAGCTGTAACTTCGAAACCGTAAGTCGTACAGAAAAAAAATTTCAAATATATCCTAAGACCATGAATGAGTCTTTCTTGTGATATACGTTTTTGAACCCTTTTTATGAAATTTTTTTATCCTGAAGTTTTGTGTCACATTTTTCATAGTAATCGCAGTAAATTTTTGACCTTATGAGCATAGTATCATTATAATACATCAATTCTTTAGGCTTATGCAAAATTTTAGCTTGGGATTCTAACGATTGCTATTTTTAACGAATTTTTAAAAAAATGCCTACAAAAGATTTCTTACTTTTATACCGAAAATTTCATGTCTTTATATATAAAATACTTCTGTACCAGAGATCTGCAACAAGTCAATTGAAAATCAAGTAACTTGAAAAAAATAAAGTTTTCACTTGACTTGTAGAAACTTCATATGTTTCTACCCTACAAGGCACGACATGCTTCTGAAAAACGAATCACAAGTCAGACTTGATTCGTTTTGGTTTCTATCCTACATTAATTGGTAGAAAAAATCAAGCTTTCTACTTTTTCAAGTCTATGTGACTGCGCTGCCGTAGAAAGCCACTGACGAGCGTCTACTTATACTTTTCTATACAAAGTGACAAAATTAAAAACAACAACAACAACAACAACAACAACAACAACAACAACAACAACAACAACAACAACAACAACAACAACAACAACAACAACAACAACAACAACAACAACAACAACAACAACAACAACAACAACAACAACAACAACAACAAAACAAACAAACATACTTCAATCCAAAGCTTTAAGCTGGAAGTTCATTCACTGCATTTCCATATGCGTCCCTCTACTCGCTGGCAAGAAAATTATGGCAGAGTTCAATGATTGCGTTTTACGTTCAGAGTAAGTAGGGCTACAAAATCATAAAACATTTGGTATGTTTGCAAGGTTGAGTTTTTATCGTATTTACACAAAAATACTTAAAATGTCTTCATTTATAATTAAAAAAAATCTTAAATCCTAAGTACAAACAAGTTCTTTTAAGAAATTAACAATGAAAAAATTACAGACATTTTTAATTTTTAAGATTTATTTACAAGGGACATCCCTAAAAGTAATGAGCTTCTGACTCGTTTCTTTGATTTTTTTCTCTCTGTTCGTTATAAGAAACGAGCTGTCAAAAAACCCAAATTAAATTGCATTTTTAAAACGTTACGCACGTAGGCATTCGTTGGCATTAAACTCTCTCTTATAAGCTTTTATACATTTCTATTCCATTGCGTTCAGCGAGTAAACGGACGCATATGCAAATGCAGTGAATGAACTTCAAGCTTTAAAGCAGTGTTGACCGTATTTTTTGCGTATACACACACGAAAGAGTAAATGAGACAAATGCTGTTGCTGTGGTCAACACTGCTTCAAAGTTAAACTGTTTTCTCAACCCGAGAAACGAAGTTTCCACTGACGACACGAAGTTAATTCCACGAACTTCGTAAACAGACTTGAAAATAAACGATTTGTAGGCAAAATAATTGCTTTTTTCCTACATTTAAAGTTTTCTACATTTGGCGACTTGATTTTTTTTTTTTGCCGTTGTTTGCCTGCTTCGACTTGCAGGGAGTTGGAAATTAAAGGAACTTGAAACAGCAAATGAATCCATTCATGCAGATCTCTGTTCTGCCATGTAGGCTTTGTCACTCAACTTCTCCTAAGCGGCTTGACCTGTAGATGGTTTATGTCTAAATTTAATGCGGTAGGTGGCGCTGTTGTTGCTTTGGTAGTGTTTAAAGGAGTATTTGAGAGTATTACTCAGAAACGAATTGAGAAATTGACATGATTTTTTCACTACACCATTACTTTTTATGCAAACAAAATTATAATATGAACAAAAATTAACAAAAAAAAATCTTATCAAATTATTGTTGAAAAATCTTTTTACGAACACTACTAACCTACAAAGTTTAAAAAAAAAATCTGAATCACAAAGGTCAGATTTTGCTCAAAAATAGTCGAATTGATATGGAATCATCGTTATATAAAAAAAAATTACTGCAACAGAATTATCTATCATCTAGTCCGCGCCAGAAAATTTTACTTTAGATACTCTTGGGTATTTAAATGCCCATTAGGCAAAAATGGGTTAAGCAATTGTCTCTAATCTATGCATTTTTTTTAGGTATCTTCGCTTGATATCATTTGTGTCTCAGAAACTTGATTAAAAAAAAATATTCGGCACAAAAATCTCACTATGAAGCAGTGTTGATCAACACACGCTTCAAACAATAACAAAGAGAGCTTTCCGAGTGCACAACTTTACACTGAAACAAGAAATTGTTAAAAGCTCTCACGACATTTGCTGCAAAAAAATCTTGCCCAGAGTTGGATTTTCAATATAATCATTCCTTTTTTGTTTTTGTGCTTGTATTTCACTATTTTAGCATATAAAACATAAAAAAAAGGTGAAAGTGAAGGATAGAATGTATTAATGTTTTTCGTGAAACATTGCAAAATATTTAAGTAAATTCATAAATAAGACAGCGAGGAACTCCCATACCACATGAGCGCTCAAAGCATACTGACTTAAAATTTAAAGCACAACAGAAAAAACAAAGTATTACTCAGTGTACAAACACACCGAGCCGATTGCTACTTCGTGTGTAAAGGCTCAACAACACACGATGCCCGCGGGCTATGGAAAACCATTTAGTGACTGCTTTAAAGTCGTCATATCTTATAAAAATACTTAAAAGTTCATAACTTTTCAAATTAACACTTTATTAAAAAGCTTATAAAAATAAAAAAGCTGCCATTTAACCTTGTTCGTCCATTAAAAGATAAATTAAAGCTTAGCTGTTTCAAAGCTCCTACAACTCAGCGCTGTTTGACATAAACCCTTTTTTTGTATATTTTTTTTTGTGCGACGCAAAATCTTGGACCGATAAGTGCTGGAAAATTTGAAAAGTTACTATAAAAGTTTTTTTTTGTACAACTTGATAAGCACGAGCGCATAACAAAAGCTCGCATCAAATGTGCTGCAGCAACAACTTCAGTGACGCATGTTAATCCTTTAATTATGCTTCATAAAAGTTTCAGGCAGCTTTTTTTTCAGATAAATTTTTATTTTAACCATGTCACGTCTTAATATTGCTTCTTTTTTTTACTCTCCTGTTTGTTTTAAGTTTATGTTTTTTTTTCCAGCATTTTTTTGTGCTCTTCTTACGCGCTGCTGCAAAAGTTTCCACAGTATTTTAGCAATTATTCAACATATTTTTTGATAAAAACTTATAACTGTTTTTTTTTTCTTTCTTCTTCTTGTTACTTTTGGATTCATTACAGAATTTTAGCTGCAGGTCAAGTAACGAGGCGCACAACAATTGTTTCCGTTCCAGTGGATACGCAGATTTTTCTCATAAAAAAAAAAAATATATATATATTTATATATAACCAGACAAAAACGTACTACAGTGTATGAAATAGGAAAGCAAAAAAAAAAAAAAAACAACTAGAACAATAAAAAAATTGTGGGCATTAACATAATCAGCAGCAGAACTGAAGCGTTTAATCGAAATTGTCACGCAGTGAAGCGAGAAGGCACAAAAAAAAAGATTGAAAAACAACAACAACAACAGACACAAGAAGAAAGGTCATGAAAAACTTTTCCACTGAATTGCGATGAAAATGAAACAAAGAAAAAATTTGCATAATAAAGCAAAGCGGAAAAATCCCGAACGGCGGAAAATTTTCAAAGGTGTGAAAAATGTTAAAAAGTAGCAAAAAGGAAAATCAAAAACAAGCACAATAAGGAAAAAAAATATAAATAAAAATTTTTCAATGACAGTTGTTGGAAGAGCTTAAGCCGGCAAAAGCTACAGCAGGGAAAGAGTAAAAAGTTGTGTATTTATTGATACAGAAGCGGTGCTGGCAGCAGCGGCAAAAATAATGAAAAAGCTGCTTTTGAAAATCACGCTTCAATAAAAAATTTAACAAAAAAAAAAATGTATGCTTTACAAAAAAAAAGCTTTTGTACAAAATCTTGCACATTCAACTTAATAAAAAGCACTAAAAATTAATAAAAAGCTCCATTGCAGCAGCGCAGAAGCTTTTAAGTTTTTAGCACAAATCACAAAAAAATACTAAACAGCCCACCAACTAAAGCACAAACAAAAAACTCTTCACGACCTCCTCAGCCCATAGAAGGACATTGCCGCTGCCACATCCCGCATCTAGTCGCGCTTAAATGTACAGAGACAGCAGCTGCCGTAGCAGTCCTCAACCATCAGCCAACAACGCTGACGTTGCTCCAACGTCGCACACCCACGCCGACAGCGCTGAAGACACCTTCAGCTGTGCATCCGAGTCGAGCAGCGATTCTGAGTACGCCGCACCTTCCAAGCAATCGCGTCCCTCCACCACCAGCACTACGTCATCTTCGACCACCACCACCACCGGCTCAACGCCACTTTCTTGTCATCCGGCGCCACGCAGTCGCCGCTCCAGTCGCCTGTGTGACGTCAACGCCGATGTGCGTCTGCTGCGCAAGATCGGCTACATTGCTTCGCGTGTGCGCTTTCTTGCCAAGCTCTACGGTGATTTCAAGCTTGTGAATCCCTACAGCCCATCCAAGCAACGCCGCCAAATACACGAGATTCTACTACATCACTCTATAGGCGGTCCGCCAGCGCATCTACTGGCAGCCACACGCAGCAGCAACAACGGCTCCAGCTCGCGCAGCAACACTCCGGCCAGCTCTGCGGCCAGCAGTTATTGTTGCCTGCCGACTGAGAGCTCGTGCGACGACGAGACCACAACTATTGGCACTGTGCGGCGCAAGTCGTCTACGTCGGCAGCGGCGTCGGCGGCATCGATAGTGCTACTGGAGGATCTGTTGATACAGTTTTATGAGGATCAGCGCAACAAAGTTACAGTCATACGCAGGCGTCGTAGTCGACGCAGCAGCGCCACTGCAGCTACAAGCGGCAAAAGCCATTTGGTCATTATGAGCGGCCAGTCAAGCAGTAGCGTCGAGCGTCTACTGCAGCTGGGCAATGATAACGACGATGATGGCAGCGGCGGTGGCTTGAGTGTCACTGATGCCATTGCCAGCGATTTGGTGGCTGCCAACAACGCCGCCACCACCACCACCGCCACCACTACCAGCACCAACAACTCCTCCTCCATCACAACCGCCACAGCCAGTGATGCAGAGAGTGTCATGCAGAAGCGTCGCAACTTCTTCAGTTCAAACGCCACAACTAGTCAGCCGCAGCGCAGCAATGCTTTTCTCCAGCCCAGCCAAAGTTGCGATGAAAATACGCGCCGACGTCGCTCTAGCGACTGCTCAACGCACACTGGCCAGCCGCTTAGCAATCAGCTACAAGTCACGCTCAAGAACAACAACTGCACCAAATTTCCCTTCCATCGCGGCAGCTGCGGCGCAGCTGGCGAACATCTGCTCGCCGCCAACTCTATTGCAAATCGCTCCACCATCATACTCAGCAAGTCGTGCAGCAATGTTGATGGCAGCGCCACATCGAATGCTGCCTTCTATGCCAGCAGCGATCTGCGAAATTTTGCCAAAGCTCTGGCCAGCGGCGCCAGTGGCGTCAGCATGGGTGTTGGCAATGGCCAAGCGGCCAGCGCTGCTGGCAATGGCAACAATGGAAATAATGGCAATAACGAGTACAGCATCGTGCAGCTGAACAATACAATCATTCAGTGTCACTTTAACGATGATGACTTTCGGGCGCTGGTCAAGGATCTGAAGCGCAAGGTCGAGTACACAGAGCGCATGAATTGGCTATGTAAGTACAGTTCAAACCATTTTTTTCAAATTTTTTTGTCAGTGTTGTCTATGAAAAATTAAAAAAAAGATATGCATGCAATGAATTAGAATTTTTTTATAAAAAAATGGAGGGTCTTATGATGTGAAGGTTAGGCTCCTACTGTCTCGTAAGTGAACCCTATTGATTTGCAAAAATGGAAAAGTTCTATAAGGTCTAAACATTTTAAATAGCGTTTTCAGGAATTTTTGTTGGAGGAACTCAATATTATTCTAAAATATAATATGTTGATTTGTTTCACCCACTTATGTACATATAAACTCTTTTAAGAAAGTCTAAAGTACGAAAAAGTACTACAAGGTACTAAAAAAGTTTTACATAAAATTAGTAGTAAGAACCCAATATTTTGGTCAACCAAATTTTCAAATCACTGTTTCTACGGTTACCTGTGTGTCTCACGACTAGATTGGTCTTGATGGTTTGTATAATTTCTGAACTATCCGCGTAGCATCAATTATTAACCGGCACTCTACATACCAAAGACTATCGGCGTCAAATCGCAGCTCCGAGGCGGTAAATTGATATCGTCTAGACGGCGGATAACAAAATAACCGAACTGAGTATGCAAAAGATAGATTGTGTGCTATACTGAGTGGCAAGGCAACCCATCTGGCTGAAACCATAGATCGTCCAAGTGCATACTTTGTGGTCTGCTTCCAACATTTCACGCACAGCATCCATTTTCTACCACAACAGCCTTATGATGACCTTCACGAAATTCGTTTTTGGAGAGAACCACGACCACGCTCGAAGTCATTGTTCCAGCGTTTTACATCACGAAACGTCAAACTGAGTTCTACGATGCATTAATTTTTTGTCAATCCTCACCAAAAATCATCACCCAAAATTGTTCACGTGCTAATTAGTAGTGCTTCTCGTCAATATACGAACTATGAATGTGCCTTCTGCATTAAAATTAATGCGCGAATACATGCACCAATCGCTGTGGAACGAATGGCATAGAGTACGAGCGCTTGCGATTACGAATGCCTACGAATCAATAATACTTACCCAACGAAGCAAGACATGATCAACATTCGCCAAAAGCAATGAAAATTCATGCTTTTCTGGGCATTTGCATAAAGGAAAGAATGTTAAATACATTGTTCAACAATTGTCCAAGAAAAAAAAAATCTTGGGAATCTTTGCCCTCCGACCACTCCCATACGAATTTAATGATTTTTGTATATTTATTCCCTACACGGGAACACGGAGGCTTTAAGGGAGGGCCGGTGAGGGTTAATATGTATGACTGACCCCCATTAATTTTGTAAAAGGAACATTTTTCCCTTGGAAACTATCCTTCCGACCCCTCCTGGGGGCTCCCATACAAATTTTATAATTTTATATAAAATTCATGCAGCAGCAGACACTCGGGTTTTGAGCGATGCAGCCGAATGTCTGCATTGTCTGGATGCTACCTTTGTATATATTCGCAATCGTGGCAAACTGTGCTTAGCACCAATCGTTGTTTACGAACTCGAGTGGTATGAATGCATAAAATTTTGTGTACTATTGTGGCTGTTATTCGAGTGGCAAAAAATAACGAATGGTCTCATGCAGATCTCTGATGCATATAGACCAAAACGTTGTGAGAAATGTCAAAATTTTTCTGACAATGCTTAGTGGTATCGAAGCGCCAGAATTAAAAGCCCTCGTATTATTACTTCATTATTGTTTTACGAGAGTTGCTAACTATATTTCGGGAATCTTATATAATAATACGCTAACACAAAACTTGAACCCCCTTTTTCTCAAGTTATAGACAAGACATTTTAATGAAACTTATTTCATTTAAAAGGTCTGGTTTATACCAAGTGCAGAATATAATTTTTATTCAAATGTTTTGTCATTAAGACAGGTAAAAATTAGAAATTAAAAACACTTTTTCCCCATATAAAAAAAAAAAACAACAAACAATGCTACATGTTAATGTGGTTGAGAAGAAGGCGAGAGAGAAAGAAAAAGTTTCAATACAGCTGTGTGGTTGTTGTTGTTATTTTTCTTTCCTCTTTTCGGACACACTCAAGAGTAGAGTGCGTAGAACAATCAAAATTCGCTCCCGCTCTTCTGGGTTATGTTTACTATAAATTTATCACTTCCAAACATTCAAGAACGAATGTGAATAAAATATTCGCTCCCTTTTGAGATCCTTAATTGATTTTCTCGCTCAGTTGTTTGTATACGGAGCAATTTTAAAAGAGCGTTTGTCGTGATGATGCGATAGAGTGAGTTTTCTCCGCTCGTGAATTTCTTCGTAAGAGCCCGAACAGAATCAAATATCGTTGCGACCGCCAATCCTCTCTGGTCGTCGATCGCAGAGAACACGTCCAGAATGATGCGATTGCGACTGACGACTCAAAGTTGCTTTTATTTAGTATTTTTTTATTTATTTTTTCTATTTCATTTCAATGTATGGTCTCTTCAATTGTGTGAATACAACACACACAAACAAGAAATGTCAAAAGATAACAAAAACCCAAACAAATTTCATGAAACACAGCCAATTCTTAGCAAAAATATGACAACACTAATGGCACTCAGAGAGAGAATCGTCGGTCGCAAGAGAAAAAATAGAATAGATTCTAATTGTGCGATATATCGTTGCGGCTGCTGACCTGCGATTTCATTCTGGACGTGTTCATACATTTGCATGCATTCTATTGCTTTGCGATATCGCAAATCGCAATGATATTTGATTCTGTTCGGGCTCTAAATTGTAATCGAGTACTTTTGGCAAACTTGCGTATATTGAAAACAAAATACATTATCAGTTTGCGTTATCAGTTAAAATATCAGTATTTCATTTGATGCGAAATTTCAATTGATCATTTCGCACACAATGAATGGAAAGAAATTAAAATGAATGGAAAGGGTCAGATTTTGTTTTTTTATTATTTTGAATGGGATATATTCTTAAGAAAAATATTTAAAATTGGTTATTTTTTAATTTTAATTAATTGTTGTGGCGTCCGTGGCGTAGTTGGTTAAAGTGCGTGGCCTCTATGTCAACGAACCTGAAGACCCGGGTTCGAACTCCAGCAGCGACAGATAATTATTTAAATTAAAATAATTTTTCTGTACGGCCGCCACCTCTCTGCAGACAATGGCAAACCTCAGAGAGTAATAAAAATGCCATGTAAAGCTTTTTGAGAATAAGAACATTTTCATTCATCGCCGTTTGGAGTCGGCGTTAAACCTGTAGGTCCGGTTCTCGGTCAATTGTGTACAAACTTAATAACACGCACAACACAATTGATCATAAAAAGCTAGGTCAAAGTCCTTTCAAGGGCTGAAATGGCCAGTTATTTATTTATTTATTTATTGTTTTTTTTTACATTTGAATGTAACTTATATCATTTGAAAGATTTGGTTTATACCAACTGCAGAATACAGTTTTTATTCAGATGTTTTGTCATTAAGATAGGTAAAAATTAGAAACACTTTTTCCCCACATAAAAAAAAACAACAACAAATAATGCCACACAATTTTGAGCAGAAGACGAGAGAGAAAGAAAAGGTCTCAATACAGCTGTATCTTTTGCTTTTTCTTACTTGAGAGCAAAACAACAACAAAATATATAGCGACCCAGCCAGTGTTGCCAGATTGAGGTAAATTTCCCTAATTGAGGTAATTTTTCTCTCATTTTTTGGGCAGAGGTAAAAAAGGTAATTTTTTAGCAAAAGTTGTAAATTTTGCGAAAACAGTAATTCTTTTAAACTTATTTATTTTTTGAGGTATTGGCAGCACTGTTTGTTACCTCTCTAAACATACTCACAAGCAGTTTAAGAGTCCGAACAGAACCAAAGCGGCTGTCGGTTGGCGATTCTCCCTCGGAGAAATCCGCTGAGAACACGTCCAGAATAGGAGCGGTTGTCGGTTGCCGGCAATCAGCGTTGCTTTTCGGTGTGTAAATGGTACAAATGTTATTTTTTCATGTTTTTGCTGTTTTTCTTTAAATATATGTATACTAACAAAAAAATTGTTACGGTTGTTAATCATTTAAAAATTTTCATTTATATTTTTTATTTTGTGAAAAGGTAAATTTTCTCCGAAAGTGGTAATTTTTATCCCAAATAGTGGTAAATTTCAGTTCGTCTCTCTGGCAATACTGGACCCAGCTCTGTTAAACATCGTTGCTATAGCGTACACGAGGAAGAGTAGAACGCGATATTGACTCAGACACTTTAACAGAGCTGTGTAGCATTGTTAGTGTTGCTTTTTCTTAATTTCTCTCTCTCTTCGATAGCCTCATGACAAAAATAGACAAAATATTCATGCCGTCATGAGACCACGGAGAGAGCCAAAATTCATTAATCGTTGAACGGAGTGGTATAGAATAATTATTTGGGGTGTTTATGAGGCACGATAAATGTGAAAATACAAACATTATAGAGCTACGATAAGTAACAATAATAAAAAGTGGTTCTTTGTCCTTATTAGGACATTTTTTTTTAAATTAACTGCATCACATTGTCTCTCAGGGAACTCTTTAAAGTAGCCAGAATGCACCACATGCAAAAGCAAAAAAAAAAAAAAAAGTAAAAATATAAAAAAAAAAATAAATTAAAATTAAAATAAGGAAAAGTATTAGAACAAGGATTATAACAAGGATTAGAAAAGGATGATTAGAAAAGATCCACAAGGACTGAGACAAGGGCTGAAATAAGGTTGGGAAGCGTACAAGAACACGAAATAGAACAAAGATTTTAATGCAATAAGAACAAAGCTTTAGAAAAGAAATGGGATAAGCATAAGGTCAGGAATTTGGACATGGATTAAAACAATAGCTTAGACAAAAAGAAGGTCAATTATTAGAGCAAATATAAGAATAAGAATATGAATGAAGACAAGTTTTGGAACTATTAAAGGGATAGGGACAAGAATGAAGATAAGATACACTGTCACTTCAAAACCTACCGATGTGTCGACGATGCAGCCAACTTCTTTTTAACTTTACCAAGCGTCTTTCAATAAAAATAAAAAAACAACAGATAAATCAATATTGGTATGGTCGAATTTCGACCACAGGCGATACTAGTCTAGATAATTATGACAACTATTTCGCTCAGTGTGCGCTTAGAATAGCGCACCATTACTAACAAGACGAAATAAAATGTGACTGTGTTAGATGTGTTATTTTCTATGGTATTTTAAACCAAAATAAGTAAAAACAAATTTGGTTTTTTAAAATTTGTAACCTATATGTCCCCTTAATTTAATGTAACTTTCTTTGCTCAATTGTTAAGACATATTGTTGAGCTCGAGGTCATCGATGTTTAAAAATATTATTTATTAAAAAAGGGTATTCTTCTATCAAGTTTCACTTTTGTCGATAGTCCCAAGGCACATGAATTTTTTTTTTTTTTTTTTGTAAAGTAATCAATCAATATATCTATTAAAAAATCCCATTCAAAAAACTACAAAAATCAACCTACAAAATCATCATCCACTATCATGAAGTAAGGCCCGAACGCCAAAAAAAGAAACGATCTGCAATACTTTCTTGCATACAAAAATCTTGTGCTTAACGTGTCTTGCCTACCGTTGGTTTGCTTTTTCGAGATTCAGAATGAAAGTAAAAGTATTCTGTAAGTAATGCCTGAATGTATGCAGTATTTTAAGTGGCATTCCTTGCATTTTTTACGTTTTAAAACGTTTTGTCTTATTTTATGTTATTGAAGCATAAATTGTTTCAAGCAGCAATAAAAGAAAAAAAAAAACAAACAATAGCAAAAAATGTTCTTGAAACAACAAAAGCAAAAAAAAAATGTTGCTCACTGCAACAGTGTTAGTTTTAAGCAAAAAATATTGCTGACTGCAACAATGTAAGTTAAAGCAACATTGCTGCAATATTGCAGTAGAACTTTACTGTGAGTGTGTTTGTATTTTTAACATGAATTACAACTGCAATTAGTTGAGCAGTAGAGCACGAGCAATTATTGCTAGCGTGTCTTAGGGCATTGTTTTTTATTTTAGGTTTATTTTTTACAGCTGCTGCAGCTGTTTTGTAATCGCCGTTGTTGCAGTGGGTATTGCAGTTATGCTACTGACAGTTATTTTTAGAATTATGCGCTATGATTTCAAAACTTTTCATAATCATTGCTAGTAAAAATAACAAGAAAAAATATATGATTTAATTTGTCTGTCTATCTAGAAATGAGAAACTTAAATTTTACTTGTACAAAAATCTTTGTAAATTCTATCTTCAGCAAGTTCTTTGCTTAGCAGCTGCTTTAATTGAGCTATTTGGGCCAGTAGTCAATAGTCCAGAGTTAATGCATAATTTTGATATAAATCATAGGTTTATGCACATACTTAAACGCGCGCTGTAATGTCTATTCTATTAAGTTATGGGTAAGCCTAAAAATATGCTATTAAATATTGAGTACAGCAGCCGGTATATCTGAGAAGCACATAAAGTGTTGCTAGAACTTTATGCCTTTGATGTATAGCAAAGCGCAAAGATATAAATATGACTGAATAGCTCTACAACAACATTATTAAAAACACACAAACACACCATCACACACACACTCGAGCAGCGATCTTTAGAGTTACGTTTTATTAATACTGCTTTTATGTGGCACTAAAAGTTTTATGTCTCCCCTCCAACAGCAGCGTCATGTAGCTGATCATTAAATTGATTGCAGCTACTTCTTCACAAAAAACAAAAAAAAAAAACAAAAACCTACATACAAACATCGAAGCTCAAATAAATCTACTCTACTCTAGTACGGGGACAACAACATAAACAGTGAAATTTTTCATGGCTGATAATAAACAGGAAAAACATACAAAGCAATAAAAATTCATTAGTATTTGTTTGTGTGCAGAAAATATGCTTTATAACAGCTCAAGTTGGCACTTACACTGAGCTCTAAACGCGCCCATACAAATGTGTGTGTGTGTGTGTGTTATTTTGCGTGTATGACCTGATCTTTTTTATATTTTTGTTTTTATTGCCGCGCGTCAGCGTTTGACTTTACAAACATCTTTTGGCCTTATTTTAAAATAAATATTTATGTGAGCTTTTTGTTCTAGCTATTTTCGTATTTTTTTTTTTTTTTTTTGTTTATTTTTTGTAAATTTTGTTTGTTTATTGATATTTTTTTTTTGTTTGTTTGCTGTTTATGTCTCTTTGTTGTAATGACAAAGAAATATTTTGCTTGATTTTTTAATATTTGCATTCTTTTCTTGTTCTTCTTCGGATCTCTTTCCCGCTTAAAGGCACAATTTTCCAAGCTATTATGAAATGCTTGTCAAAATAAATAAGAATAAAAAAAAATGAAAAAAAAAAATAAAAATTCATTTGTTTTTAACTTATGCAAAATAAAGCAAGCTTAGAAACTTCAAAGCTTCTACAGATATTCTTTGAAGTTCAATAAAAGGTTGTAAAAACAAAATGACAAAATGATATTCTTGCGTTATTCAAAGCATGCAAATAACTGTAAATCGCTTATGCCAAATCGTTTACATGTGACTTTTTTATACTCATGTCAAGGCATATATTAAAGGTTCCAAGGTATATTAAAGGGAGTCAAAGAAGTCGTCGACAGCTGTGAGACTTTCTAGGGTTAGGGGGCATGACATAAGGACATTTTTAGATTTTTAGATAAGCACAAAAAATTATCAAAACTTCCGAAACTTAATTCATTATTATAAGAAACAGCCAACCATTTACATGGTGTGTCAAATAATATCCTAGGCAGGCTCCAGAAAACTTAATTTAAACAAGATTTCTGTTTTATTTTCTTTTTTTGGTGTTTTTATTCAAAATAATATCTTTCCGATTCAATATGCTTGTTACAGCGATAACGAAACGACTGTGAAATCTGCTCATCCGCCACCGGATTCATGTTCAGCGACCCCAAATTACTGAACAAAAGTGTCGCGAAAAACAATTTTTGTTTTTTTGCCTGAAGAGGGGTGAAAACTCATGAGACCTATATGTCCCAATATTATACGGAAACGGTAAAAAAGTATGCTTTTATCTTATCTAGTTGAGAGTTTGCGAAAGAAATGTTTGAGCTCGAATTTGGATTTACTTCATGAGAACTCGTTGTTTTTCATCTATTTTAAAAAGGAAGCAATGAAAGTTTAAAAAATAACCTTTTAATGATGGTACTTTGACCTCTATACGACTATTGGTTCAAGATATTCAGAAAATAGATTAGGTTAGGTTAGGTTAAGAGGGAAGGGCAACCTGACGTTGCCTACACGGAGGCCTATTGGTCCATTGTGGTTCCCTATGTCTGTGGACCTACTGTGGCAAAACCAAATAGAATCTTAGGCACTGGAGCAAGGTTGGTTGAACCAACTGGTGCTCCGTATAGATCTGAAAAGATCCATCAGTGGTACGTCCACGAGCTCTTGCAGTTCTCCGTACACTCTGCTTCCCATGTGGCGAAGTCGGCGTTGTTGGAGATTGGGACACTCGCAAAGTAGATGCTTGATGGTTTCTGTTTCCTCGACATCTCCACAGCTTCTGCAGAAGTCTGGGTGCGGGATTCCTAGTCGCGAGGTCATTGTGCCTATACAACAATGCTCCGTGAGGACCCCTATTAAGATGCGAGTTTCATTTTTACTTATTGAAAGTAGGGATTGGGTCCTTTTTTCGCAGAGTTTAGGCCAGATATGGTGAGAGATAACACAGTCGTCTCTATTTGACCAAGAGTTATTTGTGCTATTTCTGGCTTTATCATTTATTTTCTTCTTGAATTCTCCAATTGGAGCCATGATCGACCCAATCACAGAACTTCTTTCCAGCTCAGAGCCCTCCCTAGCCAATCTTTCTGCTATTTCGTTTCCCTCTATGTCACGATGACCGGGGACCCAGCAGATATTGATCTTGTGGGGAGGACTGATTCTGATGAGAGCTTGCCGGCAGCTTAGTACAGATTTCGATTTAGTTGTTTCGCTGCGGAGTGCTTTTATCGCAACCTGGCTGTCCACAAAGGTTGTAATCCTTGATGGATTGATGTTCCTTGATTGGATTGTCGTAGCTGCTTTCTCGATCGCGAAAATTTCTGCTTAAAAGACACTACAGTAATCTGGAAGTCTGTATGACAGGGATATTTGTAGTGTATTACAGTAGACTCCGGCTCCCATGCCATTCTCCAATTTGGATCCATCAGTGAAGATCTGGATATCTTGTTCACTAAAAGGGTGGTTCAAATCCCATTCTTCTCTTTTTGGAAAGGAGAATGACATGTTCTGCCGAAAATCTATTTCCGGGGTGATGCAATCGGAGGTGGTGGCGAGAAATAGGTTACATTTTTTTAAAAAATCTGATCTTTCATTCAATGCCAAACATTATTTTATAACTAACTAGCGATACCCGGCACACGTTGCTGCACCCGGCAAGTATATTGGAAATGATAAGTAAATTCAAAACTTTTATTAATCCCTTAGTCTGATACCACGCTCATGTTCCACTGCCCGTTACAGTTTCCCAGTAGCAGAACATCACTCCCAGGTGACAATTCCATTATGAGTTTCAATGACCTGTGATTTAAGCTTCCATAGCTATTCTGTATAGAGAATCGGGCCACACCCCCTTTTCCAATGCACAAACCGGTTTTCCAGTAGAATGACTTTGGCAAAAAGTAACTCTATACTGAGTTTTATTGTCATGCGAAGTTTAGTTCCAAAACTATTCAATATCAAAAATTTGACTTGTGTGGTCGAAGCCATAACCCCTTTTCCTATGCTCTTCCCAGTTCTCTTGTTTGTTTATAAAAAAACTTATTGAATCACACAATGTCAATTCTATTAAGTAAAAAGTCAGCCGTTTGTTCCATTTGTTCATTTATAAATTACAGGAAAACCACCGTCAAAAAATGTGTAGAAAAGTTGCATGCAGCGAAACAAATAAACATACGTACATACATACATACATACATACATCAAGTCGGATTGAATCCTATTCTCATCAAAAAAATCCTCAACATGCTAAAGGTGGACAGTGAATCCCCTTTTAACAAAACTGTGTTAGATTAATTCTCCACATCAAAACTACTTTGAACATATTAGAATGTACTTCGATCCAATTAGCTTTAAGCGCAGCAAAGTATGTATGCATATGTATTTGTTTGTTTGTTTTGTTGTTTTGTGCTTGCTGAGAACAAAAAGAGTATAGTAGAGAGCAACATGCAGTTTATTGAGGCTCTCGCAGCACAAACGCATGAAAAGCTAACGATCAAGCAATGCATGGCATTGTGGATGATTTTTTAAAAAAATTAACATTTTAATTAAAGATACTTATTATTGAAATTTCGTAAAGAATTTAACCGATGAACCTTTTGTAGCAAAAATGTGATATTTTAAAACTTATTTCAAAAAAATCGGAAAAGTACTTCTGGAGTTTTGCGGACACAAAACATTTTCACTTTCATTTTATATAATAGTATAGATAGATAAAGAGGGTCAGTTATTCGATTTTATGGGATTTTTTAATGAAATTTTGACCTATTATATTGAAAACACATTTGAGCTTCAGGCCAAGTATGTTGACAACAAGACAACATGAAAACAAAGAAAGCAACAAACAACAGCAACAACAACAACAACAACGGCTCTGTATTGAACAAATCACATAGCTTGACTATGCAGACTGTTTCGTTGGCCGTTACACCCACTCATCAGTAGTCTTTGCATGACTTTTCACTGTGACTCACTCAAGCTACTTAGGTCCTTCTATACTGCCAATTATGACGAGAAAGTTACACGGAATTTATTTTGACAGAGAGACCTATTTTGAACTATTTTGAGAAGATCTTTCTGACTCATAGAGAGGTTAAAATACCACCATTGAAAAGAAAATGAAACTGTTTTGGATTTCATTCTTTTATTTCAGTGTTACTACGAACATAATCGCAAATCAAAGACCAAATCCTACTTGTGTATTTTTTGCGATCACTTTAACTTGAGTGTCTCACTTTAACAACTTCCTTGCGAAGTTGTAAGACAGGGACCTAGGCGATTCAAATTTGCAGAGATCACTACTCTATCCGATCATTATCTCTGCAAAAGTGAAACGGGACGTAAGGATATATTTTCTGCTCCAAACAATACTAAGGCCATGCTATATGTGCCAATACTATTTTTACCTTTTGCAAAAAATCATTTTGCTTCGCCAATGATCCAAATTGTTTCGAACTATATCATAAAAAATGAACTTTCAATGCATTGACCAAAAATGCAAGCAAATTTATTTTAATTTCAAATAAATCATTTTTTTAACAAATATAATATGTCGTAGATTTTTACCATTAACGACTATTGGGACATAGAGGTCCCGTCAGATTTGGTGGTCGCGTGGGAAGTCGGAATGGACTATCTTTTTCGTTATTTTTTGTTGGAAACTGGTTTTCTGCAACTTTTAAAAACATTTTGTAGCTGTAGCTCCTTCCCACCAACAAAATTTTGCAGTGAGAAGAAGGAAAAGAAAAAAAATAAAGATTTTTCGACTTTGAGATAGTCTGGTAGACAAAGAGATAAATCTACCCTTGAAAATTAAGTACATTCTGAAAGCCAAATTCATTCCATTTTGAATGATAATTTGTAAATAATATCGATTGCATACTTTTTCCACGAAAAATTCAAAAGTAAAAGGGTCACCAGTGTCCCAGTGGTGGTCAAAGGGTTAAGAATATTTTTGGATTTTTTTTTTAGACGTTTCTAACTGGAGATGTAATGTCAGGAAGTTATTTTCGGACCTGCACTGCAGCCGTGGCGACAAAATCCGTGCATGCGTGCAAAATTTTTAAAAAATAGTTTTTTATTTTATTAACCCTTTCAGCCCCAAATTCGCCCAGGCGGTGCCAAACATTCCAAATTTCGTTGAGGAACAGTTGTTGACTCAAATAAGTTGATTACGAAGTTTGAAAGCCGTATTGCTTTCCTAATAGATACTAGAAAATTTTTTACAAAAATTTAAAAAAAAATTTAAAAAGATTCTTGCGCTCTTAAAATCACATATTTTTTCTAACTAAAAATGTAAATCAGAACTCTTACATTTGTACTTTTACATTTAATTACCTTTAGCTTTAGAAAATTTTCGGAAATGTTTTTTAATTTGATCTTTTTTGAAGTCGTGTGGTCGCGTGGTCGCTTGGTCGCGCACATGAATTGAC
The DNA here is from genome assembly GCA_943735915.1 of Pherbina coryleti. Classification (NCBI taxonomy): domain Eukaryota; kingdom Metazoa; phylum Arthropoda; class Insecta; order Diptera; family Sciomyzidae; genus Pherbina; species Pherbina coryleti. The sequence goes on from OX030951.1 coordinate 137,857,100, forward strand.
TCGGAATAACTTTGAAAAGCATGGTATAAAAATTAATTTTCGTATTTTTGATATTTTCCTCTTTTTCACCATATCTCAATCTATCATAAAAAATTCATCCGAAAAATCGGGGGTTACCAAACTAGAAACCCTGAAGTTAGCCCTGTGTCATAACATCTTTATTTTTCCCATTTATTTTTGTCTCATGGGTCCAAAGAACTCACATTTAGTTTCGTACTTTCAAATTTAACACTAATCATCACTTATCTCCTTTTTAGCGAGTTATAATTTTATGCAACGTCATTGCATTTTCGTTGCAAGACATTTCAAGCGCATGCTGCGCATGATGTGCGGTTCGTATCGAAATCGCTATATTCTTAAAAGATCTATTTTGGAATTACATTCGAACAACTAGATCCGTTACATTCCTATTTATACCTAAGTGTCGAAGTAATAGTACATTATATCTTTTAGGACTACACACACAGCCATAGACATTGTTTGCATCATAAGCAATCATAAAAGTATATTTAATAAAGATAAAAGCCTTTTTGGACTAATAACTTTATTTGTCAACACCATTTCTCTGCAATAATTGCAACTTTTGTACAACAGTTTTTTTTTCCAGATTTCCTATAAAACATGCAACACGTTCTGCCATCAAAGTAGCAAGCAGCTCGTTAAAAATAGCAACGCTCGCTAGCTACTCATTAAGACCGCGTGCAAAAAAAGGTTAAAGTTTGCAATTTTGTTGGCTGTCTCGATTTCACGCACGCTGCACTTGGCTATCTTGCCAATATTTTTTTAAATTTTTTTTTTCCTATAACGGCTATAAAATGCAAGCTATAAAACTTTTGCTATAACAACACGGCAATTGTTGGTGTGCTGGCAACAAAGTAATTTATGATGAACATTTTTTTTTAGTACACACGCACACAAAACTTACACAAACACACATGCAGCGTTAACACATGCTTACACAAACACACATACGCACACGCAGACACACATCTATAAATGCAACGCTTCAGACATATTTTATTACAAAGTTGCACAAAGTTGTCATTTATATAAAACTTACATTAAACAGCCCTATAAAGGTGAGTGCAGAGTGCACACTAACACACAACCAATACATGCTTAACTTTGTTTAAACATATACTATAATGCTACGTGTGTTGGTGGCTAGAAAAGACAAGTTAAGTAAACCATGTGGTAGCAGCAGCAGGATTTTTGTTTAATAGATACGCTGTCTTGGCGTAACTAAGAGAAATGGTCGTAGATGTTGGGGATAGAGTTAGAATGATAATGTTGGAGGTTGAGTTGGTGCAGTAAGAGAATAACGCTTTCCTTGAGCATTGCTTGTAATAGTATGTAGCTGATGTAGCTGCTTTTAAATTGATGATCATGATATGCAATTATCTGCGGTTAACTTCTATATAAATAGCGCTCTTCAAGGGCATTGCTGTGATATTGCTTTTTCTTAGATCAAGTGAGTAGCAGCTAAAGCGACACAAAGCTTAAGTGATAGAGTACATAAGAAGAACATTTTAGAAATCCTTTCTTGAGAAGGTGAAAGAAGCCAAAAGGAAAGGTTAGGGTGCATAAATATATTCTAATAAGCTAAAAGTATCTATTTTGAATGCATTTATTAATCTTTTCAGGTAGAAAACTACGTCTTCAGCACTCGACAATTTATAATTTTTAAATCATTCATTGACCTCAACTCCTTCTCAGTAACGAACTTTTTTTGTTCGCAACATTAACGTCTCAAAATTTACGTTTCCTCCATAGTTTATCGGGTAAAATCTAATTCTGCACTATTTCCAAAAATTAATAAGAACGGGGAAACAATCATTAAGATCGTCAGAATTGGGATATATATATTAAAAAAAAAACCTTTTCTTCGCTAATGTGGTTAATATCTTAAAACAACGCCTTAAATAATTCTCATCTAGCGAAGTTCAAATGCAACACAGTCGGCTCGCAAAATTTACGCCCGAAAAAAAATAGCAACAAAGCCCAAAATTCTACATTCAAAATCGGGCATTATCCCGTAATTTCCACATGAAGCCCGTAATTTCCATTTTTTTTTGTTTTTTTTTTTTTGTGATTCATTTGCAAACCATTCAGTAGTAAGTTCCTTCCTATGGGCTCAATTTCCATTTCAAATTCGGGAGTTTTTCTCCAAAATTCGATTCTATGGAAAATTGAGCTTTTTTGCTATTTCTTTATTAGGAAGTAAGTTCATCGGGCGTGAATTCCGAAAGTCAATGTTATCTCTTTTTACAAAATAAAAAGAATTCACAAATCAAAATAGTTATTAAACAAATATACTGACACCAGTTTCCATGCTATACTCATCATACTTAACCCATCATATCATACCCATTCTAAATATCAAACCAATATCATGCCTAACATATGATGCTTATCACACTACAACAATCATATCATACTCATCATATTAAACCATTATACATTACCATCATACCATTACCATTCTCACATTGTACCATACCGCACCCATTATACCATACTCAACATACTGTAAATTTCATACCATACCATCATACTCATCACCTCACATCCATTGTATCATACCCAAACTTTCATACCATACTCATCATACAAGATCCATTATAGATACCTTTTTTTATCATATCATACCATATACTATCATACCACACCAGTATGAAACGATCATTCCACAATCATAATACCGAACCATCATACCAATTTATCTTAATATAACCATCGTACTCATCCTACTGCACTCATTATACCACATTATACCACATTTACCATATAACAGCGACTATTCCATAAGCGTTGTATCAAACCATCATACCATTTAATCATACTTTAGCCATACTCATCATTCTAACCCATTTAACCCATTATACCACACTTATCATACCAGAATCACAATACCCTAACCATCATACCAAACTATCATACCCAACTATCATACCAAACCAGCATACCATTCCATCAACCCAGAATCATACTCATCATACCACACCTATCATAACATACATCATATCATTATGTCATACCGTAACCATAGTCATCGTTCCACACCAGAGAACTGCAATGAGTATTCGATAGAAATCGGATACTCAATTCATACTCGAGTTACTTGTTGTTATCTACCCTTTCCATACTCAATAAAATATGTAAAATACTTATACACATTCGACTCATGTTAGGAAGTTTTCGGGTATAGGTACATACTTATATCCGAGCGCGGCGTGACCCGAAGCACTTAGATTCGTATTCAATGAGTGCGTCGAGTTAGAGTCTTGAAAAGGCGCTATATCAGAGTATTTTCGAGTTTATTTTGAGTGTACTATGAGTACTGCCTTTTCTCTGCCAACGTCACTAAGCGACAATAAGTAAAAGCTAACGCTCGCATATTTTGTTTAAGTTTTTTGCTGCAAATTTGTTGTTGGCATTTTATTGTTGAATTTCGGAAGAAAAGAAAAGAAAAGCACAACAACGCTTTTGACTTTTTTTTTTGTGTTACAACACATAGCACTGCATAAACAAAAAGAAAAACAACACAAGACAAACACGTGTTTTTCTGTTAATAACTAAGTGCTCAGAAAAAAAAAAGCACAAACCAAATACAAAACTCATTCATTCTCACTGCTGCACTCTACTGCGCTCTGCTTTATATCAGTGGCAGAATGACCCGAGTGATTAGAGTATTTGCATCGATCATGAGTGTTTGGGTAAGTAGAATAAGTATCAACAAGACGACAACAACCATAATTATTAATGAACCGAAAAACCCGAACTTTACCCGATCCGACTCGTGACTTAGGATACTCATATTCATTTGAGCCGCCGCATTGAAGCTTCGTAGAAATGAATATGAGTCGGGTTGCGTGCGATATGGATTGAGTAGGTTTTTGTACATATTTATTTCGGTTATACTCAGAGTCACAAAAAAACTACCCGTTGCAGATCACTGTTCCACACCCATTATTCCATTCTTATTAAACCACTCTTATTAAAAAAATAAAAATAAAAAAAATAACCACCGACCCTCATACAAAGTCAACATTTAGTCAACCATTTTATCATATCCTAACCATTCCCATAATAGGTATCACATTCATCATAACATAAATGGCATATCATTAAATTTTCGGCTCAAAGTAGGCAGGATCGGTATCGTTTTCAGAAGCGAACGAAACTGTGTCTGAACGATGAAAATTTCACGAATACTCTTGGATGCAAGCCCATTTAACCACATTCAACAATCTATACAACTCAAGCTATACAACTCAATAATTCACTTTATTATTGACATATATATAGTAAACATAGCATCATAGCATTCAAACGAAACCGTGGCGCAATTGAGTTAGCGCAGTAAAAAAATAACACAAGAGCATTAACATTCTCTAATCAAAACTTCAAATCTTTGTTTATACCCCCATGCGTGCAACGTAAACTTGTCTGATCGCTGATGTACATCTATTGGTATAGAAATCATAGCATTCAAAGTACGCCATGGCGCAATTGATCCAGCGCAATAAAAAAAAAAAATAAATACAAGATTTTAAACATTCTCTACTCAACAATTTAAATCTGTATGTTAATAACGTAGCCATCGCTGATGAACGTCTATGGATAAAGAAATCATAGCATTCAAACTACGCCATGGCGCAATTGAGTTAGTGCAATAAAAAAATGCATGATATTTAAATTTTCTCAATTAGACAATTCAAATATGAGTCTTCACTCACAAATTATTAATTAAGTTGATAATTAAGAGTGGCGTCAGTGGCGTCCGTGGCGTAGTTGGTTAAAGTGCGTGGCCGCTATGTCAACGAATTTGGAGACCCAGGTTCGAACCTTAGCAGCGACAGAAAATTATTTGAATTAAAATAATTTTTCTGTACGGCCGCCACCTCTCTGCAGACAATGGCAAACCTCAGAGAGTAATCAAAAAGCCATGTAAAGCTTCTTGAGAATAAGAGCATTCCGTTCATCGCCGTTCGGGGTCGGCGTTAAGCCTGTAGGTCCATTTCTCGGTCAATTGTGTACAAACTTAATAACACGCACAACACAATTGATCATAAGAAGCTAGGTCAAAGTCCTTTCAAGGGCTGAAATGGCCAGTTATTTATTTATTTATTATGATAATTAAGAGAGAGAATTATCAACTTTGTCATTATTTTTGTAGAGACCAAACGAAGGCGTGATATATATAGAAAAAAGTATATATTCTTGATCCGCATCACCATCACCAGTGTAGATTAACCATGACCGGCCGTCCATCGCCTCCAGGTTTTTTTTTATATAAAAATCAAGTAAGAAATTGAGCCAAATCAGATGAAAACCATGCTGAACTCCAAAACTCCAAAGTGACGTCATCAGAATTGTAAAATCTCTACAAACTGCACTAAAATTAATTTTACCACTTAAAAATTTGCACATATGTTTCGATACCAAATACAGTGCGCATTTGTGCGAAATTTTTCAAAATTGAATGATAACCACGCCTACTTCCCTTACAAAGTGACGTCAAGAAAATGGTAAAATCTCTACAAATTCCAAAAAAAATAATCTTATTATTTGAAATTTTGCACATATGCTTTGATTTTAAGCACGTGCTCAAAGTTTGAAATTTGTTAGAATTGGATGAAAACAAGACCTACTTCTCATACAAAGTGACGTCAGCAAAATGGTAAAATCTCTTAAAATTGCACAAACATTAATCTACAAGCCTCAAATTTTGGACATAAGCTTAAAATTCTTATTGTTTATAAATATGGTCTCTTAGTTTGAAATTTTAAAAGAATCGAATGAAAATTTCGCATATTTCCCATACAAAGTGACGTCATCAATGTAGCAAAATCATTCTAAATTCCACAAATATGAATGTATCCACTTGATACTTTACACATAAGGCAATGATATTTAAAACGCTTACTGAATTTGAGATTTGAACAAATCGAATAAAAACTACGCCTATCGCCCATACAAAATGACGTCATCAAAATAATAAAACCTTCATAAATTTGGATATTATACATAAAACACGAGTGTTAGGCCTACCCGAGGATAATATATTTCTTATTATTTATTTTTCTTTCTTTTTTTTTTTTTGTTTTTTGTTTGTTAAGGACATTCATTAATAATTTTCATAGAAAAGTAAGCTTCTACATTACTATATAAACTTTGTTGTATTTTTTATACTTTCTGTACAGTTCTAAGAGACTCCACCCCCTTAACAGAAAGTTTTTACATATTGATTTTGTTTTTGTTTTTTTTGTTCACTATAAAACTGCACTCCAAGTAATTACAATTTTTTTCGTTGCTCCTTATTTGATAACAGCTTTTGTAGCATTCACTACGACTAACTGGCAAAATAACTTCAGCTCATTGCAACTGTGTTCAATTACATACAAAAGTTCTCATAGTTTTTGTTGTTGTTGCTGTTATTGTTCACTGCTACTTTGTTGCGAAAGTGCCAATTAGGTTGACTTAGTAAAGTTAGCAAAAATGTTGTGGTCCAAATGTTGAAATAAAGTACAACTTGCTGTGTATTGGAACGAAATAGTTTGTGGAAAAGCTTAGGCAAACTTTAAGTTGCTCGGTAGCAAACTTTGGTCAACTCAGAGCAGAGAACTTTGAGGAAATTTATGTAGCTCACTGCATGCAGCTTTTGTGTATTTATGTTTGCGTGTGTGTGGGCAAAATTTCGTCTGCACTCGATGCCAACTTTTAGCAGGCTAGCAGATGCTTTGTCTATCGGTGTGTGTGTGTATGTGTTTGAAAGTGTGTGTGTGTGTTTGTATTATGGTTATCTGTATCTGATGCTGCGCTATTGTTTATGCATCGCATGGGAGCTTTTTTTTTTTTTGTTTGCTGCTGCAACAAAAAACTAAAAGCTGTAAAGTTTCTTTATTAAAATTAATGTGTTTGCAAAGTTTTTGATGTTGTTTAAGTGCTCTTAATTGGTTTTTTTTTATGGCAGCATAAATTTCACAACAATGAAATAAAACAGCAATAAAAGTTTAGTAGACACATGATACAGAAAATTGCAGCGATCATCTAGAAAAATAACTGCTTAAAACAGAACAGAACGTGCTGTAATAAAATGCAAATGTTTCTTTGCAAGCAACAAGTAAGAAGCTTTCAGCAATTTCCATTGCATACATTTAAGCTTAAACACAACTACAACATTTTCTAATTTCACCCCGACTGCCTAAATGATTAATTTTCATTTCATGAATATTCATTCGGGTCAAAGCATGATGACTACTGCTACAAAAACGGA